>VZRV01005916.1:475941-511626 GCA_013398115.1 Falcunculus frontatus | reverse complement strand
CGCGGCGGCGATGTGACCCGGGCGGGCGGGCAGCGGCACCGGCACTGCCACCGGCCCGTCCCGTCCGCGGCCCCGGCCCGCCCTGCCCCGGAGCCACCTGGCCCGCGGACGCACCCCCCATGCCCGCTCACGGCCGCCCGCCGGTAGCGGCTGACGCCTGCGGGGCTCGAGGAGGCGATGGCTGCGGATCTGGTGGTGCTGCTCTGCCTGGCCGCCGCCGCGGCCGCCGTGGAAGGTGAGCGGCGACCGGGACTACCGGGAGCGGGTGGGATGCTGTGCCGAGGGTCCCTGCGCCGCCCGCGGCGTCTGCGGCCGGGGAGCAGGCGGGGAACGACTCCCTCGCCGTAAGGCAACGGCGCGGGGCTAGATCCCGGCCCCGTAACCCCGGCCTCTTCTGCCAGCCCGGGGTACCCGGCCCGCAGGCGGTGCTGGCAGCCCGTGCCCTCGGGAGGGGGCTGGGGATGGAGGAGGGAACCCACCCGCATCCGCGTAGGGCGAACTGTCGCTCCGGCTCGGCTCCCCTTCCCCGCGGAGCCCTGCCCGGGGCCGCGGTGGGGTCACCTCCAGGGTCCCTTCTGGTCCCCGGGGACGCGGTGGGGCCGTCTCCGGAGTCCCGTCTGCGTCCCCTCTGGTCCCCGGGGCCACGGTGGGGCCGCCTCCGGGGGCCGTGGCGGTGCGCGGAGCCGCCTCTGCCAACCCTCCTCCTCCCAGCCCCGGCGGAGGATGGATGCGCCGGGAGCCGTGGGCAGGTGGTCTCCGTTTCTGGGGATGAACTGAGCCGGGCCACGCTTGGCCCGGCCGTGGAGCCACAGAGCAGGTGCGTGCCCGTCCTCTCAGTACGGTCCGTGCCGGTGGGCTGGGATCTTTCCCCCATTTCCCTCTTGGTCGTGGGATTTGCTGGGCAGCAGGAAGGTGCCTGCAGCCAAGAGCCAGGCTCCGGGCGGTGGGCCTGGTGGGACAGCCAGCCCGCCCCAGTCTTGGTGCTGCGTCGCTGTTCCGTGCCCGGCATGGCTCTTGAAGTATTGCTTCTATTATTTTTTTCTCTTTATTTTGCCACTGCCACCTTTCTTGCTGGTACAGCACCAGCTCGTGGCAGGGGTTGCCCAGCAGAGCTGGAGCGGTGGCTGCGAGCGGGGGACGTGGTGCAGCCCCTCGGTCGTGGGCAGCGAGAGGCGCTCGGCTGCGGGGAGATGATGCTCAGGGTCTCACACCGCTGCCGGCCAGCGTCGGGCTGGGTCCTCCTCGGGGCGTTTTAATTTGAGTATGTTTGTGGCTGAACTGGAAGCTGTCAGAGACGGCAGGAGAGCCCCGGGCAGCGAGGAGCTGGTTCGGGAGCTGGAATGCTGCTCCGGTGGGGTTTGGCCGCAGCTGCTCTCCGCTCGCAAGCACGGCTGCTGGATCGTGGTGGGCAGGCCCGCTTGCTGCAGCATCCCCTTCCCGCTGGCTTTTGGCTGACACGGATGTTTGCTTTTCGTGTTTCTGGGGCTGCCTCATGACATCTCTGTAGGAATACCTGGAGGTGGGAGTGCTGGTGCCGTGCCGAAGCGTGATGCAACGAGCGCGCGTTTGCTCGGTGGCGAAGCCGCACGTGAAGAGGCAAGACCTGTCAGCAGCGCTCCGCTCGCCGGCCTTTGAGCGTCAGCGGCTTGAGACACTGCTGGAATTGCGGCTGGGTGGGAGACCTCGGCTCCCTTCTGGTCTGAGGGCACTCCTGGGTGTCACCCAGGGTGTTCCCCAGCTTGCCCGAGCTCCCCCCGGGAGCACTGGCAGAGTCAGTGTCCCTGCCCAGGACCGAACCTGTTGAGGAGTGATGATATTTCTACTCTGCTGAGGAAGTTGCTTGGATAGTAAAGTAGTATCTCAGGAGAGATCTCAGATTTCACGGAAAATTTTGGATGGGGAATTTCTGAGGTAGAGCAGTCAAATCTGATTTGGAGTTAAGGCGAGAGTCTAATGATGTGGTCGTATAAAGAAAATGCCTTTTTATGGGGTTTATTTAAATCTTACTGAATCTCTTGATGCAGAGGTTGAATTTGCTAGATTGAAACGTGGTTTTCTCTAGTGGATCTGGAGCATCTCCTAGGACCTGCCCTGCCCTGGGGTCTGGCTTTGCCCCTGGAGCATCGGCGAGGCTGGATTTGCCGGCGGCTCTCTTCGACAGCACGGCAAAGCCACGGCTGGTGCCCTGCTCTGCCCTGGGCTGCAGGAGCAGAGCCAGGGATGGCTCCCTGCATCCCAAATCAGCCAACGAGACAAAAAGTCTTTTTTCTGTGAAGGCGGGGGAGGCGTCTGGGGGTCTGGACCCGGCTGGAGGGGGAGGAGGATGCAGCTGGGGTCAGGGCTCGGGCTGCCTCCAAACCACTCTCGTTATTCTCCATAAAACCTTGCTAACTCATTGCCTGTGGCACGCGAACCTGGATGTAATAGAGTCACTTATCTGACTTTTTTTATGGTTCCTTGATATTTTACCAAATCCTGTGGCTTAGCTGACCCTTTTCTGCTGGACAGCTGGACGTTAATAGTAATTTTTAAATTTTTTTTGTGGCTTGCGAAGAGGAAGAAGGATGTGAGAAGATGACAGCACCAAATACTCTGTCTCTCCCACACCCTGCAATCACTCAGGAGCCGCTCGCGTGCTCTCTCTCGTGTTAGCTGAACCAAATATAATCCATTTAGCATATAGAGAGGGTGGTAATGGACTGACGTTACACGTTTTAACTCGGATTGGAGCTGTCGGTAGGTCAGATGGGGCTGATGACCATTTCGGTGCAGCTCCTCCAGTACCCTGTTTCACCTGCCTGACCTGCTCACCTCTCCACCATCTCCCTGCCTCGCGCCTGCTCTTTTAAAATCCATGTTTTCCTCTCTGTGCTTGCAGCATCACGATAAGCAGAGCACAGGAGGGAGGTGGAAAGCCCTGCTTGGGGCTGGTGGATCCGGCTTGGTTTTTCTTCCCCTGCTTATCCGCCGGCTCTGGAACTGCCGCCTGCGAGAGGAGCAGGGATGGGGTTTGGCTGGAGAGCGGCGTCCCTGGCTCCTGCTCCGTGCGTGCTGCCTGCCGCGGGTGCCCGCTCTCCTCTCCTTTGGCTCGGGATGCTCACATCTGTTGCAGGCATCCTTCGGGCTTCCTGCGCTTCCTCCAGGCGCCTGAGCGGTGCCGATGCCGAGCAGGCTGAGAGCCGGCGGCCGCTGCGCCGCCCTTCCCGCAGCACCAGCGCCCTGTGCGCTCCCACCTCTGGCCCAGCTGCTCCACCCCGAGCAGAGCCCTTCTCAAGGAGAAGCTAGAAATAAGTCTTCAGGAGGGAATTTGCAAGTGCTACTATTCAGCCATCCCTTTACTCTTGCTTTCTTTGCTCAAACTAACTGGGGGGAAAAAAGAAAGCCCTGAGGGGAAAGCCCTTATTCTTGGTGTGATGAGTGAGCCCAGATCTTGTCAGCCTGAAGGGGAAGTGTTTTGTCAAATCATTGAAAAGGGGCCTGACACTGCAGGTGCTTATGTTGCTTTTTTTTTTTAACTAATTCCTGGTATCTGTGCTCATGGAGAAGGTGGGAACTGTGTTTTCCTGTTCTTTTGGATATTGGAGTGCTGCATGTTCTCCTGTGTGTTAAGTGGCCCTGACTGTTGTGGCATGAGCTGCCAGAGGATTTGCAAGGTGTCCTCTCACCTATCCTGGGTGCAGCTCCTGACACAACAGGACAGAGTAAAACCCTTCCATTTGCCTTAGAAATCAGAAGAAAATATGGATGTTTGATCATGAAGGAGGCCAGATATGTTCATCTGGATCTGGATCCAGGCTACGGTGCTGAATAATTGATGTTTCTAGCAGAGATGGGTTTTGTAAACTAAAGAAATGCTCAGATTTGATGAAAAGGGGGAAATGGTACCTTGGGCAATAGGTAATTCGATGCTAATCAGGTCAGCAAAGTCTCAGAGACCCCAGTCCTGGTGCAGCGGGAGTGCTGTGGGATGAGGCTGATGGAGGTGATGCTCAGAGCAAAGCTGAGGCTCTTGTGGTTGTGTGCACTGCGCTGGCTGAGTCCAACCAGCTCCAGGGGGCTTTTCTACCTCTCCCAGCTGTGGGTACTCCGAGCTCAGCGCACATGGAAAGGGCTTCCTGCAGGACCCCCAAACCTGTGTGATGCTGCCCAAAGGGCACCACACTGCTTCGTTCCCTGTAAACAGACAGCGTCGGTGTGAGGAGTCATTTAACAGCACAGCAAGGCTGGGTAAATAGTTGGGGTTGCAGGAGGGAATGCTTTCCCCAAATATTCATGAAGATTTGAAAGCGCTTTTCAATTTGACCTTGTTCTGCTGCAGACAGAGCTCTCAAAGGTTGCACGCATCGATGCTTGGGCAAGGCAAATGTTAAGGCTGGATGCTGGCTGGGTGGCAATTTGCGAAGGCATCTTCTCAACTGGGATAGTAGGAGGTTGGAGTGGGTGTTCCTTACAGAGGTCCCAGGTTGGTGTGGGAGCAGAAGGGTGTGGAAAGGGATGGAGTGATGGCAGAGTAGTGTCAGGAGAGAGCTGGGACCTTGGGTGGCCCCTGGACCCTGAGCTGGTTGTTGCATTGTCCAGCTTTTAGGGGTAAACCCACAGTCTTTCCAAAAATGAGCAGCATGAGAAGCTGCCTGGGAGTGTGCAGGGAAGGGAACGGGCACGGGGCGGATGCAGGCAGCAGGTACAGACAACACAGCCCTTTCCTTAGGGACAGTGGGAGCAAACTCTTGCCCAAATCAGCTCCGTGGCTTTCCAGATGGGTGGCAAGCATGGATGAGCTCCCTCCTTCCCTGTAAATGTTGCTAACAGCCACAGCTGAGTTTTTGGAGCTCTTTTATTTTGGTCACCATCCATTTTCCCACTAAGTCACATCATGAGAAATAGTGAGAAAAACAGGACACGTGTTTTGTAGGCATGAAAGGATCTGTGCTTTATTTATTTCTCACAACTTTTGAATTATTAAAGTGCATTCAGGGGAGATTAACTTTCCCTGCTCAATATTTATTATTGTTTCATTTCCCTGAAAGTTGGAGCTACAAGAGCGTTGATGAATGGGCTGGAGGGTTCTGTAGTTTCTCTATGGCTAATCTAAATACGTCTGTATCCTTTGCTGAAAAGCTAATTTGTAATTTCCTACGGTAATGCCGCTTAGTGAATTATAATGATACACCGGGGCCTGCTTTTCCTCCCGGCCCCCTGTCAGGGGAGTAATGCTACCCCTGGAAAACGGTGTGAAACCTGGAAACTGGCCATTAGTCCCCTAAATTTTTGGTCTAATAACAGGAATCCAGAAAGCCTGTGCACCATCTGGTCTGTTTTCTCACGTCTGGGCTGGAGAGCATCCGTGTGCCCCAGGTTGGTTGCAGGCACGGGAGGGGTGCCCTGTGCTGATGCCACAACCCGCGGGTTTGCGTCAGCGGCTGGAGCCGGATGGTGCACACAATCCCTGCTTCTGGAAACCTCTCCCACCACCCCAATTATAACCAAGTGTTATCAGTCTTTTGAATAATTGAAGAGGCTTTCTGTTGAATATTTAATTACAATAATATTTGGTTAGCAGGGGTTGTTGGGCTCAGTTTGTGCAATTGAGAATTGCTGCAAGAAAGGCTGTTAAAAGAAAATGTTGTTGTCTATGATCATTGATTTATCTGTTTTTTCTTTTTAAGCTAATCAGTTACTTAGTTGAAATTGGTTAATTAGCTCAGCTCCATTAAGATTCTTTGGCATTTAAACCTGATGTTTCTAAATAATTATAGTTTTGCCTGCTAAGCCCACAACCCAGGGTGACCTAATTACTATTAAAGCAAGACGTGCTTTGGTCTGGCTTTAATAAGTTCCTGCTGGGAGCCCCGTGGTGAAAAATCACAGAGGCAACAGTTCAAAGGGGAAGGGGCTTGTGCTAAGCCCTGCACGAGGAAGATGAGTGTCTTTCAGCCTCACTTCTTCCAGCTTAAATCAGGGATGTTCTGGTTTGGGAGGAGGGGAGTCCCAGAGCATCCCATGGTTGGCATCTCCATACTGTGTGCTTATGTCACAATGGAAGGTCATGGCAAGCAGTCGTTTGGAAGAGGTGAGGGTTAAGATTGGTTTTAGTTAATTGATGAGTGTTAATTTGTTTTTTTTCCTCTTCTAAGTCATTCCCCTTAATAAGCAGGTGGAGTCCTTTCAAGGTCTTTCCAGATGGGGGGGAGAAAAAAAAATATGGTATTAAGTTAATCTTGATGATTTTTAACAGTGTTAAGGTTATTTAGGTTATTACTAAGATCTAGTGGAAGTTGTCCCTGCCCATGGCAAGGGGGTAGAATGAGGTGATCTTTAATGTCTCTCCCAACCCAAACCATTCTGAGATTCTAGGATTTTATTTATTTATTTGTTTTAAATTTGGAAATATCCAGGCCAAGTAATTAGGCATTAGTAAAACCTCAGGTATGTGCTCGTTAGTTAGTGAAGGAAATGTTTGTTATCTGGGGAGGCATCCAGTCAGGATTACTGGTGGTTGGAGCTGATGAAGCTTTAATTTGTTACGCAATGAGTAAAAGTGGTGGGTGGGAATAGGTAAGAGGCTGTGGAAATGCTCACTTCCAGGCTGTTTCCTGTCATCCTTGATGGGAGTTTCATCACGACTTCAAAGGATTGTTTTATGATACTCTTTCCTCAAAAGCCCTTCTCTCATCCCACCTGCCTCTCCGGTTCGCTGGTACCCAGTGTGCCACATCCCAGCAGCAACTGGCAGCCAAGCTTTGGATTATCCAAACCCAACCAGCATTTTCCGTGGATTGCTCTGAGCACAGCTGAGTTTTGGTGTCTTTGCCTGGCTATATATTATTTTTCTGAGCGGATGGGCAGCTTAGCCCACTGGATGCTCCCTGCTCCTGGCTCTGCTGTCTCCCAGCAAACCTCTGCAGTCCTGCAAAGCCCGAGACCTGTTGCATGTCTATGTCTTTCCCTCTCTTTCTCTATTTTCTTCCTGTTTGCAGGGCAGAGCAGGGGGGCACCTTTATTTGCATGTCCTGGGGCAGAGCAAGTCACCTTCAACTCAGGGTGGGGGCTGCTTCTCCTGGAGCCCCAGAACCTGGGCAAACAGGGCTGCTGTGTCTGCTTTGAGCAGCAGGTCGATGCCCCTGTGCCCTTTCTCTGCCATGGGGTGCTGTGGGTGACCTGGCAGGGGACACCCAAAATGCAGCTGGGTGTGATGAAGCTGGGAGTGATGCCTTTTGGGGCTACCTAAAAACGGAGGCCAAACAAAATTAAGAGAATAAAAGCAGGTGTATTTACTGAAGGGCCTTCAAGTGCATTCAGGGCAGTCAAAGCCCCCAGGAGCTACACCCAAAATGGACGATGGGGTCACGGGTTTTCATACTTTTATAAGTTTGGTCCATTTGCATATCGGGGGTTAATCCTCCAATTACAGCTTCAGGTAATGAAGTCATTTACCCCAAGTTTGCGCCCCCTCCAACTCACTGTTGTTTACATTTTTCGGGGCCTGAGACAGTAAGGTGTCCTTGATTCCCAGGCCTAGAGAGGAATTGTTTTGTCTGACCAAAATGAGAGAACAGGAGCTAACAGTCTATATGGAGTTTAGAATTATACTCTAAAGAATTGCAGGATTACAAATATATGAAAAATACAAAAGCTAAAATCCTAAGGCATCAGGGGGACCCGAAGCAGGTGTTGGTCGCTTGTCTCCTGGTGCTAAAACCCTCACCACGGATGGAGGGTTGGAGCAGGGAAGGGCAGTGTTTGAAGCTTTATGGAGGTTTTTAATTTCTTTTTCAGCAATCAGGGGCCAGGGATGGGCCTTTGATTACTCGAGGCCTCCGCTTGCTTCAGCCGCTTCCGTAGCCGCAGGGTTGGAACCGGCTCATTATCATCCTCGCTAGGGCCCTGTTGATATGAGGATAATTGCATTTTGCTCAAAAGACATTAAATCACCGTGGAACAGGCAGAGGGGTGTGAATCACATCTTTCCCGGGAAGGCTGGGAACTCAGCAGAAGAGTTGAAAGGGAATCACTGTCCTCAGGGGGCAGGAGGAGAATGGGGCTAGCTGTGGGGGATGCTCTGGGCCCACTGGGCATTCCCTGCCCTCTGGATGGGGGGAACTGGGAGGGAGACAGCCTGATGTACTGGAGACAGTCGGGGGCTGACCTTGGTGTTTTCACCAAAAATCTGTAGCTTCTAGTTTCCAAATGCCCAAGGAACAGGATGGACATGTAGGGAGAGAGCACAAGTGGGAATGCTCTTGGAGCGCTCTGTTTGGTGCTGGCTTTGCTTTTTGTTTGAAACAAATGTGTTTGGAAGTAACAAAATTGTCACAATTGTAGTGTCAGAAGTGCTTCTGGTAATGGTTTTGACTAGTCCAGGACCTTTCCCTCACATGAGGTACCCATGGAGCTGGAGAGGCTGCTCTCCAGCTCTCCAAACATAGGTGTGTTTGCCCTCACCATGTGGCCACTCCATCCCTGCTCTTCTACTGTGATTATTTTTAAAGCAGTTTTTATTTAGTCCTGGAAATTATGGACATGACCTGGCTGCAAGTGAACCCAGAGCACAGAGCTCTTCCCCAGCCTGTGGAGTTTGGCTGAAGCTCTCCAGAAGCTCCACACAAGTGGATGAATCTCTTGGAGATCTGTGGCCTTTGCTGCCTGAGCTTTGCTCTTGAGCTGAAATTGCTGGTGGGGGTCTAAGTCGTTTGAGCCCATCAGGCTCTCAACAGAGGCACTGTGAAGTCACACACAATGATGTTATTGTGAGCAAAGATGGCCTGTAAAGTGGTAATTTCTGGTTTAATGAAAGAAAGGAGGATCAGTTCTGTACTGTGTTTCCTGGGGAGGGACGTGTGGCTCCTTGAGCCATGTGCATTGTGCCAGGTAATCTCCCTCTTGCTCAGTCAAGTGGAGAGAAGCAGCAGCTGTGCAGAACTAAAGGCATCAATGCCTTTTTCTTTGGACCCAGCTCGGGTCGAGCCCTCCTGAGCTCTGTCCATGGGCTGGCAGTGCCCCCCCGACCCCTGGATGCTGCAGCCAACTTGGCGGAGGAGAGGAGGTGGCTGCTGGCTGGTGGGAGCTGGAAGGGCACGAGCAAATTGTGTTCAGCATCCTTCTAAAACTCAGCTTTTATTCTCGTGCTGTGCGTGGGTTATCACCGCTCTGGCGGCACCGCTGCGCGCCCGCGGGAGGGAGGCTGCTCAGAGCCTGGCTCCAGAGCCTGCTCAAAGCCATGAAAAGCTGCTCCTTAACTTCAGTGGGCTGTGGCTGAGGCAGGAGAAAAGGGCTGCTTTGAGAAGGACACTGCTTCCAGCCCCCTCCAGCTCTGCTTTGTGTGCCAGCGGTGGGCTCCGCTCGCTGGGGCTGATCAGGGATGAGGAAATCCCTGTTTTTGCATGGTCAGGTTCTTAACTTGTGGGAAGATGGTCTGGCTGCCTCCCACCAGTGGGAGCCACTTGGCAGCATCCCCAAAAACAGTCCAGCTGCCTCCCACCAGTGGGAGCCACTTGGCAGCATCCCCAAAAACAGTCCAGCTGCCTCCCACCAGTGGGAGCCACTCAGCAGCATCCCCAAAAATGGTCCAGCTGCTTCCCACCAGTGGGAACCACTCAGCAGCATCCCCAAAAATGGTCTGGCTGCCTCCTACCAGTGGAACACACTTACATCATCCCCAAGAGAATCTTTTGTTAATAAATGCCTCCTGGTGAGGGGGCTTGGCAAGTGATGGGTGGGTGCCCACCTTACCCTGTGCTCTGATAACTCCTGTGTTTTCCCACTCTGGACCCCTCCTGGCTGGCCTGCGTGGTCACTCCCGTCTCCTGAGTCACCAGCCCAGCAGATTTTTTGAGGTGGTTTGCAGCAAGGCACCTTTTTATTTTGTTCTTTAAAGCTTTGCGGCGTTCAGGGGAAACTGAGATGTCTTTGACCCATTTAAAGTATTCCTAATAGGTTACCTTGAAAGCTTTCTGCAGTCTTGAATGAATCAAAGTGCAAATGTTTATAATGCAACACCCACACAGGCTGGGAGAGGAATTTTATTAAGGCAGGAGAGTCAGAAAACAATAATAATAAAACATGTTTTATGAAGTTGGTGAGAAACTTATAAACTAGGTGAAGTTTTACAGCAGATGAATTTGATACAAGTTGTAAATTTGAATTCCCAGGCTGGTCCTCAGGTCTTGCTCTTTATTACCTGAAATAACATTCTCCACTTTTAATCGCTGGCTGCGGCAGAGCGAGCATGGTTTTATCTTCCTAAATGATCCGCCGTGCGTGTCTTATAATCAAACTCGTCCCCATCCTCAAGGTTCCAGCCCTTTCCTCGAGCAGCGCAGCGGCTGTTGCCAATTAGGAAATTGCTGCTCTTTGCTTTGCTGTTACAGGGAGGACTTGGGGAATCCTTCCGTACGTCGCCATGTCTGGATTCCTGACATTTTTTTCCAGCAGAAACCACTTTACTTTCTGATAAGACAATGTTTCGTTAACACATCAGCAAAAAGGGACTGAAAGATGCTCTATAAATCAGTGTTCTGCAGTATCAGCCTGCTGTGTTTCCCTGCTCCTGGCACTGCTGGGAGGGATAGGGGCATTTGCCCGGGCATTGTTGTGGGGGGACCAATGGCCTTTCGAGGTGTTGGGTCTGTTCCCATTTTTCTTTCCCATCTTTCCTTGAGAACCCCCTCTTTTCCAACTAAGTTTCTTCATGGTGCCATCTAGGGACCGGCAAGGTGTCAGAGCATGAGCTGGCTCTGTTCATGTTCCAGGGGTGGCCTCCCAAGGGTGGCGTGTGTTGACCTCCTGACTCCCCTCTCTTCCTTCAAACCCTCTGTACCACTTGGTTGTCAGCAGCTGTACCTGAGGAATGGGTATAAAAATGGTTTCTCATCCCCCTGTCTTGTCTGTGCACACACCAGCAGATTATTCCTCTTGAAAAATAAGTGATTACTTAAGTAGAGCATTCGAGCTAATAGCCAGATTATTCCCTTTAAAATGGGAAAGTAATTAGGGATGTTTTTTAAATAGGCTTCCCACCCTTGGATCTGCTGGGATTAGCCTATGTGGGTGTGTAAATATTTAGTTTCCAAGGACTGTTTTTTTTTTTTCCTTTTTTCCCCCCCTCCCCTTCCTTGAAGTAACAGCAGTGATAAGCGACAGAAATGAGGCAGCAGCTGTGCTTGGACGCTTTCCCCAGCATCCAAAATATAATTGGAATTAAAGATGACCCTCAAAGGAAAATGAAATTGAGGTTCTGCTGGTGTGATGCACCAGGGGTTTCCTCTGTGTGTGTGTGGAATTGAAGAGAAATCATTGGGTGCTGGGATGTTTGGGGTGATGGAGAACGAGTCCAACCCTGAGTATGAGCTATGGTTGAGAATGGTGGGCTTGGTTGGATCTTCTGCCCCTGGCTGCCTGCTAGCAGGAGGGAATTTTTGAGCTTGTTTCCATGTGTGGAGGTCTCTCTAACATCCAAACAATTTAGACTTTGTGCACCAAGGCGCTTTGATGTTTGGCTTCAAAACCGGGTCTTGTTTTGAAACTTGTTGCAGTGCTTGCAATGTGTTGGTGAAGCTGGGAAGGCGAGCGAAAAGAAGCTGAAAGCAGAAGCAAAATATGCAATTAGATGCAAAAATGGTTTTAAGTGAGTGATGTGATGGAGTTGCAGATTAAAGGAACGGCTGGAACCAGTCATTCACAGCTCTCTTCAAGGTCTGGATCCCTGGAGACCCCTGCAGCTGAGGAGCATCTTGCTAAGCCAGAGGAGGCCAGATCTTGCATTCCCCCCATCCATCCAATGGATAAATCCCAAGTCCTAGTGAGCCACAAGAAGAAAACCTGACTCAGAAGAAAACCTGCACAGCCCCAAGGTTGGAGCTGTCATTGATATGCCATGTGCCTTTGGTCCCGTCCTGCTGCTGGGAGGTACTTAGGAGATACTTCTGGGCCATTGGTGCTTCAAATCTTCATGCACCCATCATTTTTCTTTCTGGCAGGGGTTATTTATTGCGAGCATTGACCTGGAGCTGCTTTCAGGTGCCTCAGTCATTTTTTAAAGGCTGCATTTGTGCTGTTCAGCTATTTTTGGCAACTTTGGGACTTTTTGTTTGCTTGCCTGCCTGCTGGAAAGCCTTCAGAGGTTGTTTAGGAGGCGAGGGGAGTCTGTAGATCCAGATTTTTTTTTTGTTTTGTTATTATTATTATTATATATTATTATAATTAAAACATATTTTTAGCAGCTGAAATTTGAACCCGTCTGGGTATTTATACAGCAAGATGTTTTGGATGAGGAATAGGCCAAGAGAGTCATGTGGTTGGGGCCAATGTGAAACAAAAGAATCCATTTATTATCCAGGCAGGAAATTTGTTCCTCGGGATGTTGTAGCTGCAGACATAATGATTTCATTTCCTCTGGTTCACCCAGATTAATGGCTTGTGCTCTTTTGTTTGTGTGCCTGTGTTATTCCTGCAGCCTGGCTTCCCCTCTCGCTCCGTGCTGGCGTGTGCGAACATGTGTGCGAGTGCCCTGGGCGAGGAGGGGCACAGGGGTCTCCAGGCTGCAGCAGGATGCTTGGGAGGGTGGGGTGAGATGCTGGCAGAGCCGAGCACAGCCCCAGGGACCACCTGGGGAATCCTTCCTGGCACTGATGGATGACCTGTCTGGGGGTCTTGTCCTGCATCTCTGGGGATCTTCTGCATCTGTGGGGTTTTTCTCCTACTTACATTTCTGGGGGTCTTCTCCTGCCGTGATCACCAGAGCAGCGAGAGGTGTTTTCCTGTGAAGCTGTGATGGGATGGATGAGGTGGAGTGTTTCAGACAAGCAATGAATGTTGACCTCGTGAAAGGTGTGAGAGCAGTGTGTCTTCTCCACAGCCGCACTCCAGCATTTTTGTAGGTGTTGTGTACTTGGTGGGAAACCCAAACCTTTGCACCCTCTCAAACATCAGGCCAGGCAACAGCTTCTTTCCCCAGGGAGCTGTGCTGATGCACAGGGATGCGGGCGTTGGCCGTGTGGCTGTGGGTGAGCAGCTCCTTCCTGGCTGTGTGAGTTGGCCTTTCCTTCCAGGCTGGTCCCAGCCCCTCACAGGACCACTGGCCATCTGGGGGCCTGTGGTACCTACACTCTGTCCTTGATAAAAACCCAGCAGACCCATCTCTGTGGACACTCCAGGATTAGCAGCAGCCTTAATCACTCCCTTTCTTTCTGAGTGTTTGCCTTTCAAAAGTGATATGGCAGGCAAACGGTGCCTTTGTGTTGCTGTTTCCTGGTGGGTCCTTGTGGGGTTTTGGCACAGAGCTTTTAATTTACTGTGTGCAGCATGACCCAATCTTCTGTTCTGGATGAATCTGGAGCAACCTCGTGGAGTTGGAAGCACCCATCTGTGATGAGGAGTTCAGCTTGGTCCTACCTAGGATCCACCTGGAGAAGGATTGGTGACCATCTTGCTGCCCCCATGCCTGGCTCTTCCTCCTTCCCTTCTTTAGGTGTTTCTGCTCTAAATCAGGGGAGGAGAGTTTCTTCCACATCTTCTGGAGGAGGTTTTCTAGCAGGGACATAACTCGCTGGAGGAAGACCCTCTTGGCCATCGAGGTGCATGTGCCACCCCTGCTGCCATCTGGCTGGGGCCTTGGTGTACCAATCCCATCTTGGACACGTGTTGCACCTTTTTGCTTTTGTTCTCCTGAGCTTTTGTGGCATGAGGGGTGCCAGCCCACCATTCAAACACTGCAGAGGAGAGGAATGGGAAGCTGCTGGTACCCTGTCAAGCCCTGGGCACTTTCTTCCCACCTGCCTGCCCTCCCAAATGGCTCCTGTGTCACCCAGGTGACAGAGTTTGCAAGGATGTGACAGCTCCGTTGCACAGAAGATGATGAACAGTAATGAGACCCAGAGCACAATGTGCACTTAAAGTGATTTATTTCAGCAAGGAAACCACAATCAGGGAGGATGGGTCACCGTCATCAGGAGAAGAGGTGGGTATGGAGATGAGCTTCGGGGGAACTTTATCATCAACCAGCAGTGCTTTAAAAATGAGCAGAGCTGGTGTTGCATGAAATGGAGCTGAGCTGGTTGTGCTGGGACCATCCCTCACCTGCAGTGGATCGCAGGCACTTCCTGGGCTTTGGTCAGTGACTGGGCTGGCTGACTGGGGGACTTCTCCTTGGTTACCTCCCTGCAACCGTGCTGAAGTTTTTTGGCGAGGTGTCACCCGTGTGTAAAGTCAGCATTTGGGAAGGAGACCGTCCTGAGGAGGAGGGGGAAAAATAATCCCTGAACCCGCCTTGGCGCGGCTCCCGGCACGCAGATGGCCGTCCTCATGCTGGAGCCTTTTCCCAGCTTGCGCAGGCGCCGGGGCTGGAGGCAGGGGTGTGCCAGGCGGGCGGGCTGCCAAGCGGCACCTCCTGCCAGCATCCTCCTCTTCCTCCTCCCTTTCCTCACCCCCAGGACCCGTGGGAGCTGTGGTTGTGCGGCAGCTCAGCTGGGCACTGCAGCTTGCAGGAAAAGCTCGGCCTAAGAATGGCCCTGAGTAAAATCTTGTGATTTAAGGGTGACTTAGAGCAGTGCTTGTGTTTCCTCCTTTCTCACAGAAGAGGCTTCTGGCATGGGGGATCCCTGGTGCTGGCACGAGCTGGGTGAGGCAGGCAGCTGTTTGCCCACTGCTTCCGGCACCATTTGGATGATGCACTACGAGCTTGCCACAAATGGTCCTGAACCCCTGTTGATGAAGAGTATCTTCCAAGGTGATATACAGTTGCTGGTAGTTGTTGGTGAATTTTGGCAAGGATTTAACCCAGCTTCACTGGCCCATTGGAGCTGGCACCTTGTGTGAATGGGTGTTTGGAAATCTTGGCAAACACTCGCCAGACCAGCTGTGTGTGTACACACCTAAAGGTGGCTCAGACTGATAGGAAAGCTTTTTGGATAGGTTGCAGGATAGTTACAGATCCTGGCTGCTGATTGTTTTGTCCAAATCTAAAAGTGGAGAAGAAAAAGAAAAAAGGCAAAGCTGAGAGAGCCTGGGATGAGTTTCCAGGGCATTTTGGGAAGCAGCATTTGGATGTGGAGCCAGAGCAAAGAACCCAGCAGGGTCTGCTGATGGGGTGCTCTGCCCTTTCCAATGGACCCGTTGGCTTTGCCACATCCCTTTCTGATGCTTGGGGCGACTGGGTGGGTGATGGGCTTCTCCGCCAAGGCCTTCCCAGGGATGCAGGCAGAGCCTTCACCCATCCCATCCGTGTCCTGACGGAGGCTTTCCTGTGCTGCCGGCAGCCCCGTGTGCTGCTGTGGTGGCACAGATTTATTTCGCTTTGCCTCTTGCGCTCTTTGCCTCGTTTGCACTTGCGGGCTGGCTCCATATGGCGCAGAAGCCGCAGAGACGATGCTCGGCACGGCCGGCGCCGGGCTGGGGGGCGGTGCGGGAGCCGACGCTTTTGCAGCTTGCTCCGTTTGAGGTTCAATATTTCCACCTCCTCCCCTTGACGACTCTGCTCCCACAGCTGCGGATCGCTCGTCATCTCCAGCTCAGCCGGAGCATCTCTGTGTGATTCCACTCTCGCCCTGCTGCTTTCCCTCTTCTCCCTCTGAGATCCCCTGTGCATGGGTGGACGAGAAATGCTATTTTTTGGTTCTTACTTACTCATGAAGTTTTCGGCTGGCCCCCCTGAAGGCTTTAGTACGTGTCAGAAGCTGCATTAAAAAACAGAGGATCAGTGTGGCTGCAGCTGGTCTGTGCTGGGGTGAGAAGTGAGGCTTTTCCCCCAGGTGCTGGTGACTGGGGGAACACCAAGCCCTCAGCTGCGCTGGGAGCAGTTGTACCCAGGCTAAGCTTGAGTCCCCTGGCGGTGCTTGCTCTGAGCAGTCTGTCACGTTTGTAGCTCATGCAGAATCCCTCTGACATTTTAAAATAAGATCTAGTAAATAGGAGCCGGGCGGTGCCAGGTGCAGCTCTGGGCGCGAGGGCTCTCTGACAGCAGGGCTGGCATTTCAGATTTAGGGCTCCATGAGACGCCTGTTTCTGTAGAGAATGCAAAGCTTTTCTGGAGAATGTGGTCCAAGACAGTGACTCATCCTGAATATCTAAAGATGTGATGGCGTGTAGGGAAATGCAGGATAAATGTTTTGATTTTTGGAGTTTTCCTCACAGGCGGTGCTACCCTGGAGTAAGGCAAAATAAATCCAGTGGGGAGGGAGAGCTGTGGGGAGAGGGAGAAACAGGTCTGGCACATGAATTCACCCAAGCTCAGTGCACCCACTGTACTCCAGCAGTGGAAGTTAGCTTTGTAGCCAAGCACGTGCCCCTGTAAGACATATGTGAGCCTGCTGCTGGGGAGATCCCCTGCAATCCCATGGGTCCCGTGGATCCAGGCATGAAGACTGTGTATCCTTGTAATTCATCCTAGCATGTGTAATTGCAGATGCTATTGATGTTTATGGCAGCTCTGTCTTCTCAGGCGGCTAATTCTGTATTTAGAGGCTCTCATTTCCAAGGGAATCCCAGCTGATAAGGAGCCCACTTCCACGGAACTCGTTAGGCTTCAATGGCCCTTGTCTGCAAAATCTCACTTGTATTTATTAGTTCTTATCTCTTTTTGGAGTTCCTTGCTTTCTGATAGTGTGATGAAGTTCCCTTTTCCCAAGAGAGGAGCTCCTGGCAGAATGTCCTCATGGGTGAGCTCACTTGCTTCCATTGAACCTGGCTGGAGCACACCACGTGCAGCCAGTGTGGGTATTTGGATGTTGACCAAGATGTCAGCTACAGAAAGGTAGCGGAAAATAGGAAGTTGTTGGCATCATTACCCAAAAATGTGTGGATTATTTTCAGGGCTCTGTGCTCCCCCAGGATGAATGATGGATTGGGGTTCTGGACCCTCCTTGTTGTCTCGGCTGGTGAGATGGGTGTCCAAGCTAGCTGGTCTCCACCCAAAGAGTCCAGTGATGCGAGGCCGCTGTGCCCAGCCTGTGGTGGAACCACCCTGACTACATGGACAAGCGACAGAGTATCCTCAGGTGCCTGACCTTCAGCCTTCATCTGCTTTGCCCTGAGATCATCCTGAGGGGTGATCTCATGGATGCTGAAGAGCAGACAAGTGTTCTGCCCAACCTAAGTGATCCTTCCTTCAAACCAGACCTTCTCCACCACGTAGCTGGACCTTCTCTGAGGCAGTCTCATGAAGCTTTTTGGAGGTTAAGGTTTCTGGGAGAGCCTCTGCCCATCCCTGGTTGGCTGCGTTCCTCTTCCACATCTTGTGGAGGATGAAGTGAGTTACATGCCAAGCCTGACATATGGTGATTTCTGGGGCAGGCTGCGGCATTCTGAGAGGTTTGCTGTCAACCCAGCTTCGAGAAAGCAGGGATGGGGATTTAAGTGCATAGTGACATTGTTCGGGAAAATGTTCTCCTGAAAGTCAGCCACATCATCTACCTGCCCCGGATGGGCCCTTGGCATGGCTGAGTCTGTCTTGGGGGTCCTGCGTGTTCATTAAAGTGCTCTCTCAGCCCTTGGTGCTGCTTGACTTTGAGTTGCCAAAGTGTAGGTGATGATGTATGGATGGTGATCTGTGCGTATGGTGTGTATGCATTTTGGGTATCCAGGGCCTGTGTGCAATTACAAAAAGTGTGATATCAGCAACTGATTCTGTCATGACAGGAGCAAGTGAGTTCCTGATATCTGAAAACTTGTTTCCAAATTTTCTAAAATAGGTTTGCAATTTGGAAAACAAAAGGTATTGAAAGCCCTATCTTTTCTCTCTTATCTTTCCATTTGATTTGGTCCCCTTTGTTTGTTTTTTTCCTGTGATGTGTTCATTTTTGGGTAATTCTCTGTCATTTCCTTCCCTTTCCCTTATCTCCCCCTCTGCAGTTCTCTCTCTTTTCCTCTCTATCCCTCTCCCCCTCTCCCTCCCCTCAGTAATTTATTTGCAGGCGGGTTGTCTCTTTGATTTACTGTCTCTCTCCTTGGTAGGATTATGATAAATGGATTGTATGGCTTCGTCTGAGCTTGTCCAACATCACGTATCCACGCCGGGTCAAGTCCCTTTGGAGCCTGGAAACCGAGGGGAGATGCAGGGGCTGGAGGTGGAGTGAGAGTTGTAAACAGGACTTGGTCTGTATGGTCCTGACTTTGCATCGCCTCCTGAACTTTTCTCGGCTGGGGTTTTGGTTTGGGTTTTTCCCTTGCCACACGTGTGTGTGAACGCATGGACGCTTGCAAAAATGGATCAGGTATTTGACTGGGTGCTTTCAGGCACATCAACCAGCATATTTCAATTTAGTGTATCCTGATGTGGGGAGTGTTTGCCACTTGCAATTAGAGCGTTTCATCCCGCGGCGCAGCAGGCAGCGCTTTATTGATAAAGTTGTTCTGTAGTTGCTGAGCAAACACCCCCAAATCTGAGCTTCATTAAGTTATCGCCCGCCCTGCTGCGATGCATCTTCATTGCGCGCTGAAATCCATGGCATTGACGGGGGATCCCGGAGGAGGCCGGGACTGTGCTGTGCAGCCACAGCTTAATGCATCCCATCACAAATTGACACAGCATGCTCGTCCTCGCCTGATATATAGAAATTCCTTCTCTTTCCAGCTGGAAGTGCGGGGTTTCTTGGCCACTGCAGATCTCCTCATGCTGGCAGTGGCTGGGATGTCTTTGCAGAGCAGGCTTGGCTGCTCCTCTCTCCTGAGAGGTTCGCACAGACCCTTAAAATGCAGGAAGGCAATATTTTATGTTGACTTGTTGTTGTTTAGCGCATCCTCCCCCTCCATGTCTGGGTTTGTTACTCGGTGGGTAATCCTTCATAACGAACCCGCGGGAGATTGATGGGGAGAGCTCGTTATGCACTTCCAGAGCCGTTCCACCGCCGTTCTGTAGCAGCAAAATGCACCATTAAAGGCAGAGAGCCCTGGGAATGATGGGACGTAATTAGTTGTTGCTGTAATATTTTTGATTGAAAGCGCAGAGATGCTGCAAGCAGCTTTGGGAAGTCGGTGCTCTCAGGAAGCTGTGAAGAGCAGCAGCTCTTGTCAGAGGGGAGAGGCTGATCCTGCTCGTACCTCTGCCGCCGCTCCAGTGCTGTAATTAAACCGTCTGGGAGATGCCACAGCGCTCCTGCTGCTCAGCCTCTGGCTCCGGCACGGCAGCGCTCCCCTCACAGTTCCAAGCAGGAACAAAATGGGGAGTCCTCCGGCATTTTGGGTGGGATGTGCCTCCAGCAGCTCACTGCCTTAATCCCTGTGGCAGAGCTATGTGGATTTTCAGGATATATTAAAAACTAGCACAGGCAAACCTGGACTTGTGGTTAGTGGGTCATAAAGAGGTACCTGGAATTACTCAGGCGGCTTCCTGGTGTGTGCTTGAATGCTTTCATGGAATCATAGAATCCCAGAATGGTTTGGGTTGGAAGGACCTTAAAGCTCCTGTTGTTCCACCCCCTGTCATGGGCAGGGGCACCTTCTGCTGGACCAGGTGGACCTGGCCTAGGACCCTTCCAGAGATGGGGCAGCCACAGCTGCTCTGGGCACCCTGTGCCAGGGCCTCACCTCCCTCACAGGGAAGGATTTCTTCCTGATATCCAACCTAAATGTACTCTCTGTCAGTGGGAAGCCATTCCCCCTTGTCCTGTAACTCCATGCCCTTTTCCACAGTTCCTCTTCAGCTGTCTTGGAGCCCCTTCATGCACTGAAACCCCAATCTGTGATCACCCTGGAGCCTTCTCTTCTCCAGGCTGAACAATCCCAATTCTTTCAGCCTTACCTCATAGCAGAGCTGCTCAATCCCTCTAGGTATCTTTTTGGCCTCCTCTGGACTCCCTCCAACAGCCCCATGTCCTTCCAGAGCTGGACACAGTGCTGCAGGTGAGATGGCACCAGAGTGGAGTGGAGGATAAATTTATCTGTGGGAACAGTGAGAATTAAATTCAGATTATTCCGCTGGCACCTATGGGACTTCCCTTCCGTTGGCATCGAGAGGTGTGATGCACACCATGGGTGTATGGAGTGGTGATGATGAAAGCCGTGGTGCCACCTGCACGTGGACATGGCTTGAAGTCATGGCGGCCCCGGGAAGGCAGAGCTCGCGATGTCATAGCAGTTAATGTTATTTAGCACTAGGCTTGGGAATAAAGTGTCTTGGCTCTGTTTCTGTCATTCCCTTTCCCTGGTAATGTCACCAAACTTGGACAGAAGCTTCCCAAGCTGTGCGTTTGCCTTGGGCTGATTTTGCTGAAGCTCTCAGAAGGGAAGGAAGAGGTAGGAAGCAAGCTTGGCATTTATGAGCGTGAAATAGAGGGGAAAATATAGCGCTTTCCTTATGGAAAAGAAGTCTTGCTATTGTTCCCCTTCAGAAAACCACGCTGTGGGGCTGGGGCTGCCCAGGGACCTGCTCTGGGGCTGGGCTGTGAGCTGACCCCATTGACACTTGCTGAGGCACGTCAGGGTGAGTCTCTGAGGATCCCACCTGCCCCCTGGACCCGAGCCCTCTGTGCCCTGCCCCACCCCTCACTCAGCTGCCCTCCCACCTCCCCTCCCTCCAAAGGCTCAGCTATCAGCACCCACCTCTCTGCTCCCCACGCATCTTGGGGGGCTTATTTCCAGCAGCTGGCATCCTTTCCAAATCTCCCTCTCCCCATCTGTTGTTATCAAGCCTCCTCTCTCCTTATTTTGCTTAATTTCTATCTTTTTCCTCTTGGTTGTCTTAGACAAGCCAGTGTCTCTCTACATATGCCCAAGCATTTGCTTTTGAGTGCCTTAGGCTGGTTCCTGCCGTTATCTTCTTACGGGAGGGAGAGAGCTGCTGCTGTTCCTTGCTTCGGGACAGGGACCCGAGGCAGTTATTGAGGAGTGATTGTAGAAGTGTCTTTGTGGCCTCCCTGAGCAGAAAATTTGTTGTTGTATCTCTTTCTTTCCAGATAACAGCGTCAAAACGCGATCGGATCGGGTTAGTTTGGGTTGGCCGCCTCTCTTTGTGTGTCTCTGCCTGCAGCCAGACCCCGCTCCCTGCTAGGGAAAAGTGACACCTTCTCATGGCATGATCGGCAAGAGCCTGCCCTTGAGAGGCCTGAAATACGGGTTTCAGGCTGGCAATTTTGGGAAATAAGTTCTGCTTCATTTTGGACAGTTCAGAAAGGTTTTTCTGGAAGAGGCTTCAATCCTGCGGGAAGGATGGTTGGCAAGACGGCATCAGTTGGTGTGAGATGAAGGCTATTCTCGCCCAAATAACTTATTTTTTCCTGGCTGTTGGAAGGATGCCAGCCCATCCTTCACTCCTCTGAGGCGCAGCTTATCCTGCTGCAGGCATCATCTCTGGCCAGGTTTGCCCAGGAGGGTGTGGGGAGCCCGGGACAGCAGCGAGTCCTCTGTGCCTGGATCGCATGAGTGCCATTCCAGATGGATGCGCTGCGCAGCACGGGAAGCTGGTGCATTCTAATTGCTGGCATCTTTACTTGTTACGAGTGTAATTGTGAGTAGACGTTTGTTTTTGTATTGATAATTAGGGACTGGAACAGATGGCGAAGGCTTAGTTTAAAGTAATGTGTCCATTAAAGAAAATCTACTGTATACAGCTGAAGATTCTTCACTCCAAGAGAGCTCAGCTCTCGGTAGCAGAGCTCCTCTCTCCCTAATCAGGGCTTGGGCCATCACAGCCTGGCCAGCGGAGTCTCCGATCCCGGAGACTTCTCCCTGTGAGCGTGTTGAGCTCGCTCCTGAGGACAGAGCAGCCCCGGGTACCTGCTGTGCCCATGTGCAGGTGGGCAGGTGTGGAGGGAGATGCTGGAGAAGCGGTGCTTGGGGCAGGTGAGGGGGATGGCAGTGTCTTGGGCACAGAGCCTGGCATGGTGGGACTGCTTGATCCGGGTGACATGGTTCACTTGATGTGGGCAGCGATGCTGTGCTGGATGTCAGAGATACAGGGAAAGGATGTACCCCTGGGGGTTTAATTAATACCCTGTGCCAGTTAACGAGGACTGGTCCTCACAGAAGGGTGAGGCAGGCGGGAGCAGAGGTGTGAGGTGTCCATGTGGCTTCTCTACTCATTAGGGCTGCTCAGGCACTGATCTGCACTAATCCCCTCGTACGCAGCGTTCCCTGCCTGTCCTCCTCGCCCAATCCCAAGTGATGGATAGGTGGGGGGGTGATCCTGTGTCGCCTGGCCTGTAGGGATATTTTGTGGATGTCGGTGCTGGGACCTCTGTCTTGTTCCTGCTTTCTCTGCGAGGATTTGGGATCTGCAAACCCTCTCCTGCTGAAGGAGGGTGCTCAGCAGTCATAGCCTCGAGCAGCCTGGCCATAAATGCCCCACCAAGGTCACAGTGTCACTTTTTCATCCCAGAAAATGAAGTAAAATCCAAAGTTTCCTCCAAGAGGAAATAGGAGAGGTCAATAGGAAATTGCTGAGCCATGTCCTTCTGATGCCAGTGCCTCTGCAGTCACAGGGTTGGGTGAACTCAGCAGGAATTTGAACTGGAAGGGGGGAATTAACCATCTTATTGTATTTAACAAAAACCTCCCAAATTAACCATTTTGCTGGTTTATGGATCTTCTTGTCTATGGCAGTGTCCTTGGGGGATAGGACAGGATCTGAGCAGGAGATGGTCTATAGGGGGTCAGGCTCTCAGCCCTCTTTTTCCTTTGCTTTGCAAATTGCCTTGGAAACATGGAGCCATGGAAGTGCAAGTGTTGTCCACAAAAATGGGATCCAGCGTGCAGCAAGCCAATAATTACACACTTGAGAGAGACGTTGATTATTTATTTTGAAGTTGCCCAAGCCTGGGTGCTTGGTGGTGTTCAAGCACCCCAACTATCAAAGCTTTTTACTATTTATACATTTTAGCAAGCAAAAGAATTAGCATTTATTGGCTACAATGTTCTCTTATTAATTAGTATTCTATCTTCTATTGGTTAATGATGCTCTCGTTTCTCGTGCTAAGTAGTCCACACGCTCAGTCTTTCTCTTCTTTTGGGTCAGTGGTTTCTTGGGTCAGTGGTCATGATCTGCCCCTGACAGAATTGCCTTTTACCCATCAGAGCTGATTTCAGCACAAGTGCTGGGTTGGCTTTATTAGTTTCTTCCTTGTCTTGGGGCTTCTGCCCAATGTCCTTGTGGCCTCTGAGCTCTACGTTCTATGTGCTCACTATCAGTGGCACATCCTTCTTCCCAAGCACTGTCAACCTTCCCCCCTAGGACTGAGATCAGTGAAACATGTGGAGCCCTAAACCTTAGCAAGGCAATTCTACCAGCAAGGAATTTCTCTTTCCAACACCTGGACATCACTTAGAGCTTGTGAGCTGCTGTTTCACGGGTTAAATCTCCTTTCTTGTTGGTTAGGCTTGAAAGTTACAAAGATCAAACATTAATGAGCATCCTTTCTTAGGAAAATGTTCCATATTCCGCATTTTGCAACACAAACTCTGCATCTGCAGTGGAAACTTCTTGAGTGTGACCTCCCTGGCCACAGAATCATCTTGGGACTCCAGAAACATCCAAAGTGAAAGCTGCTCTGTGGTTTCTTTCCATTTATTCATTAATTGTTAATTAATTTCTCTATTTACTTAGTTATTTTGAGGTCTCCTTCTTCAGCATTGCTGCTGTGCCTTCTTGCTTTCCTTCCGGAACGTGGAGCCTTTGGGGAGGAACTCAAGAGGAGGGAAGGGGTGAGACTTTGGGAGGGGTCCTGGTGAGTGTCATCTCGGAGCAGAGCTGGTCCTCGCGTGCTGCCGTCCCACAGGGCGGCTGTGCTTTATCAAAAGGACATTCCTCTGTCAAAGCCCGGGGCAGGAAGCTGTGAGTGTGTGGAACAGGAAGGGAGATGATGGAGTGAAAAGCCTTTCTGAATAAACCTTTGGAAGAAGTGCCCTTCCTGTAATGGAGCCTGTCCTTATTTATCACAGAGGGTGGATGAGCCAGCTCGGGTCCCCATGTTCTCCCCTGCCTCAGTTTCCCTTGAGTGGCACAAGGACACCCTGTTTGCTTTGGGGGAGAACACCAGGTGTTTTAGGGGCTCTCAGAGCATCCCTCACCATGCAGCCCACTGGCAGGGGGCACTGGGAGATGTGTGCATGGCCTGTCACTTCCACCTCCTCATCCATTTATGCCTGTACACATCTTCCTGCTCATTTGAAGGGCTATTGCGAGGATTAATGGCTGTTTAATTAGGGGCTGGGCTGTTTGGAAGGGAAGGAAGGCGTGGAGGTGGTGGGAAGGTGAAGAGTGGTGAGAATACAACCTTGCTGGAGGTCTGGAGCACAAGCCCCTGGCCCCATTTTGTCAAGGGCCTGGAGTGATGGGACAAAGGGGAATGGATTCCCACTGCCAGAGGGCAGGGATAGATGGGATATTGGGAAGAAATCTTTCCCTGTGAGGGTGATGAAGCCCTGGCACAGCTTCCCAGAGGAGCTATGGCTGCCCCATCCCTGGAAGTGTCCAGGGTCAGGTTGGACGGGGCTTGGAACAACCTGGGCTAGTGGAAGGTGTCCCCTGCCCATGGCAGGGGGTGGAACTGGATGAGCTTTAAGATCCTTCCAACCCAAACCATTCCTGGGTTCCGTGATTAAAGGCTGGAGAAGAATTGCAGCTGGGATACCTCGTTTTTAGCTGCCTTCTGCCAAATGGAAAATGACCAAAACTATGAAGTAACGTGTGATAGCATGAGGGTCACCACGCTTTTCTGTTTCCCATATGGAGCAGGAGAGAAATGTCTCCTCTCCGAGGGCACTGTGAGCAGGAACAGCCTGGCACCTGGCAAAGCAGGGCGGCTGTGGGCTTTGAACGCCCCTGGCAGTGCCACCGCAGCATCCCGGGGCCTGTTCTGGGTGCAGAAGCTTTGCCATCTTCCAGCCCCTTTCCACTCCATGCCTGGGGACTGCCTTGCTCTCCCTGCCCCATGGCCACGCTCACCCCTGGGAGGGGTTTGGGGAGCATTTATCACTCATGTCAGGGTGGGGAGTTCCTGGTCACGCTTCTCCAGCTTCGCATCCCTGAGCGGCCGGCAAAGGGAGGGGTTGGAAGATTAATCGGAGTCTTGTTTCCCGCTGGTGATTGCTGGAGCAGCCGTGGAGAGCTTAAAAGCAGCAGCCCGGCAGCAGCACAGATTCCTGGGCTGATTTTTATTTCCTGACTTTTATTTCTCTGGTCGCAGCCCTTTTCCTGGCACTGCTGTGAGTACCTGGGGCCACGCAGGAAAAGGGAGGGATGGGGGATGTTCAGCTCTGCCAGTTGCCAGCGGCTCATCTCCTCCTCCTGTTTGGTTGGGACACAGGAATTGAGGCAATTAATCTGCATGTCTGCTTGCTGCAAACAAATAAATAAAACCTGGAGGGTTTTCCCCATCTGTTTCTTTATGGTGTTGCTCTCTCTATTATTCTTGTTGTGTTTTGTTGTTTTGGGTTTTTTTTTATGTCTAAAAATAGGGAGTGATGTGACTCTGTGAAATAACGGCATCTTTGAATTTTTAAATTTTTTTTGTGTTGGTGACAGTATTTTCCTTTCCTGGGCGGGGAAGGGTCAGAGCTGGCAGTGTGAGCTGGGTTCAGGCCGTGATTCCTTGCAAAGAGTCTTGTCCTGCACTGTTTGCTCTGGAGGAAAACTGCCTTGAGTCCATTAGGGGCAGCTGCTGTTGATTCCTGAGCTCTCCAAGGGTCAGGTGCATGCTCTGGGAAAGCAACTGGATGTTTTCCCATGTCTCTGTGCTCATAATGTAATGGAAAACTTAGGGAATAACTAGTTTACTTTCTTTTCTTCTGTTTCCTCAGAAACTTTGATGGATACGCGGACGGCGACGGCCGAGCTTGGCTGGACCGCCAACCCACCTTCAGGGGTAAGTTCCACTTGTCCAGCTGACCCTTATGTGATCTAGGGGGGTCCATGCTTTTAACCCCACTATTTATAGTGGTAAAATGCTGGTGGGAAGCCGGAGGAGTCACAGTGGGAGCAGCGGTGCCCCATAGGGCTGGTGTGGGGTTGCCAGGGCATGGCTGTCTGGCTGAGCCAGGCTGAGCATCCCTTCCCCCAGCCAGTCCTGGGGCCTTGGTGAAGATGGAGCTTGTCTCCATTTCCATGCTCTCTCTTCCCCTTCCTGTCCTCCTTCCTCATGAAGGGTTCAGCCCCATCACTGCTCTCCATCCCCCTGCTCGTGCCTTCCCTCTCCCTGTGCCAAAAGGCTTGTAATTAGGAAACATTAGCAGGCTCCAAACAGCTTTCATACCTGGAACATCATCCATAATTGCACTCGGCAGTGCTCTTCCTTGGCTATTAATGTCACTTTTATGAAGTAATGAAGAACCAAACACCCTGAGGCACTTAAAACATCTTTTTTTATATAACATGAGCCTTTGAGGAATGGAAGCATAAAATAACCTGACTCACATTCTCCCGGCAGAAAAAGTGAGAGATGGAGCTGCGGGTGGGAGGGGATGTGAGCTGATGGATGGGCACCACGGTGGGACAGGCAGGCTGGGTGCAGCAGCAGGGCCTGTCCCTGGGGACTCCAGGATGTGGCACCAGAGGGGAAGGGATGCCAGGCTGCATCTTTGTTAGGGTGTCACTGGCTTGGCCAAGTCTTCAAAAGAAATTATTTTGCACACTATCACCAAAGCTGGGCCATACCTGCAGCAGGCATGAAATTCACTCCAGACATGTCAGAGCCCCTTGAATTGGGGTGTTTTGCTACTGAATTGCTTTGGAAAAACTCTGGGCTCAGATAAATTGCTGGAAAAATGCAGGAGGGGCACGTGCAGGTGATGGAGACGGGATATAAATAGCTGCCTGCAGCTGCTGTCACTGAAAGCCTGTGCAAGGCAGGCGGGGAGCTTGTGTTGTAAGGCATGGTGGTCTCACCCTCTGCAGAGCAGCAGAGTGAAGCCCCTCCCTAGCCCCATCCCTGCATCCCACTGTGAGCATCCCTCCATCCCTCTGTGCATCCCTGCAGCCATCCAATTCTCGCTCCTCTGAGAGTTCCTGGGGAGGCTTCTGCTTTACAGGAGTGTGTATTAAATCTTCCACAATGTATTTTAAATGCCAAATCTTTTATCTAAAATCATAGAATCTCAGAATCCTTTAGGTTGGAAAAACCCTCTCACACTATCAAGTCCAACCGTTAACCCAGCACTGCCAAGGCCACCACTGACCCATGTCCCCAAGTGCCACAATAGCTGTATGGACAGCTTTTAAATCCCTCCAGGGATGGGAACTCCACCACTGCCCTGGGCAGCTGTGGCAGAGCTGGACAAACCTTTCTGGGAGGGAATTTTCCCAGTATCCAACCTGAGCCTCCCCTGGCACAGCCTGAGGCCATTCCCTCTCCTCCTGTCCCTGTTCCCTGGGAGCAGAGCCCGACCCCCCCTGGCTGCCCCCTCCTGTCAGGGACTTGTGCAGAGCCACAAGGTCCCCCCTGAGCCTCCTTTTCTCCCCCAGGATGGGCTGTGGCAGGATGTGGGCTCTCCTTCTGCTCTTCCTGATGGACGTGCTTTAAATCTTAGTGGAGACAGAGAACAACATTGACTTAATCCCCAGCTCCCTGTGAATTATTTAGTAGCATCTCATCAAAATGATGCATTTGTTGCTGTTAGAGTGTTGGTGGCAGCAGCTGCTGGCACTGTGGGTCCTTCCAGCCACAGGGACCTGCTGTTCCCAGTGCCCGGTACCAGGAGTGCTCAACCCAAGGCATGCACAAGGCAGTGCCAGCATCCGGCCCTGGACCCTACTGAGGATTTTCCAAGGGCATTTCATGTTGTTCCTAAATGCAGGAAACCTTGAAGTGCAGCAGAGTTTGTTGACAGGTTTTGGCTCCAAGTTTTGAGGCTCTGAGGTTTTTGAGGATGAAGAGGAGGATTCCCGCAGTGAAGGCAGCGGTGCCATAGGACTGGTGTTAATGCTGGAGGAGAGCTCGTTGTCTGGCCTTAATTGGAGGCAGGGCTGTAATGCAAAGCCCAGGTGGGAACAGCAAACAATGGGAGCCCCCTTGGTGGGGGAGGATTGTACAGCTCCTGCTCTGAAAAGGTGTCTGGTAATGAGGGGCACTGAATCCCCATGCCTTGTGCATGGAGGAGAGGGGGTTTTGCAGTGCTTTCCTGGCATGAGATGAGAAAGAAGAACACTGGGCCGGATGAAGGAGGCTTTATTGCTGATTTGGTAACCATGGCTTAACAACAATGTGCAACCTTGAGCTCTGATCTTGGCTTAAGCGTAGCAGAGCTGAGTAGGTGGGCCTGGGAATGAATGTTCTGCTGCACTTGTTGGCAGTGTGAGGAGGACCCTGCTTTGAAAGGAAAGCACAAACCTGTGTTTTGTTATATCAAGGCTGTGGTTCACAGGAGGGAAGCTTGGGGATGAGCTGGGAAATGTGGTTGTTTGGCGAAAAAGGGAAGAGGAGAAAAAATCTGTGAGGTTTCAGGGTTGGTCATGGTGCATCAGCTCATCAGGACTCAGTGTGACAGGGCAGGGTGGCATCACCCGTTGTGCCCCGTGTGAACACAGGCATGAGGTCTGCTGCAGCATCGCTCCTGGAAATTATCCCTGATACTGAGGGAGCTGCTTAAAGATTGCCATATGAGTAATGCTGTTATGAGGAGACTGTAAACATGGATTAGTTAAAATGAATGGATTATGAGGCTGTAAATCTGTCTGTAGGACTCTAATGCCATCATAGACTATTCACAGTTTGCCGCTGTCCCTTAATTGAAATTGTAGCCTGGATTATATTAATGCCCTTCTATAAATCGAATTGCGAATCTATATTCCCTCTCTCCACAGCCGTAATGTTTTATTTAGTTGGTTTTCTTTGCCGGGGGAAATGATCCCGTTGTGCCGGGAGCTTGGGGTCAGGCTCGCTCTCCAGCCCATGTGCTGGCTTGGGCTTTAATGAAGCTCTAGCCTCGTGTGCTGCCTTCCCTCCTGCCTCCGGGTGCCTGGGCCATCTTTCTTCCCATTTTTACATCCTCTCAGGGCAGATAAGGCAGTTGCCCGTGTGGAAAAGACGTTTTAACATCAATTGGGAGCAATGGGGAGAGGCATGGAGGGGTAAGAGGGTGGGGATTTCTTCTGGTCCTGGCCTGGTTGGTGTTTCTGCATGTGCATCACATTGTGTGCCCATAACCACGTTCCTCGTCCCCTTTGGAGCTTTCGGATTGTCCTCCCAGCACTGCCCTGTGCAGGGTGAGCGGCTATCGCCAGCCCCTCTTCCTCCTTCTCACCACTTCTCCCTGCACCTTTCTGCAGTGGGAAGAAGTCAGTGGCTACGACGAGAACCTCAACACCATCCGTACGTACCAGGTGTGCAACGTCTTCGAGCCCAACCAGAACAACTGGCTCCTCACCACCTTCATCAACCGGCGCGGGGCCCACCGCATCTACACCGAGATGCGCTTCACTGTGCGGGACTGCAGCAGCCTCCCCAACGTCCCCGGCTCCTGCAAGGAGACCTTCAACCTCTACTACTACGAGACAGACTCTGTCATTGCCACCAAGAAGTCCGCCTTCTGGACGGAGGCACCCTACCTCAAAGTGGACACCATAGCTGCTGACGAGAGCTTCTCCCAGGTGGACTTTGGGGGCCGGCTGATGAAGGTGAACACGGAAGTGAGAAGTTTCGGGCCCCTGACTCGCAATGGCTTTTACCTGGCTTTCCAGGACTACGGGGCTTGCATGTCTCTGCTGTCTGTCAGGGTCTTCTTCAAGAAGTGCCCCAGCGTGGTGCAGAACTTCGCCATCTTCCCGGAGACAATGACGGGCGCGGAGAGCACCTCTCTGGTGACGGCACGTGGCACCTGCATCCCCAATGCCGAGGAGGTGGATGTGCCCATCAAGCTGTACTGCAATGGTGACGGCGAGTGGATGGTGCCCATCGGCCGCTGCACTTGCAAGGCTGGTTATGAGCCTGAGAACAATGTGGCTTGCAAAGGTAAGGTTGGCTTTGGGCAACAAGCCCTTTGTGTTCGTTTTAGGGCAAAATGTTTGTCCCCAAACAGTTTTGTGCAGTAGGCAGTACTTCCCCTGATGTGGTTTTGCTCCAGGGAGCAGGCAGGAATTTGGGAGCAGTAGTCAGCCTGCGGTTTCTTGGTATGCTCTGGTCAGTGGCCGGACCTGGTGAGCAGCGTGGTGAGGGTGCGGGTGGCAGTGCCAGCGCCAGTGCCACCCTGCTGGAAGTCACCTCTGTGATGTGGTGCCTTCAAAGTGCTGCGCTCGCCGGGCGGGCTCTTTCATCTGCCTCGTTATTTCCCCCGCAGAGCCGAGTAGCTGCCGTTGGGCCTGGCTGCCATGGGGCTGCTCTGATTCTTGGAGTTAATTGGAATTGTTGTGCTGGTTTTTGGGTTCCCCGGCCACACCGCCAGCGTGCTGCTGCCTGCTGGAGTCCTGCAGTGTGAGGTTATAAATATGGAAACAGTGCTCGCTGCTTTTCATCTCCTTTTGCCCTTGTGGTGAATATTTCCCAAATACCATTGGAGCGTTAATTTTTTTTCTATTGGCTGCCCTTTCCTTCTCCTCTCCCAAAATTAAGATACTGGTTTTGCATGCTGCTTGGAAGGAGGGGAGAGGAGAGAGCTTTCTGCTCACCCTGTTCCATCAGTTCCAAGTAGCTTCTAGGAGGTCAACACCACCAGGATAAGGAAGGGTTGGGAAGAAGGAGAAGGTCAAAGTGCTTAAGGGCTGGTTTGGGGGGTTGTGATGGGAAGAGGTCCAACTTGTATCCCTTTTGGTACAGGTGGTGGAATGTGTGTACCACCAGGCTTGGCTATGATGTTCCTTGGGGAGTCCCCCAAGGTGTTTCTTCACCTTTAACTCTGGATATGTGAAAATGCCAAAGCTGGGATTCAAGCTGTGGAGAAGCTTGTTTGATGGTTTGCTCTGAACCTGGGAACTTGTGTAGGTTTTCACCATGCGAAGCCTCATTCCCATCTGGTCAAAGTGGGCATGGTGACACCTTCCCGCGCCAGGGCTCGAACAACCTGGAAACCCCCAGAAACCTTTCTCAAACAGCATGGCTGGGGGATTCCTATGAGTTTTGTGGTTGACCCTTAGGGGGGTTTTGTTCCCACCAGGAGATTCCTGCGAGGAGCTGAAGCGGTCTGTCGGAGGGAGGGCTCTCTGCAAACCGAGCGTTTCTGGCGAGACGTTCCTCTGCTATTGAACCAACACACAGAAAGCACACATGGTTATATGGCAAAATGACATTTCTCATCATGGGAAAACAAATACTAATTTTAGCTAAACACTGGAATTGAGAAGTAATGTCACTTTGCCAGAAATGGAGGAAAACAGTGATAATGTAAAACTGTGGGTTTTGGTGGTGTTGACCTTTCTGCCAGCTGGAGGAAGGTGGAGTCTTGAGCGCTCCTGACCCCTGGGAGGACCATGATGCACCTTCTCAATGCTTGGGGAAGGGCAGAGGATTGACAACAGCAGGACCAGAAGAGGCATGGGAGCAAAGCTGCTGAGGATGGGTGTTAGACCCATCTCCATGGCTTTTCTTATTTCCTTTTCTTGTGCAAACTCCACAAGGGTTGTGAAATGTTCATGCCATCAAAGCTACACCAAGCAGACCCCAGGAAATTGGGGACTTGTTGGGTTTTCTGTGCCCTAGTGCCTGTCTCCAGCTGTGCTCCCACTCCTCAGCACTGATCCCCAAGGAGAAACTGCTGAGCTCCTGGTGAGCGTTTTGCCTTTGCATGGGGAGCGTGCTTTGTATTCAGACTCCTTGAGGCGAAGATTAGGGATCCTGGCAGTTCCAAGGAGTAGAAATGTCCTTTATAGATTGACTGGCAGCATGTAGGATCCTGAAAGGCACCAGAGTATGCTATGGGTGCAGGGCAAGCGGGTGTTAAATGACACCAGGCACATCTGTGATGACAGGAATGTGCTGTTTGGTGATTCCATGGGTGCTGGTAAGGTGCTGTCTGTGGAGGAGAGCTCTAATGGCTGCCCTTCCCCAGTCCTGTGTGAGTATTTTCCAGTTCCCATGTCAGAAGAACAGAGAAAAGGCTGGTATTGCATGAGACTTGTGTGACTGAAGGCCCTGCTCAGTGCCTCTGGGGAACCCAAATCCAGTATAACCCCCATCCCTGGAAGTTCACTAAAATCCTTCCTAAAAGCTTGATCCACGGTTAACATCAGGAATTTTGGAAAATTAACTGCGTTTGAATAAAAATCTGCCCTTGGGTTGGGCTCTGTCTCCGTGGTAGTTCATTGGCCATGAAGCTCCTCCTTGTATCCCCATGGATCTTGGAGCTGGCAAGGGAAGACCTAAGCCCACTTAGGTGAAAGTTGGTGGGCAGGAGGTGGCACATTGCAAAGTTTAGAAATACAAATTCCTTGGTTTTCTGTTTGACTTTGTTTTCTCCGAAGGGGTTGTATTCCCCTGCCTGGTTTGCCTGGCAGGGAAGCTGCCAGAATTGCACCCTGGCTCCTGGGAAGCACACACTCCTGACATCTGCTCCAAGCCTTCATCAGCCTGAGATGAGACACTTAACAAGCCTGTGGGAATTGTCACCAAGGGAAAAAAACCAAAAAAAGAAAACCCCTCAGTATTTGAAGGCTGAAAAAATAGTCTTAATTCCTGCGTGGCGGGGAAAAGGATAGGGTTGGATGTTTAGCTCTCCCAGTTCTGTCTCATCCCACGCTCCCCTGGGAAGGGGGCTGTGCCTATCATGGGGCCGTTAGACCAGAGCAGGTTCGTCCTGACAGTAGAGCTTGGGCCACTCAGGGATTCATTAATCCCAGCTTTTAGCGGCACTTACGGCTCGAGGCGGGCACAGGCACAACGTCATCTTTGTTGGGGACACTCGGAGCCCTGAGGAGATTATCCTCGTGTTTTGGAGTCAGAGGGATTGGGCGCTGCTACCACCACCGTGCCAGGATGGGCGTGGGAGAGAGGGGAATTGTCTTTATCAGACGGTCAGCCCCGTTATTTGTTCTCATCCCAGGCTGCACAGATGCCCTGGCACAGCTCTCAGCTGTACCCCACAGCCCAGTGGACTGCCCAGCCCATCCTCTTGGACACCCCATGCCCATGGGGGCGGTGGGTCATTGCGAGATGGAGGCTCTGCCTGAATCCCAAATGAATAATTCATTTGGTGCACGAGAGAGCCCACGCTCTGCTCGGGCTGATATTAAATCCATTCGTCTTGCTCTGCCCCGTCCCTCAGCCCTGCTTTATGGCTTCCTTGTGTGGTCAAGGGGCAATGCATCATCGTGCTGGGGAGGAGGTGGGAGGGAAGGTGGCAGCGGGGATCACCAGGAGGCGGGGGAAGCCTCGGAGGAGCACTCTGGGTGGATTTTGCTTTTTCTCCTCAAGGAAGATTGTTAAACCCTTTCTCTCCTGGTGTTTGAAAGCTGATGATGGCGAAGGAACCCTTCACTAGAGTGTTGGCAGTTGTGTCTCTTGGCTTTCATCCCTTCTGACTTTGAGGACTGGGCCCTGTATTTCTGTCTGCTGGAATCACGCTGGCTTTGTCTCTGACCTTCCCAGTGCTGGGCACTAACTCGGGTGCACGGTGAAGGAAAGTCTGGGACTGAACCAGCTTTGTGCTGAATTTCTCTGTTGTATTTATAAACCCAGGAAGAAGGGGTGAGAGAGCAGTCCTGCTGCTTCCCAGCCTTGTCTCACTTTCAGTTTTCCCCTCCTGGCAAATTCCTGTGCTGGTGCATTCGGGAGCCTCCGATCTGCTGCTGCTGGCCTGTCTGCTACAGCAGCTGGAAATCTGATCTGGCAGGGGGAAACAATCAAAATAAACCCCACAAAACCAGAGCAAAGCTGGGCTTTGATGCCTGCTGCTCATCAGGCAGCCTTGCTTCCAGGCATCCCTGACTTTCCACACAGCAGCCGGCCCCTATCCCGCCTCCAGCCGGGTCCCCCCCGTCCTTCCTCACCCGCTGGCCGACGTGCCGGGCTCTGCCCAGCCTTTGCCAAAGCTCTGTGTGGGTTTATCCTGATCTCCTTCATCCCTGTGATTTCTCTGTCTGCTTTCTGTGTTTGTCCTTCCCTTCTGCCTTTTGTGTGGAGGAATGGATTGGGGGAAGGAGCAGCGGGTGGGGCACGTCCGACCTTGAATGTCGGGGAGTGAGCAGCTCCATGCTGGTTCCCCTGTTATCCTCCCCTCCTGCCGAGCAGCCCTGGTGATAATTACTGATTTCCTCTACTTAGCCATCACAGAAGATTGGAAACAATGTGATTTATAAAGTGATTTTTTAAATAATTGTGAACATTTTGCAATTAGTAGTAGAACAATTTGCTGTCTCTTAAAACAAGGGAATTGTCGAGTTTTCCCAATGTAATTGTTTCTTGTGTTGAGAACTGAGACTTTTTAGTCTCTGGCTGTGCCCTTGCCTGCCTTTTCCCTGCTCCGTGGTCCAGCCTGGTGCCCCTGCACCATTTTGGAGCACCCAGGAGAGGTTTTCTTGGGTGACAAAGGCGATATTGGTTTTGTCCCATGGGTGAAAGGCAGCAAGGGAGGTCATGGGGATACAGGACCCTGCTCCCCGTGCCTTTGGCTGTATCCATCCCATCCCAGTGTGCTGCAGCCTGGGTGCCTGGGGCTGGGTGAGCACACCAGGCATTGGCAGGGGCTGCAGAAAAGCCTTTTTTGTTTTGCTTTTAAGGATGGCTTAATTTTTTACTTTTTCTCCAATCTGCTGGTCTGTGCACTTCCCCGTGGTTGGGAATCATCTTCTTTCCAGCCTCTGTGCTGACCTCTCTCCACCCCACCACTCCAGCATCTCATTTCAGCTTACTGGCCTACAAGTGATCTTTTTAAAAGATTTTCTCCTCTAAAACAGGAGAGGAAAAACAAAGAGGTAAAAAGAAAGTGCTTGCCCTGCCCCTCTCCTCTTCCACCTGCCCTTGGATTTGGTTTAGCGGGGCATGGGGTGGGGCCAGCAGCATCCCAGAGTGGGCCAGGTAGAACAAGGGCTGGGGACAAAAAATAAATACTTGGGCTTAAAAACCATCAGCACTTCCTCAAGCTCTTTCTTGGTGACCAGGCTGAGGTTAACCAGTTTGTTCCCAAACCCTTCCAAACCTGTGGACAAACAGCTGATGCACTCTGGGGTCTCTGCCTGACAGCTGGGTAGAAGGGAGCATCTGCAGCTGATGCTCAGGATGATTGAAGTGTTTTTCCAGGGACAATGTTTCCCTGCGGGTTGGAATTGGGATTTCAAGCTTTCCTCCTGCCCAGCATCCCACAGCTGGGCAGTGTCAGCATGCTGGGGCTGTGGATCTCCTCCTCCCCGTGCAGTGCTGTGCCTCTGCTCCCTGGGGCTTGGGCACCTGTGACACACTACCCCACTAAACATCCCAAAAACTGCTTTTAGACCCAAATCAGAGCAGCCAGGGCACTTTCCACCTTGAACGGCAGCAAAGATGTCCAGAGGGTGTTTTATTTCAGGCTTAGCAGAGTCACAAACCTCCGATTGCTCAAAATGGGCCGTTTTCTCCTTTTTTTTCCTTTTGTTTTTGTTTTTTGGCACAATATCAAGTTTCTGCCCCTCTCCCATCCTGCATCAGCCCAAGCCGCTCTGCCTGCTCGGGCTGTGCTGGGAAGTGGCAGCTCTCCCAGCTCCTGCCGGATCCTGGTGGCGGCGGCAGGGAGGGAGGGATGTTCCCCTTTGTTGGAGGGGCTTTGCCTTTGCCTGGCAGTGATCTCCCGGCTTCCACCACTGGGTGGAACAGGCAGCCCAGTTTTACCACGGCCACTCTGTGGAGGAGAAACGGTGGAATCACCAAA
>VZRV01005916.1:463342-475902 GCA_013398115.1 Falcunculus frontatus | reverse complement strand
AAAAAAAAAAAAAAAGGAGAGAGAAAAAGAAAAAAAGTGTGATTTTTCCTAAATTATGCCTTAGTGAAGGCATCCATTAACCTCCGTAATAATTTTGCAAGGAAAATGTCCAGGAAAACCTTGTTAACATTTTTTTCTAATGAGTGTGATGGGTTTTAATGAAAGTCTTAATTAGACATTATTAGCCCAAATATGCCTCTGGTGGATTTAGACCCTTTTCCTTCCCCCAGCGCAGGGATGGGGAGGGTCCATGAGTCCTGGCTGCTGCCGGGGAGGAGGCTTGGGCACCACAGCCACCACTCCCCATCCCTGTCCCCAAATCATCCCTGTGATCCAGACCCATCCAAAGGAGAAAAAAGGGAGAAATGAAGGAAATACCCCAGGCAAGGTGTGAGTGGGGGCCAGGTGAGCATTGCAGGGTTGGGATTCCCCAGCTGGACCGTCGCAGCAGTGACCTCAGAGGGATGAGGGAATGGCCCACAGGCTTCCATGGATGGCTTTATTTTCCTGCTTATCACTTTTTTTCCTCCTTAAATTGTTCCATGGGCTGTTTATGTATTTCCCCTCCCTACCACGAGAACTTCTGAGTGTCAATAACATTGATTCCAGCCTTAAAACAGGAAGAAAAATCTTCCTTTGATTTTCCCACCCCCCCAAGGGTCTTTCCTTGCGACTGTTGGCAAATGGAGGCATAAAACTGCTTCCAAACCCTTGTTCTGCTAATGATCCATTTAGGAAACTATCTGGGGTAGCTGAAGAGCCTGGGGAAATTAATTTTTTGGGGAATTTTGGGGTGCAGAGCTCCATGTGCGTGTATCCACGAGCATCCCTGTGGCAGTGGGCTGTGAAACCCACCCTTCTTTCCCAACCTTGTCCACTCACCCAGCCCAGGAGACCTGGCTCTCACCTCGCTGCCAGCACGTCCGAGGGCTTTGCTGTCCAGCAGGAGCAGGGATTGTTCTCCCGGACAATGGGAGAGCTGCAAGGAAGCGCCAGATCCGGCCCATGTCCGGCACCCGCATTGTTTCACCCTTGTTTGCAAACAACCAACACCTGGCAAACCCAGTGACTCAGCTAGGGGCTTTTAAAGCCTTTCTATAACTTTTTCCTTTTTGTTTTTTGTTGGGTTGTTGGGGTTTTTTTTTTTGCAGTCACGAGAGAACTCCTTTGGGAATGGCATTTCTTACTGCGGTTTGCTTGCCAAGGGGTGGGAATCTCACCCAAGTTTGGGCCTGTGCTGCACCCTACAGACCATGGCACACTCCAGGAGCCAGTGTCTCTCCCAGCAGGATAACAGTAATAATTTAAAACAGAAAAAAAAGAATTTTTACCCTGGCTGGGGAAGGGTCTGGAGCCCCAGGAGCAGCTGAGGGAGCTGGGAAAGGGGCTCAGCCTGGAGAAAAGGAGGCTCAGGGGGGACCTTGTGGCTCTGCACAACTCCCTGACAGGAGGGGGCAGCCGGAGGGGGGCCGGGCTCTGCTCCCAGGGAACAGGGACAGGATGAGAGGAAATGGCCTCAAGAGGTTTAGATTGGAAATGAGGGAAAATTTCTTCACCAAAAGGGCTGCCAAGCCCTGAAACAGGCTGCCCAGGGAGGTGATGGAATCAGCATCCCTGGAACTGTTTGAAAGCTGTGCAGATGTGGCACTTGGGGACCGGGTTTAGTGGTGGCCTTGGCAGTGCTGGGTTAATGTTTGGAGTCAATGACCTTGGAGGGTTTTTCCGACCCAATGATTCTGTGATTCTATGATAATAATAAAATGGATTTTTCTCCTCAAGCCATGAGATAACTCATCACCACTCCCCTGTGCAAGGCAGCATTTGGAAGCTGAGTTGGGCTGCAGGTGTCCTGCAACCCTTGCTTGGGGAAACAGCCCTTCATGGATGATATTTTAGTAGCTGAGAGACCCAGAGTGGTCAGAAAGCCACGGACCAGGTGGAACGAGTTGCCCTGCTTTTCCCTGGCTGTCAAAGGAGGTGTGTGTGGGTTGGATGTACCAGCTGGGACACTGCTGAGGAAGGATGGAGCCCGCTAGGATGAGGGAAAAGTAATCAGCGTAGATACTGAGGTTTTAATTTGCTCCCCTCTCCGAGCCCTGCCGTGCGCTCGGATGGTGACAAATGGAGCGGTGCCGTGGGTGTCAGCTCCGAGTGTGTTACAAGTGGTCATTTGTCACGCCTGGTGCCTCGGATTGCAGAGGATGTGTGGAGAGAGGAGCGGGGCGATTAAATCAAAGCGTCACTCGCGCTCTCAAACAGGCCTTTGGAGGAGCCATGGGAAAACCCATCCGTCTGCAGCTGGTGCAGCACTCACGGCCAAGGAACCCTCCGTGCCTTGGCTGTGGGAGCATCAAACCACAGGCATGGGCACCCCAAATTAAGTTCTGCTCCCACCCCAGGGGGGAATTGCTGTTTTCCCACCCTAGGCTCCAGCAGCAGCCAAGAAAATGTCACGAATGGCACGGAGGGAGCTGCATCTCTTAGTTTTTGTGTTCAGCCCAGGACTCACCTGCTTGTGTCACATTTATTGTATGGAATGGATTTGAGGCAGGAGAGCTGTGGGCTGGGGTAGGAGCTGGTCACCTTGGTGCTCTCAGTGTGGCTGCATCCTGCCTGAGCATGGCTGGGCTCCTGGCAGCCCCTCTGTGAGCAGGGAGCAATTCCTGGGATAACACTGTCCTTGTCTTGTCTCATCCCTTCCCTCCCTGGGGCCTCTCTGGGACAATGCTCTGTCAGAGCTCTACCATCTCCTTGCTCTTCTGGGGGAGAGTTGTGGAGCCTGGGGCACGGGGCTGAGTGCCAAGCTGGAGGTGGAGAGCTCCAGCCTCAGGCCTGGTCTCTGGACTTCACTGCCTGAAACTTGTCTGTAAAAGCAGGAGCATCTTGGAAAATGATACACAGGGGGAATTATGAATTGAATTTCCATCCTGGCTCAAGCAGCTTTGCTGGGTCTGCAGCCCAGAGAGGAAGTTGCCCTTGAGGAGAGACATGATATTGACTTAGACTTTTATTTTTTATTTTGTACTTTATTATAGTACATATTGCATCCAGGCTCAACAGATCTGCCCTGGACATAGCTTTGGTATGGGTTGGTGCCCACTGGCACGTGTCCCCTCCGTGGTGCAGAGGGACCACATCACCCTCCTCACAAGCAGGGATTACTTAGATGTTTTTGGGTTTTGCTCTGTTGCAAAACAGGGAATTTGAAACGGTTCTGGGCGTGGTAGAAAGGTTCTCTGGCTGTCTGGGTGTTTCCAGGGACTGTCATCTGGCTAAACCCAAATCTCACGGTTCTGCCACGGGCAGTGTTTCAGCACACCAGGCAAGCAAGGGTGGCAGTGCTGGAGGAGGGTGACAGGAGAGACCTCGGGTTTATCACAGATCTCCTGCTCCACATTGGATCTGCTCCTGAGCTCTTAATCATGTGTTATTATTGAAGGCAACTTATTCTTAGAGAGCCCAGGGTGCAAATTATGTTTTACAGCTAAGAAAAGCTTCCAGAGCTGCCTACGTACAGTAAATCCCTGTGATCTCGGGTGCCTTTGACTTATCTGTGGCAGATGTTGAGGATGGAGGAGACCACTCCTTTGTGCCTGCTTTTTGCTATCACCAGCATAGACACAGGTGGAAATTTTGGCAGGGAGAAGCTGTCTGGGCTCCGAGGTGGGGTCAGTGAGTGTTATCCCACCCTGCAGCTCTGGGCATCTGTCCTGTCCCTGGTGGTGGTACCAACACGGACAGTGCCAGTGTTCACACTGCTTGCAGGAGGTCCCTTCCTGTCCAGGAGCTCCAGAGCAGGTTGCCTGCCCTCCCTACTGTGGCATAGAGGTGAGCCAGTGCGGGAATCATGGAAGCATGGAATGGTTTGGCTGGAAGGGCTCTTTGAAGGTGTTACCCTTGTCAGTGCCGTGTGTCCTCTCTCCTCTCTGCAGCTGGGTAGGAAGGCACCTTTCCTCCCAGGAATAGTAATTATGGCTTGTTCTGCTATAAATATTCATAGGGAAGCTCTCTTAATTGCTTTTCTAATTAATTCCACGCATGGCACTCTTGGGGTGGATGAGGAATGTGCCTTGGTTGGGACATCTTCCCATGTCAAATCCATCCTCCCATGGCAAACCCATTCCTGGGCATAGTCCTTCAGCAGTCAGCCAAACCACAGCCCCCCAAGGCTCACCTCCACCCCAATGGCAGTGTCCTGCTCCGTGGTGGGACATCTCAGCATCCCAGTGTGACCCGAGGCACGATGTCCTGCAGTGCTGTGGCAGGGACACAGGGAAGCTGTGTGTCCCCATGTCCCTGCCCGTGCCGGCAGCGCCAGCCCGGCTCTGCGGCTGAAACTCTCCCCAGCCCCATCCTGGGGTGACTCTTCCTTCACGGTGTCAGCACTAACGAGGAACCACTTCAGACGTAATTAATGAGCACTTGATGTTCTCTAGATCGAGGGGACACTGCGTGGCATGAGCTGGAGAAGGAGGAAGAGGTGCTTAATTAGTTCCTGTTAGGGATGGGAGATGTTTGCTTCCCAGCCAGGAGGGGACTGTGCTTTGGGGAGCCCAGTGGAGATGCCACCCCATTTCCCAGTCAGAAGAGGGGCTGGAATTATGGAGTGACATCAGTGGTTCCCAAAATCCCTGGTTGCAAAGGAAAGATTCACCTTTTTCAGGGGGCTTCTAACCACAGCCCCTGCTAGCAGCTCTGTACCTGGGGGAAGAGCTTCTCCCGGAGATCCTCCAGGAATTTTCGTGCTGGTTCATTTCTCTGTTGATGAGGTAGCTCGATAGCTCACGCAGGCATTGAGTGGTGAGCATGATATGTTGGGTTAGGTGGCACATGGAAGTATTGGCTCTTCCAGTCTGTGTCCATCGACTCTGGAGTTTCACCTTGCTGCAGTTCATGAGGGAAAAAAATATTTCTCCACGGAGCCTGATGCCTGGAGTGGGGGTAGAGCATCTCAGGGGGCTGTGGTTTTGGGACGTAAGGCCTGGCCTGAATCTCAATCCCCCAGTTTTTTACTCCAGACTCATTGTGAGTTTCATTGTGGGCGACAGATGGTGGTGAGGCACTGGCCTTGGACACTTCCAGGGATGGGGCAGCCACAGCTTCTCTGGAAAACCTGTGCCAGGGCCTCACCACCCAAGAATTTCTTCCCAATATCCAACCTAAATGTCCTGTCTGTCAGTGGGAAGCCCTTCCCCTTGTCCTGTCACTCCAGGCCCTTGGAGCCCCTTTAGGCACTGGAAGCTCCTGCTTGCAGGGATGGTGGCCCTGGCAGAGGGAAGAGCCTGTGCCAGGCTGCAGCTGCTAAATCTGTTTTTAAAGAATATAAGGACGTTAAATGGCATCAAATCCTTGATGAGAACTTCATCCCCCTTTCATTCGTTGACTCAGAATAATGAGTTGGGGCAGTGAGCATGGTGAGGAGCAGCCTGTGCCTGGCACTGCCATTGCCACGTGTCTGCTGCTCGCTCTGCTGTGAACCTCCCTGTGTGTGTGTGTGAATTGTCTGCAGTTTGATCAATTTATTCCATTTGATCACTCAAAGTGGCTGGTTTATGGCAAGGAAGTGGAGCTGTGGCGTGGGACTGGGCAGTGAGCCTGGAGCCAAGTGGAAACTAAAACAGAGCAAAACCTGAGTGGGAGAACAGTGATCTGGAAAAGTGACCATGGCAAGTGCTGGGTTTTTCCACCCGCTGGCTGTTTTGGAGAGCGAAGTGAGTTCCCTGCTCCGTGGCAAGCTGGCAGCCCCATGGCACCATCTGCCCAGGGCGTGCCTGCTCTTCTCTTTGCATCCATCTGGGGCAGATTTTCTCTTCAGACCTTCAAAACCCCCCCAACCATGGAAAAACAGAGAGAGCAAAGCCCAGAGTGGTAATTAAATGGGTGAGCATGGACCTGTTGGGAAGCTGCAGGCAGTGAGCAGCCAGGCACGTGGGAGCCTGAACCAGCTGCTTCCATGCCCTGCTCGAGGCTTAAACTCCTTGTTTAGGGCCATGATGTCACCTAAACAGTTGGTGTAGAAGCTCCTTTGCATCCAGAGACCCTTAATTTTTCCAAGCAAGCCTTTCTGGAGGAAAACTGCTTCTGAGTGAGCATCGACTGCATTTGGCTTACTCTGGTGAGCATTTCAGTTTGTGAGCACCTCACTCCATCAACCAGGGATTTGCTCCCCTGGGGCAAGGGGTGGGATTTCTGGGAGAGGTGAACAGGGATGCATCCGATCCTGTTGCCTCTAATATGCCTTGCACAGCTCCCTACCCCGCAAGCACCTTTGAAATCCTGCCCTGCTCCCATTCATTTCTCATCCATGAGAAGAAAAGCAGAAAAAAACCCCTGAGAAAGGTAAAACCACATTGAATTTTACTTCCCTCCATGAATAAACCATGGCAGGCGGGCTCTGGCTTTAATTTACATGTGTCCCAAGGCGGATCTAAGCCCGTTCCTCCCAAGGTGGAGGGCTGGTTTAATTAAGCTGCCGCGTCACACGGAGCGGGGGCGCATTCCTCTGTGCAGCGGGAGAGATGGAGCCCGTGCCCGCAGGATGCCAGCCCGGATGCTGGGAAGCTCATGTTTATCTCATGAGTTTATCCCATGAGTTTATCTCATGAGTTTCTGCCTGTACATTGCTGAAAGAAGGGAACACAACGAGGCGGGCGCTGTTTGTAATTCGGATGGCCCCGAGGCAGGAGCACCTCTGGGTGAGCCAGAATTGGTGCATTCGGCTACAAAATGGTGAAGTTTGCACCAAAATGAGGTTTTGGGACAAGGATCTGGGGATCTTTGAAGGTGTTACCCTTGTCAGTGCTCTGCTGGGATGTCCTGTCCCTATGTGCTGTGATTTCTGGCATGGCTTGGAGTCCTGTGCTGAGCTCCCTCCTTGGGAGCAGGAGGATGCTTTAGGGCTGGAATGCTTGGACTTCCCTGTTCCTCCATCTGGGTCGTGCTCCTCTCCCCACGCTGAGGACTGAATGCTGGGATTTGGTAGCTGATGGGGTGTTTTAGGGCCGAGTCTCTTTTCTTGACATGGTCAGGAAGGCGGGATGCGTGTGGTGGGGACCCTCCGAGCCCTCCTGGCTTGGCATAAGCTCTCCAGATTACTTTGTGGCTGGCTGGCAGAGTGCGGCGTGGCAGAGCACCCCCGGCACTGCTGGCTGCCTGCTGGGCTCTCCATGGCTGTGCCAGGCTGTGGCATTCCTGGAGAAACACTTGGCTTAGTATAAAAGGGAATCAGATCATTAAAAAATAGGAATGGGGGCAAAATCCTCACAAAGCAACCTACCAGCCCCCTCCCCAACAGAGAGACAGGAGGGAAGGGATGACAGGAGAGCACCACGTAGGGGTGCAATTAAACCTCCGGCACCACACGCCTGCTCCCTGCTTGGATGTGTGCAGGGAGGATGAGGAGGGAGATGAAAGCAGGGTGGGAAGGCAGCGCCCTCATCACCCTTTGAAGGTGGGAGATGACAGCCCCCGCCTGTGGGTGACAGCCTGCCCAATTCTGCTGCTTTTCCCCCCAGCCTGCAGCCTGTGTCATCATTATATCAAAGGCATCGAAGCCCAAGTGCATGCACTGGGTGGCAGCCTGGGGTCTGTGTGTGTCCCCGGGGAACATGGTGTCACCAGTGCCCCTGGCACTGCCCCGGAGGGCAGGCGGGAGCCCTGGGAAGCCATGCCAACTGCCTGCCCCTGTAGTGACAGCATCCTCTCAATGACACTTTCCTGTGGCACATGATTCCGTGTGGGTGTTTATTTGCCTGGATGGTGTCTCTCAGCTGAAAGTGTCTGGGAGGGTGTCCAGGCTGGCATCTCGGCTGCTCAGGGTGGCAGCAGGATGGCAAGGAGAGCCTTTTAAAACACCCATCTCTGGGGCTAACCAGTTTGAAGGATGAAAAACTGATGGGTTTTTTTCTTATTTTATTTTTTAGTGTATTTAAAGAGAGATTCTGTGTCGATGATGTCTACAAAACGCACAAGGGGTTTCTAGCAAGCATCTCCTCTCTTTTTTGGAGGGGTTTCACCAAAAAATCGTGAACCTTGTGCGGAAGGTGTTGGGTTGAGGAGCCAATATTTTTATTTAAGGATAAATTATTGTTTGCAGAAAGGGGGACCTTGAATCTTTTTCCAGCAGGCTGCAAAAGCAATGAGCCAGAGTTTCTCCTTTTTTCCTCACCTGTGCTGTCCTCAAACCCTGCTGCCCATCTCCCAGGGGTGCTGTTAGGTGCTTCCACATGTCTTTTTGGAGCAAGGCTGGATCGTCCAGGCTCTTTAGTGCCTTTGCACCTGACAGTGCTTTCCACACCTCCAGCTTGCTTGAAGGCATCGTCTCATGCAGCTCTGCTGCTTCTAACACAGCTTTTCATCACCTGCTGTGCCAGAGTGCCACAGGTGTGCTTAAAGACACTGGGATCGCCCTGGAAAGGCGCTGGACCCAAAAGGGAACCCAAAACAAGCGTGAATTTGAGGATACGTGGAAAATGGGGTTAGCTCTGCCACAGCAGGGACAGAGGGGCATGGGAAGGATGAGCCACTGCCAACTTGGTTTGCTGAGTGCCAGCAAGGGTTGGGGCAGGTCAGGGCTCTCTGAATCGCTGCTGAATCTGTAATTCCTTGGAGAAGCTCCTATTTTAAAATCCGAGAAGGAAAAATGCCACTCTGCATCCTCAGGGAGCTTTAGAGCAAGTAATGTAAAGGCAATGTCTCCTTTCTTCCTTTCTTCTTTTTTTTTTCTCTTTTGACTTAAGCTTCCCTGAGAGAGTAATTAAAAAGTGCAAGTTCCAGGTGCTAACTGAGAGGATTTAGTTTGAGAGTGAAACGCTTGGATGCCCCCATGCTTGAATATCCCCACGCTTGCCCCCTTCCCACAGAGGCTGTGACGGTGGCTTGCCTCGGGCAGGAGCAGGGACGGATGAGCCGTGAGATCCTGCTTATCTCTGGCTCTTTCTAGGACTCCTGGCTCCTGGAATGCAATGATGCAGGGTACAGGAGAGTGTTAAGCAGCAAAAAGGCCCTCCCAGTGCTGCTGTGTGGCATGAGTGTGTCCGTAATCCATCCTACTTGTGGGCACTGCCCAGGCTCCCTAGGAAATGGGCCCCGAGGCTGCCAGAGCTCCAGGAGCATTTGGACGCTGGTGTCTGTGCAGGGCCAGGAGCTGGACTGATGATCCTTGGGGATCCCTTCCAACTCAGGAGATTTTGTGGTTCTGTGATTCTGTGGTTTTGGCATTCTCAGATTCTGTGGTTGATTCTGTGATTCTCAGATTCTAAGGTTCTGTGGTTCTTAGATTCTAAAGTTCTGTGGTTCTCAGATTCTGAGGTTCTGTGGTTCCGCAATTCCCAGATTCTGTGATTCTGGGAGCTGCAGAGGGAGGCAGTAGTGGGGGGACAGCTTTGTGGTGCCTTCACTGGGTGTTTGCCTTGCATGAAATGTGACACATCCCTCCTCTGAGCCTTTGGGGTGGGTAGGAGAGGTTCAGCTCTGGCTGGGAGTCCCCAGTTGTATCCAGCCCTGTGGTCACATCTTTACAGTCACCCCTTGGATGTGAGGGCAACTTGCAGCTATTTTCCCCCCCAAACTTCCACTGATGACATCTTGCTGCAGGAAGCCTGAGTTTCACCAGTCCCTCAATGTTCTCTCCCACCCTGGAAATGTCAGCCCTGGAAGAGGGGTCCTTCTGGCAAACTCACACCTGGGATGCGCAGCATTCCCGGTGTGCAGGCAGGATGATGGATCCGTGGGCAGCTTTGGAATGTGGGGGCGGTTAAGTGCTGAGCATCCTGCCTGCCGAGCAGCATGGAGGACTTCTGTGCCTCAGCATTTACAAACACACCCCTGGTGCCTAAATGTGAGGAAATGGATAGTTAAGCACATCATTAATCTTATCCAGCCCCCATAATCAACAATCAATTAATTCTCCTCCGGGCTGAAGGGATGCAGGTTGTGCCGTAGCCTGGGCACTGGCAGAAAGAGCCCCTTCCGACAGGGAAAGCTGAGGCAGAGCCTTATCCTGCACTTGTCTGACATGCTGTCATGGATGCAGGCCTTGCCACCTCTGGGAAGCTCTTGGAGCAGCCCTTAAATTAGGGCAAATGTTGCACTGGCCATTAGTGGGGTGATTTATTGCTCCCTCCTGGGCTCGAGGCCCCCATCTGAGCCTTGCACTTGGACTGTGGGCTTGCCATGTGAAGGATTATGGATCCCACCATGGCATTGCAGGGCCCTGGGGGTTTGTGCTGTGTTTTCAGTATGAGGCTCATGGTTCAGCTCCCCCAGAAAGAGGGGACACACAGGCAGCAGCCAGAGGGAAGTGCTTCACCCACGGCAGCTTTGGGAGGGAGGAGAAGGCGTCCACCTCCCCAAAACTGTGGGAGGCTTTAGGCAAGCACAGTGTAATTACAGGAGAGAAAAGCTAATTGGTAATAATAGCAATTAAGAGCCATGTGCCTGCAGATTACAGGAATTTGTGGATGAGCAAAGTCATAACGGAAACCTGTGGACACTGGGTTGCAGGGTACCATGTTCAGGTGTTTTGACAAAACATCACTTGGATTAATTGTAATTAAGCATTAACAAACCTCTTCAACTAACCCACCATCATGCCCTCAAGCTTAAAACTAAGGCGTGTTCATAGCACTGCAATCCTCTCATCATCCTCCTTCCCTCCTCCATCCTCTTCCATTAAAACACAGGTGGCTGTTCCCTGGTACCGCTGCCCTCCCCTTCCTGCTCCTCCAAAGAGCCCAGCATGTTTCAGGTGTGTTCTGTCACATCCTCCAGCTCCAGAGCCCACAGGTCCCCCTTTGCACGTCTCATGGATGCTCACCCTTCCTGTGGGAGCACAAGGCTGCTGGGACATGGTGGGGAGGTGATGGTGGGAAGGGAGAGGTGAGGAGCTGGAGATACACTCTAAGCCTGGTGTCCACTCGTGGTGTTGTCTCCTGCCTGGTGTGTCTGTGTAACTGTGCCTCCTTGTGCTGGTTTGGGAATAGAGCTGTGTGTGTGGATCGGAGAAGGGTCTGCATCCCGCTGCTTTCTGCTGTGGAGCATCCTGAAGGTCCCCCTCAAACCCTCTGGACTGCATGGTGACCCCGTGTGTCTCACTGCCCACCACATGAGGTGGTGGGTTATGGCCCTGAGTGCTTCCTTAGGATGCCACATGCATGGGATGGCTGTGGTGGGATGTGCAGGACTCAGCAGTCCTCCCGTGGTGGGGAAGAGGAAGGGCAATGGTTGAAGGTGGCTGGTTCCTCTGGAATGCCACATCCTCACCCAGCTGTCAGGGCCATTGCAAAGAGACAGTTCATTGCAGCCAGTTGTGTGCCTCAGGCTGAGGAGGGGAAAGATCTCCTGAATAATAAAATTGTAAAATATTGTTTTGATTTATTCTTTTCTATCATCTATTAATATCTGGAAAGGCTGTGTGAGCAGGAGGCCTTCATGAGTTTTGAATGACAGGTTAAAGGGCTCCAATAAAGATTAGATGGTCCACTATCTCCCAAGGAAATTGCATCAAAGTGGTTACTCCTGCTTGCTCCTATTAATTTCCTCTTCATGGCTGCTAGGAGATGCCTCATATCCTGATGCAGCAGACGGGGGCTAAGAGGCACTTTCCATTATCTCAATCATCGCCGTGTTTATGAGACATGTCGGGTGTTTCTCTGCAGGGCTGTGCCGTGGGGGGGATGGCATCCCAGGGGCAGAGCCGGGAGCCGAACGGGGCTGGGACCACCCTGGTGTGAGGCCAGAAACAGTCTCTCCAGGGCTGCATGGAGGTCTGATTCCTCGGGTACATGTGCCAAAATACAGATATTCCCTTCTGCAGCCTTTGGTTCTGTCGGATTTTGTTGGATGTCAGGGATGGATGAGCATCCATTCATCAGTGCCCATTGGTGAGGACGGGTGGGATGGGGCGGAGATGGGGGGCCCATCCCTGTCACTCCATCCTCGCCCTCGCTCCACAGAGCAGCGAGATGGTTGATTAATGAAACCTCCCCTGTGGCTGATTAAACCCTCACTGTAACTGGAGCATCTTCTCCGTTATGAATTAGTTGCCATTTCCTGCTTGAATGAACTCGGGCAGCTCCAGCCCCAGGCTGTAGGGGATTAACGGGATGGACCCATAACACACGGTCATGGGCGTCACACCGACTTTTTAATGAAATACCTAAATTTTGCGTGGAAGAAGAGCTGCGGGACTTGGGCCAGGCTGTTGGGGTGGTGGGTGGGGACCATTCTGATCAGCAGAAGAGGAGCACTGTCCTGCCCTTCTTGTCCATGTCCCCATGGGCGCTGCTGGGGATGGGAGTCCCCCCGACCCCTGCCATCCCCTGACTGGGTACGAGCAGTAGGGAGCAAAGCAGCTACTGCAGCCCCCTTGCTCTGCCTGGCTAAGGATCGTTGCCATGTGGTTGCAGTGTTTGTCTAGTGGCTTCAGGAGTAATCCATGGCCAACATGGAAAATTCTGGCCATCCTAGATTCATGGGAAGGTGCTACTCTATTTAGCATTGATACAAGAGTGAAGCTTTACTGTGTCCTCTCCTCTCCTCTCCTCTCCTCTCCTCCCCTC
>VZRV01005916.1:422590-462784 GCA_013398115.1 Falcunculus frontatus | reverse complement strand
CCTCTCCTCTCCTCTCCTCTCCCGACCCTCTCCCCGACCCTCTCCCCGACCCTCTCCTCTTCCCACTGCATTCCAAGGACAGGACCTGCTTTGCCCTGTGTCCCAGACCGGCTCTGTACCCACCTTTTCCGCTCTCTCTTGCAGCGTGCCCCGCGGGGACGTTCAAGGCCAGCCAGGGCGCGGGGCTGTGCGTGCCGTGCCCCCCCAACAGCCGCTCCACCGCCGAGGCCTCGCCGGTCTGCGCCTGCCGCAACGGCTACTACCGGGCAGACTTCGACCCGCCGGCCGCCGCCTGCACCAGTGAGTACGGCACCGGGGCTGGGGGGCTGCAGGGCCTCGCTCCCCTCGCTCCTGGGGCAGCAGCAGGGATAAAGGCACAGTGCATGCGGAGTTTGTTTTATTTTCTGCCCCCGTGCCGCTGTGGATGGGAGCGAGAGTGCGGCTGGGTGGGCAAGGCGGAGGGATGGGATGGCCCCACATCCCGCCTTGCTGGCAGCCTCTGGGATTTATACATCACCCCGGCAGCGGCGGTGATGGCAGGGCGATAGTCCCCAGGATAAATTAGGATTTAAAGTTATCTGCTCTGGCTGTCTTGTTCATAGTCTTGCAGATGGAGTATTTTTTAATGGGGGAAGGCTGCATTAAGCATTGGTATTCAGCGATGCGTCACTGCTCGGCTGCCTGCCCGAGCTGCCTGGCCTGGCAGCAGTGTCCTCAATCCTGTCTTTTGGTGGGAAAAGAGCCCAGGAGAGAGGAAAGAGCTGCTGTGCTCTTCAGCCTGCTGGGAACTCAGGCCTCAACTCCCACCCAGCTACACTCCAGGCCCTTGAACCAGCCCGTCATGGAGCGTTAGCACGTGGGTGCTCCAGACCCTCCATGCTGGAAAGTGCCCAAAGCACACATCGGAAACAAGGAAAGGATTTGTGTGTTTTGCTGGATCACCTGAGCTCTCAGACAGGTATTCAGCAGGTTGCACAACTACAGATAATATACAGATCTTTATTATGCCTCGTTACGTAACTGATTTACAGCAGTGCTGAGCTATAGGAATATAGGAAAAAAGTCTCTTTAAAAAAAAAGTCTCTTTGCTGATTTTTATTTCTTCTCATCAGTGCTTGATTTTGCAGTGCTCCAATTTGAGGTGCCAGCTGTTCACTCACAAAGTTTCTCTGTGTCAGAGCAGTACATAACATTGTGGAGCTGCAGGCACTGCCCTGGACTGGAATCCTTCCAAGGGCCATCCCTGCAGTTCCTGCGCCCCTGCAGAGGAGGGAAGGGGCTGCAGTTAAAGTGGGAGGAATTTGGGGCGGCAGCAGATTTCCACTAGGACAGGGAAGAAATACGGGGTTTTTTTCTTTTTCTTGAAAAGATATTATCTGCTTAAGGTATGGAGGGAGGATTTGGATTAAGGCTCCTGAGGCAGGTTGCAGATTTTTGGAGGTAGCTCACTAATATTGATCCTGTGGAGCCTTTGTGAGTCCTGCAGTCTTTTTCCCCTGAGGACTCAAGGTCTTTCTCCCTGCTCCTGCCCCTGCTGTGGGCCCTACAACCCTCCTGTAACTCTCTTTGACATCTCCCCCACAGGGGAGCCTGGCAATGCTGCAGTGCCTTGGGTCCAGGACGGCCCTTTCCAGTGGGGATACTGCGCTGGTGGCTGCTCCATGACAGACAGTTTTACTCCTAAAGAGGAAAAGGGTTAAAGGGAATGGAATTCGATGATCTTAATTTTTTTTTTAAGGCTGTCATTTCTCCGGGCATTTGAACAAAATCTTTCATCCGCATTATCCACGGCAGCAGCTCAGAGAGGCTCCCAGAGTGTCTCCATGCAGAATGACCTCTCCATCCCACCAGCCACGTCACCATGATGCTGATGAATCTGTCCCTGTCCAGCCCCCCCCGGCCACTAGCAGGGCTGATTTATCCACAGCCCTAACGATGTTCCCTGGCGCACACACACACACACACACACATGTGGAGGGCTCCCCTGGGATGGGTTTCCCCAAGACAGAGCATGCTTCTCTCTCTTAACCCTTCCTTGCAGGTCAAGTCCTCCATCATTTTTATTGCTCCCTGTATCATGGCAAAGTCCTTTTTCTTTCTTGGAAGTGCAGCCCCCCAAGCCCGGCCAGCACGAGGAATTCCTTGCTTCCCTTATTTAATATAACCCAGCAGCTGAGTTTTGTGGTTTTGGCTGCGGAGCCGTCCTGGCTGACCCCAGATCCTTTCCCAGATCCATGCAGATGTGTGTTTGTACCTCAGTGATGCTCTCCTGGATTCCTCCTGAATGGACTGCAGCCCTGATCCGGCAGTGCTTGCAATCGGAGCCGTGTTCAATTCCCATCCTCTGAAGCATTTGTGATGGCTCCTGGCGGGTTTGATCAATGCAGTTTTCATCTCTTGTCCAACATGGGAGCTGCTTACAAACCATGGAGTGGTGCCATGCTCTCCTCCATGCTGGGAAATTCCTGGGTTTCCAACTTGAGACATTGAACCCTTAATAACCATTTTCCATTTTTGACTCTCTCTTCTCCTGCTGCTCCTCTGGTTCTCCACAGTGCTGGCTAAGTGACTTTTCTCTTGCTGGGATAATCTGCTCGAGGTGCTTCTCCACGTGAGCACTGCAGTTATCTTAGCATCTCCCGATGGGATTGAAGTGAGTCCGTCTTCACAGATGGATCCGTGTGTGTTCCACATGGAGGTTTTTTGGAGACTTAAGTGGGTTTGTGGCATGGGAGTCCTCATCTCTATCTGGGAAACTTGTTTGCAGTGCAGGTGGTTGGTGTTGCTGGTGCGGAAAGTCTGACCCTGAATCAAGCAAAGCTGTGTACGCCAAATCCCTCCTGAGAGAGGAGGAGATGGATAATGCAGAGCCCTGGGGTGTCCTGCTCCATGCTGGAGCCTCCAGGGGAGGGCAAGGACCTGTCTCAATGCCTCTCCTTTCCCACAGGTGTCCCATCTGGCCCCCGCAACGTCATCTCCATCGTCAACGAGACGTCCATCATCCTGGAGTGGCACCCGCCACGGGAGACGGGCGGGCGGGACGACGTCACCTACAACATCGTGTGCAAGAAGTGCCGCTCGGACCGGCGCGCCTGCTCCCGCTGCGACGACAACGTGGACTTTGTCCCCCGCCAGCTGGGGCTCACCGACACCCGCGTCTTCATCAGCAACCTGTGGGCACACACCCCCTACACCTTCGAGATTCAGGCGGTCAACGGCGTGTCCAACAAGAGCCCCTTCCCACAGCAGCACGTCTCCGTCAACATTACCACCAACCAGGCCGGTGAGTCCTGACGTGATGCCAGGGAGTTTGGCTGTCCCCTGCCAGGTGCAAGCTCTGTGTGGAGTCAAGCTTTGTGTCCCAAAGGAAAAGCTCCCGGGGTGTGAGGGTGTGTGATGGCTGTGGTGCCCCCAGCCCTGAGTGGGGAGAAGGGCCAGGAGGAGAGGAATGGGGATAGGGGAGGGTTGCCTGTGCCTTGAGCAGGGTGAGAGTTGGCTTGTGGGAGGGATATCTGATACCTGCTTTTATCCCCCTCTAGATTGCTTGGGGGTGAAATGGCATCACCACTTTCCCCCTTTTCCCAGTTGGGAGAAGGGAGATGGGGTGAATCCAGCCTTGAAACACAATCTGTGTTACAACACAGAGGAAGCAGCATGCCGGGGCTGAGTCCAGGCTCTGTCTCCTCTGGCACATCCCTCTCCCATTCTTTTCCTCTTGTCTCCTTTTCCAGGCTCCCCTGCTCTGTTTCCTCTCCCCAGCCAGGCATCAGGAGCTGAATGAGCAGCTCTGGGTTAAACAGGGATGCTGGTGGGGTGGGTGTGCAGAGGGGGAACTGCTCCTGGGCTGCACTGAGGATCAGAGGGGATGGAAACCCATGTGCTCTGGGTTTCAAAAGGCTATGGGAATTCCTGCTTTGTGTCAGGGCAGGCAGCCTTCGCCATCCTGCTCCCTCTGGATAGCACAACGGAGAAACCTGGTGTAAATATTTCAGTGTAAATATTTCAGTGTAAACAGGTGTAAATATTTCAGTCTCCTGGCTCCAGGGAATACAAATCTACACTTGTGCCTGGCTGGCATTGCTGTCTGCTGAACCGACACCCGTGTCTTATTTCCAGGCCTTTTTTTTTCCTGGGGTGGATTTATGGGGTGTGTCTTATCTCTTCTCCCACCATGGGGAGCTGGGAACAGCCAGGTCACCCTCATCTGTCTGTCTGTACCCCAGGGGTCCCTGTTTGTCTTGCAAAGGCTGATTACAAACATGGAAATGCTGGGCTGTGGGGTAACCTGATGGAAATGCACTGGGGATATCCAGGGCATTGGTTCTCTTTTTCTAAAATCCCTTTGGCTTTGCAGTGGGTTTTTCCAACTATGTTCCCAGCCCCATCCAAGCTAATGGGAGTTAATAAAACAGCAATCAAGCTGAGTGCTTAATTTCAGCCCATGAGCATCTTCCTGGAGCGGATGTGGAGAGATTAAAAAAAAATAATATAGGATTAAGTATTCTGGGTAAACAAAGGCAATACTGAGCTATCCACGTCTCCCACTGGAACCACGAGACACGGGGCTCCTGCCACCCCCAGATTCCCTCCATGGCATGATCCCGTGCCCCAGGCTGGTTGTGTGGGGTTCAGGTATTCCCTGGATTCACACAGGGGAGGCATTTTCCCTGCCCAGGGAATGCGCTGCCTGTACTGTGGGCATGGTGAGGAGGAGGAGGGCAGAGGTGGCTGGATTGGGAGCTGACTCTGTGGACAGGACATGCCAGTGCCCCTTTGGGTGTGGACAGACTTGGATACCTTTCTTTTGCTAGGATTAAGTGCAGGATTAGGGCTGGATTGGCTGGCTCTGCCCCTTATAAGTACGGCTTGGAGGGCACAAAGCATTTGGAAAAGTGTCTCCTGACTGGTTGAGTGGCTCAGTGTCCCTAATGGTGGAAGGATAGCGTTGCTGTTCTCCTGGGAGAAGCACATTTGGGTGCTGAGGATGAGCATCCCCTGAGAGCCCCTAAGAGCAGCCCCAGCAGCTTCTCTGGAGCCAAAGCTGGGGTGGTGTGTCCCTGCCCTGGTTTCCTGTCATTGTCCTCAGGGCGGGCAGATTTTTGCTCCCACACCCCGTTCCTTAGAGCACGTGGCGGGGTGGCAGTTGTGGCACAGCTCCCTGGGTGCTGAGTGCTGGCTCCCCAGAGAGGCTGTCACAGCAAAAGATGTCACACAGAGCTCGAGCCTGTCACCAAACCTTGGTCTGCCCTGCTGGGGAGAGCTTTGCTGTGTCTCTCCCACCATGGGAGACATCCTTGGAGCGAGCAGTCCCAGGGAGAAGGAGCACCAAGGATTTCCAAGCGCCTAATTAAAAGGAGTAGTTGGTTTAAATAGCAGAATTCCCTTGCTGGCTCGCTGCTCTGCTTCCATGTAAAGCTGCTGGGAAGCTGGTCTTCCCGCTGCTAACGAGCGAGCTGGTCCCACAGGGAAGCCAACCACAGGCGTGGGAGATTTGGGATGCTGTGGGGATTTTCCCCCTCCTCAGGGACATTTTTCCCACCCCTCTCCATTAATTTTCCCTCGCTCCCCGCTTCCTCGGCAGCCCCCTCCACCGTGCCCATCATGCACCAGGTGAGTGCCACGATGAGGAGCATCACACTGTCCTGGCCCCAGCCTGAGCAGCCCAACGGGATCATCCTGGATTACGAGATCCGCTACTACGAGAAGCTGAGCCGCATCTGCACGCCCGACGTCGGCAGCACCGTGGGCTCCAGGCCGGCCCCGGTGAGCCCGGGGGAGCCCTGCTGTGGGGGCTGGGCTGGGGGCATAGGGGCAAGGGGAACATGGATGGACTCTGAGACAGGCTCTGCTGGGAATGGTCAGGTGGGACAGGCACCAGGTCACCCGAGCTGCCCCCAGAAGGTGGGAGTGAGTTGTGACTGCAGATACTAAATCACAGAGTCCGAATCACAGAGCAGCTTGAGTTGGAAAGGAGCTTAAGGCTCATCAAGTTCCAATCCCCTGCTGTGGGACGCCTCTCACTAGATCAGGTTGCTCAGAGCTCTGTCCAGCCTGAGCCATTCCTTCCCTGTGGCAGCATTTGTCCGGCACATCAGTGCCCGTGGCCACCTTGGCTCTGGTATTTGCTAGAGCAGGGACCTGAATCATGGGGATGGCATCGGGAGGAGAGGAGGGGGTTGGAGAGGACTGGGGAAGGTTATGGGGGTTGTCCCTGCCCCGGGTCACTGCCTCCCACTGGTCCTGTCCCTGGCAGCTGTCCTGCCCTGCAGGGGACACGCTTCCAGCCCCTGCGATGAACCGTGCCTGGCCCAAGCTGTTCCATCCCTCCTGTGTCTCGCCAGCTCTAATGAATTCCTCTAAGTGTGAATAATTAGATGATCTCACCAGCAGCTCCTCACCAGCAAAGCACTGGGGAATGGGGGAAAAAATGAGAATGGAGATGCATGAGTTTTCCACCAAGGTCTAGGCTAAGGACCTGTGCCAGCAGAGGAGGACTGCAGGGGCTGGGGATCTCAGCTGGAAGTTGCCCTTGAACCTGCTTGAGCAGGGTCTCATAGGGCACATTATGGTGTTCTGTGGAATCACAGAATGGTGTGGGATGGAAGGGACCTTAAAGATCATCTAGTTCCCACCCCCATGCTGTGGGCAGGGACACCAGATTTCCATAACTGTGAGATGTTTCTGAAATGCACAAGGACATCAATCATTTGAGGAGGAGGAATTTGTTGTTCGTAAATTATTTTTGCTCTGGATGATCTTATTGTTTCTCTCTGCTGCTCCATGCTCCCTGCTCTGGTGGGACCAGGGGGCTGCCTGGGAGGCACATGCTGCAGGGGCCTCCCCAGTTCCTTGTGGGTCCTGTTTCATAAAATCATGGAATGTCCTGGGTTGAAGGGACCTTAAAGCTCATCTTGTTCCATCCCCTGCCGTGGGCAAGGACACCTCCCACCATCCCAGGTTCCTCCAAGCCCCGTCCAGCCTGGCCTTGGACACCGCCGGGGATCCAGGGGCAGCCACAGCTTCTTTGGGCACCCTGTGCCAGGGCTTCCCCACCCTCACAGGGAGGAATTCTTTCCCAATATCCCGTCTAAATGTACTCTCTGTCAGTGGGAAGCCATTCCCCCATGTCCTGTCACTCCAGGTCCTTATAAATAGTCCATCCCTATCTTTCTTGTAGCTTCCTTCAGCTACTGGAAGGCCACAATGAGGTCACCCCAATCCTTCTGAACAATCCCAATCTTCCCAGCCTTTCCCATGGGATCCCTGAAGCAGAACCAGCACCTCTCCTTTATCCCCCTGCAGCCGAACCCCATCCCTGCCCTCTCCGGGGACGGGCGGGCTGCAGTCCCGCTGTCCTCCCGCTGTCCCCTGTCCCCACTGAGCGTGGCTCTCTCGGGGTGCCCGCAGGACCACAACGAGTTCAACTCGTCCATGGCGCGCAGCCAGACGAACACGGCGCGGCTGGAGGGGCTGCGGCCCGGCATGGTGTACGTGGTGCAGGTGCGCGCCCGCACCGTGGCCGGCTACGGCAAGTACAGCGGCAAGATGTGCTTCCAGACCCTCACCGACGGTGAGTGTGGCGGGGGCGCGGGGGTGTCCCCAGCTGCGTGCTCTGGTTGGGTTAAAGGGGCCTGTCTGCCCAGCCTCTGTCCCGGCGGGCAGCGTGGTGCAGCCGGCTGCTGTGCGGCGGTGTCTCGTTAACCGCCTGCGGGAGGAGCGAGCCGCTCTCCATCTCCCGGCTTTTCCCCTGCTGTTTATTTCTGCCTCTGCTGCCTTCAGCTGTGGGGACGGAAGCCCCTGGCACTGGCTGTGGGTCTGGCACGGTGCGATGGGGTGGGAGGAGGGTTGCAGACCCTTGGAGGAAGGAGTCTGGGGTGCTTTCCTGGGATACTTGGGGTCCATCTGAGCCACCAGGGCAAAGCTGGGACGGTCAGACCCATCTGAAAGCTGATTTCCCATGCCGAAGGGGTGTGTTGGACCAGCTCATGACCTTCATGGCTTCTTCTGGCCCTTCCCTGCGCCCACAAACACTGGCTTCCTTTAGAAACTACCAACTCATGGGAGGGTTTGCCATTAATCCCAGCTTCAGGACTAATCCAGAAGTTGGTGAGTGAAGCAGGTCCTCCTACCCCTGGGGCAGCCGAGAGCCTGTTGCTGCTGGTGTGGTTCCTTCTCTGTATAGGTGGCATCCATGGCTCCCAGCCTCACTGCCTGTCTTTCCTAAGGCTTTTCTGCTTCCCTAAGGCTTTTCTTCTTCCCTAAAATGGGGCACCCCATGCTTGCATTCATGTCGAGTGCCAGCTGGGGTGGGAAGAGGAAAACCATGCCGGGCGACCAAAGGGAAGGAAATGGTAATAAACCCCCCTCCAGTGCCTCAAATATTCAGGATTAGAGAAGCGAGAAGAAAAATCCTGCCTCAAATAAGCAATTAATTGAAATTTAATAAGAATGGATTGTGTAGGTTATTAAATAATAATTGATTGTTAGATGAGAATTTCTCAGGATTTAAGCAGCATGCAAGAGATAAATCTAGTTGCCAGTAATTAACTGCAGAGTAGAAAATACAGATAAAAGGGTGCTAAATGCTTTCTTTTGGATGAGTTTTATTTTAACCCTTGCATGTGGCTGCTGGCACAGCCTGGCAGACCTCGCTGGGGCGGTTGGAGAGAGGGGTATTTCTGGGATGCTACAGAAGCCCCAGGAGTGTGGGATCTGCTGGATACTGCCTGTTGAGAGTACCCACACCACTGATGGGGCAGGGAAAAATGGGGGAGACACATGGAGGGTGCCAGTAGTTTTTTGGGGGTTCCCCCAGGCATATCCAGTCCTCGCAGTGCCACCTTGGCTTTCACCCCAGCCTGCTGCTGCTGAAGGATGCAGGGGGTGGCTGAGGGGACAGAGGAGGTTCTGAGGGATGCAGGGGGTTGGAGGGATGCCTGGTGGGGAAGGGATGCTGTGGGTGCCATGGCTCTGCAAAAGGACTTGTCTCATGCTGAGATATTAAAACCTACAAGCAGACCTGCAGCGAGGGTTCCCGGGTTCTCCTGAGCCTCACTCCCAAAGTTCACCATTGTGTGGGGGACTCTCTGATGTCTGATCTGGGTGAAGCCTTGGCACGGCATTCTCTGGCTGGCTTGGTTATTAATGGTATTTTCCTCCTTTCCTACAACTTGTAGGAATTTTGTGTCTGTGAGACCCCATGTTAAAATTGGTCAAATTGGCCAAAAGGTTTAAATCACAGAGTCTCAAAAAGGTTTGGGTTGGAAGGGACCCTGAAGCTCATCTCCTTCCAACCCCCTGCCATGTGCAGAGGCACCTTCTGGTAGATCAGGTTGCTCAATAGATGAATTTATTGAGAAAAGGGAAATGCCAGAGCCATGGACAAAACCACCTTGAGAACCTCATCTCTTTGGGAAACTGGGTCCATGCACATTTGGTCTGACGTTATTTCCGGGATCTTCTCTCCCCTGTCTTTAAGCCAAAGATGTGTGAGCCAAGCATGTCAGTCCTACCCAGTGCCACATGGCACGGGCTCATCCCCTGCCTCAGCTGGGCCCCTGCCTGCATCCCCCTTGTCCCACCACCTTGGGAGCAGCACCCATGGAATCAGAGGGGATCCCTTCCCACGGGCTGCTCTCGCTCCATGAGCGTGCCAGGGAGGATTGACCCCATCCCTCTTCTCTCACAGATGATTACAAGTCAGAGCTGAGAGAGCAGCTGCCTTTGATCGCGGGGTCCGCAGCGGCCGGGGTGGTCTTCATCGTCTCCCTGGTGGCCATTTCCATCGTCTGCAGCAGGTGGGTCCCTGTGGGATCAGTGTCCTTGGAAGGTGGAGGTGGTAAGATGTGGATTAGGGGTAGGACGGGTGGGATGGGGGACCCATGTGGCCAGAGGGAGCAGCACGAAGCCACTGCTGATGGAGTGTTGCTGGCAGGGGAGCAGTGTGGGGCTCCCAGCAGCTGCTGGTCCCTGAAGCCCGGCTGTTCTGTCCCCTGTTCTCGCAGGAAGCGTGCCTACAGCAAGGAGGCCGTGTACAGCGATAAACTGCAGCATTACAGCACCGGCAGAGGTGAGCAGCAAAAGTGGGAAAAGCAGGTGGGGGAGACGCTCCCCAGCCTGCACCCGGCATGTGCCCCACTCCTCCCCTTCCAAGGGGGGCTGTGGGGTGGTGAGAGCCCCCGTGGCAGATGGACAGAACCACAGGGTGAGAGGGGAGATGTCCACACGTGTCTGTCAGGGTGTGGGGAGGGCAGGCTGCAGCCGTGCAGCGCTCTGGGTGGGAAAAGAAGAGTACCAGGAGGGATTTGGGGAATGATGATCGATTTGGGGGGATGTCAGGGGCAGGGGGGATGCAAGGGACAGGGAATGGGGAGAGGATGCTGTGAAGACTCCCAGAGGAGGAAAGGAAGGAGAGAGGTGGTGTTCACAGGGAGGATGAGCTCCTGGTCTCCTGCCACAGGCTCTGCCTGGGCCTGGATCAGTGCTGGGCTGTTTAGGGGATTCTGGGTTTTGGGAGCATGGCTGGGGTGTGGCTACTGGTGGCTGGCATGTCCTGGCTGTGTGGCTGATGCTTGCCCTGTCCCCTGCTCGGGGAAGGATGTGCAGGCAGTAACTGGGAACGTTTAACTGGCTTTGGGCTGCTGATCCCCTTGGCAAACAATTAGGAGAGCCTGAGCTTTTCCTAGGAGACCTCTGTGGCTGGTGGAGCTGTGCACCAGAATGAATTCCAGGTGTATTTGTGTGGAATGTCTGCTCTGCTGCCTCTCCAGCAGCCAGCACTGCAAATGAGAATAAAGCAGCAAAGCAGCAGCTTTGGGGAGCAGGATCCTGGTGTCTCCAGGCTCCATGCCCCATCCCTGTGGGGTGTAAATCCCATTTGTGCTCTCCTAGAGGTGCTTCCCAGGTGCGGTTTGCTACCTTGTGGGAAGAACCATCCCTGGGTCCTGGGTGCCTGCTTGGGGGAAGGAGGTGTGGGATGCAGGGGTGGTGGAAGGATAGGTGGGGAAGGCAGGGAGCAGCATGGATGAGCAGAGGGGAGGAATGGGGATGGAGCAATTGGCCTGGCAGAGAAGAACAGGAGGGCTGGAGAGGGATTGGAGACAAGCAGGAAAGCCCAGCCAAGCCAGCAAAGCACGCTGGATCTCTTTAGACCTTCTTGGCATCACACTGAACCCTCCCAGTGTGGTGGCAGCACTGTGGGGGGCCCTGAACCTCCTGGCAAACAATAAACTGTTTTCCAAACATCACTGTGTGATCCCAAAATGCAACGGACCTGTGCTTTTCCTCCCTCTTTTCTCCACATTTCTGCACTGTGGGGGGCAGGGCAAGATTTATTCGACGCCCGATGGATAAACTCATGTCAGGCTGCAGGCAGACTGATTTTTCGTGTTTTCCCCCTGTTTTGAAGCATTCCCCACCCCATGTGCATCCTTAGCTGGCCCCAAGCACCCCAAAATCCAGGATGCTCAACCTAGATAGGGAAGCAATGAAGCATGTGCCTGTCCTGGGTTTCCAAACCTGGGGGCTGTGAGGATTGGTGTCAGAAATCTGGGGTGCCAGCGATACCCTGTCAAGGTTAGCGAGCCTCCGGGCACTCCGTCAGTGCAGAGTCTGGAGCAAAACAGGTGGGAAATTTGTGGTGAGCAGCTAATGGAGTAATGAGAGCATCCTCTGGAATAAATCACCGTGTGTTCAGTGGCACGGCAATTACAGTCTCCCATCACAGCTCTGCCATCCCTCCTGCAGCCCCCTGGGATCACCTGCTGCTGGCAGAATGCTCTGAGTGGGTTTGGGGGTGAGATGGGGTCTCTTGGGGTATAATTTTTCGTGGTTTATCCTTTCCACTGCTTCACTGGGAGCTTTGAGATTGGGGAAATAGGGAAAACGCCCTGTTGAAGCAGTGGCAATTCAGCAGGAAGGGTTTTTCTCTGTCCCCATGATGTTTATTGCCAAGGAATCATGATGCCAGAAGGGAATTGGATGCTGGAGTCAGGGTTGTGGTGCAGAGCACTTCAACTTTTGGAGAGTGATAAAAAATTTGCCATTGTCTGCAGTAGTGAAAAAGGGCCTAATACAGTTTTCAGGATTCTTGGGATGATTTTAAGAGCACAAAGCTCTTTGCAGGCAGGCTCACCACGAGTGCCCTTGGTGGTGTGCTCCGATACCCGGAATTTCACCCAGCTTTTGCTGGTGTGGCAATGATGAGCCGGGGCCTGGGGCTGGCGGAGATGAGGAATGGGTTCAGGTGCCCAATCCCTCAGTTAGATGGGATGAGGATGAGGGGGGAGCTCATCCTGGTGATGACTGAGTCTATGGACAGAGCCTGGGGCACATCAGAGGGTGTTTGAAAACCAGCCTGTGCTGATAGTGGACAGGAAACTTGGGCATTGTTTTCTCCTCTATTTTGTCAATATTCTGATCAGTGAGCCAGTCTCTGTTACGATCCTGTAAATCCCTTTGTAATCCTGGCTGGAGCATCAGCTGCTCTTGTAAAAGAATTTATGGGGCAGTTAAAGTGTATGAGACAGAGCCATAAAGGGATTTATGAACTGGGAGATGCACAGATGGCTTCATTGCAGCCTTCCCTGCCTCTGAGGTGCAGAACTTTTGCCCCAAAGGCCCGTTTTGGGGGTGAGGATGCTCCTGCCTGGTCCCTCCTGAGTCCTCGATGCCCCACAAGCAGCTCTCCCTCAGTGACTGTTTGGCACCAGCAGTGCCCCCTGTGAGGCTTTCATGCCTGCTCCTGCATTATTTCGCAGCTGGGAGCTGATTTAGATTCCTGGTGCGGAGGTGATGCTGTGGTCCATGCATCCGTCTGTATGCCAGCTCTGGAAGGGCTCTGGGAAGCACCAGTGTGACGGGATCATGGCCTTGGAAAGGTCCTGAGCAGTGTAATTGAGTGCTGTTAATCCCTGTAAGAGAGAGGTGCCTTGGGGAGGGGACCAGGTAGTGATGTCCCTCCTGGTGTCCTCCAGAGATGACCTTGAAGGGCTGCTATGCCATCCACGGTCCTCCTTTTGGGTGAGAAATGGCACAGAAAGCTGACCCCCGCACCCAGGGGGACACCACAGCCCATTGTAGGTCCCTTTTGGGTGGTGGTACAACACCGGTGTCCTGCTGAGCCCTGTGACCCCACTGTGCCCCACCACCATGCCCCTGGCAGCTCCGCAAGCCCCCAGCATCCAAACGTGACATCTGCAACCCCTTTTGGGAAATCTGGGGAGCTGTTTTCGTTTTTTCCCTCTTGGAAAAGGGCAAGAGCCCGCTTTGTGCACGTCCCTGCAGAGTGGCCAGATCCTGCTACCGCACATTGCCCCGGGCGAGGGCCTCACGCGTGTCCTGGCGTCCGGCCAAGCTGTATTTCACGGATCCATCCAGGTTGTTGGTCATAATTGCTGCACTCTGTCAATTTAGTAGCCGCCACAAAGCCATCAGAGGCCTTTTTGGGTAAATAAACATTTCTTCACTAAGGCGTGGAGCCTCATAAAGCCTTCACCGTAAAGCCAGTGCGCTGTAGTTCAGGTCTGTAACTGCTCCCATCGCCGGGGAGGAGGAAGAGGAAGGATAATGGTAGAGGAGTGGAGGGCAGAGAGGGAGAGGAGGTGGTACAGGGAAGAATTGGGTGAATTGGTGGCTCAAAGAGGATGATAAGGGTCTATGGAGGTGAGCACAGTGACAGCAGCCACTTAGTGGAGAGTGTGAGGACAGAAGAGTCTCCAGTTCTTGGCCATGGTACAACTGCTCTTGGTTTTCCAGGCTGCCCAGAGACTGTGGGGATGCACCGTCCCTGGCATTGTTCAAGGCCAGGTTGGATGGGGCTTGGAGCAAACTGGTTCAGTGGAAGGTGTCCCTGCTCGTGGGGGATGGTATGGGATAAACTTCTAGCTCCTTCCAACCCAAACAATTTTACTAACTCTGTTTCTGTAATTCTCTCCCTTCTGTTGTTCCTGTCTTCCCTGTAACAAGGGTCTCCAGGGATGAAGATCTACATCGACCCCTTCACCTACGAGGACCCCAACGAGGCCGTCCGAGAGTTCGCCAAGGAGATCGATGTGTCCTTTGTGAAGATTGAAGAAGTCATCGGGGCAGGTGGGTTGTCTGTCTCCTGCTGCCCATCCTTCCCTGCCCTCTCTGCTGCTCCTGTGTGGCCAGGCACCCACCTAGAGCAACTTTATGGGGGAGCACACACGGTCCTTCACCTGGAAGACCTCAATGAAGCCTTGAAACATCAGGCTTTCCTGGGTTTGTGATGGGTTAGGGTGGACATGAGGCTGTTTTATGCTCTCAAAATGGAGGGAAAGGCTCCAGGAATGTATTCACTGGCTGGCCATGGGGCCTCTTGGGATTTCCCATGTGGCTTTTCCATGAGATAACAAGAAAAGCCCAATCTCACTGTAGTCTGTGCCATATTCCCATACAAATGTGCATATTCCCAAACACATGTACGTGTGTGTGTGTGATCCATGCTGTTTTATTGCTATTTTTGAACAACCGTGTCATACTCGGAGAGGAGAAAGTGAGAAGCCAGGGAGGGGAAGCTGTGAGGAAGCAATGAGTCAGTTTGGTTGGGATCAAGTTCAGCGATGTATCACCTGCCCTTTGCTGCTCATCAAGGCAAAGTGGCTGCAAACATGGCTTAAATGTAATCCCTCCACAGGCAAATTTTGCTTTGGTGAAGTGAAAGCTCTCCTGCTTTCTCTGTATTTTAAATCAGAGAGCAGCAATGTAAACAGCCCAATTATTTCCCACCCCAAGATAAGTGATGTGCAGAAAGGCAGCTGAGATTATCAACGCCGACACCTGATATTTGAGGTAGTCCTTTAATATTGATGCACTTTCCGTGCAAACTTCCTTGTGGGGGTTTGCACAGGCGGCTGCAGCCTCTGCTTGTGTCAGTGTTGGGCTCTGCCACCTTGGAGAAGGTTGCAAACCTAAACATGTCCCCAGTAGCAACCTTTTAAAGAGGGCAGGGGGGTAGATTTGTAGAGGAGGGTGTTGTTGAAGTGTGAGCTGGCTGCCGTTTCTCAGCTGGGCAAGGACCCCTTGCTCTTTGCAATGTTTGGTGTGGAGGAGGAGGAGGAGGTGGTAGCTCTGGCGTTGATTGATCAAAGGTTGGACTCAGTGATCTTGGAGGTCTTTTCCAACCTAAATGTTTCCATCTTGCGCTCGCAGGGGAGTTTGGAGAGGTGTATAAAGGGCGCCTGAAGTTGCCAGGCAAGCGGGAGATCTACGTGGCCATCAAGACGCTCAAGGCCGGCTACTCGGAGAAGCAGCGCCGGGATTTCCTGAGCGAGGCCAGCATCATGGGGCAGTTCGACCACCCCAACATCATCCGCCTCGAAGGGGTGGTCACCAAAAGCCGGCCAGTCATGATCATCACAGAGTTCATGGAGAACGGGGCCTTGGACTCGTTCCTGCGGGTGAGGCGAGGCAGGGCCACGTGGGCTGTGGGATTTGGGAATGAGGTGTTGGTGTCCTGTTTGTAAATCCCAGCCTGTTTGCTTAGCTTGGGAGCTGGCTGGAGTGTGCCATACATCTCCAAAATGTGTGTTTTGGGATGGTTAGCTCTGCTTTAATCAGGCAGGACAGCTGGAGTCCTCTGGAGAGGTGCAGCATCCTCCTGAGGTTGGGGTGAGCGGCCCTGGTGCCACTGTGGGGTCTGTGTGCTCACCCCAGTGCCTGCTCTTTCTGGTTGCAGCAAAACGATGGGCAGTTCACAGTGATCCAGCTGGTGGGAATGCTCAGAGGGATTGCTGCTGGCATGAAGTACCTGGCAGAGATGAATTATGTGCATCGAGATCTGGCTGCCAGGAACATCCTGGTCAACAGCAACCTGGTGTGCAAAGTGTCCGACTTTGGCCTCTCGCGCTACCTGCAGGACGATACGTCTGACCCCACCTACACCAGCTCCTTGGTAGGTACCTCCCGCAGGATGATCTCCTGCCCAGCATTCCCTGTGCCCTGCACCTGCTGAACCTGGCACAGGAGTACTGGATGTACGGTCTGGCATGAGTGGGAGCACCTCACGAGTGTTCCCACCACATAGGTTCACAGTCCAGAGGTCCTGGCTGTGGTTTCCACAAATTATCTTCTTTTCCCTCCTTTCTCTTCCTCCTTTTTAGAAGTTTTCCACCTCCCTCCTCCTTAAGCACCTTCCTGCCTTCTGCAGTTTCCAGATAAGCCTCTTCCCTCTCTTTTGTGGAAAAAAGGTGCACGGAGGAGTCCCTGGAGAGACAGGAAGGGGAGGCAGGGAGATCACGGCAACTCCTGGCAGCACAGCAATGGTGTTTTAACTCCCCTTCCCCCAGCACTCCAGGTCTGGTTTGCTTTTCCCTGCTGGAAACTTGTTCCAGGGATGAATTAAAGAGACAAGCCTAACGGGAGCTCTGCCATTCCCCAGCCACCCTTCTCGTCCTTAATTAACTCATTTGTAGGTAATGGCAGCTCTGTTCTCCCCCCTGCTCCTGGCTATCCCAGGGGACCCCCAGCTCCTCACAATGGCCATTGCCCTGCTTGTGAGCCCCTGAGAGGTGTTAAGGATGATCGGAGGGTAAAGGGATGAGCAACTCATTGGCCTCATCTAATGGATTAATCAGAAGAGTGTGCGGTGGGTGCCGGCACGAGGCTGCACCAGCTCCTGCCAAAACAGTTCCTCGGGCTGCTGAGCTCTGCCCAGGTGCCAGGGCTGGCTCCAGCTGCCAAAATGGGAGCACCAGGGGCATGCTTTTAAGGCTGTCTCAATGTTTTGGCCCAGTTGCAGCCCCTCACTGTCCCTCCCCTGCTCAATGGGATGTTCCCGTCCCCCTGGACCTGCCCCGCTGCCTGCCCAGACCCTGCAGGCAGCAGCCTTTGAGCAGACACCCAGCTTTCATTGTTCCTTCAAAGACCCCATCCGTAGCTGCTGAGACGAGGCATGGATTAGTCTTCTCCCTACCTTCAGAGATAAAAAGAGATTATCTCATCTGTGTTTTTATTTAATTTAGGCCATAATAGATCTCCCCAGCAGCTGGGAAGTGATGCTGTGCCTGCGATTGCATCACTCTGCCTCCCACAGCAGGCTTTTCGCTCTGGGGAAAAGGCAGGAAAAACAACCTAGCAGTTAATTTCTCCATTTGTAGTTATTCAAATCAAATTTTTTGCCATTCATCCTTCAAGAGTGGCTGACGCGTCTTCGGAAAGGCTACGGAAGCAATTGTGCTAAACGATTTACAATGCAGTCCTGCCCCCGGAAAATTCCTGTGCGTGTCTGTGATTTTTCCTTATCCCTTGGCTTTTTTGGTGGTTATTTTATGGAGCTTTCCCAGGGAGCAATCCCACTGTGCATGCTGCCCGTCCTCACACCCCTGCACCCTTGGCATGGCCTTTGGCCCTGGGCCCTGCCCTGGCTTGGCGGGGTGGCTTGAGATGCTGAGCCTGATTTTGAGCCTTTGGGAGAAATGAGGAGCTCTCTGCCGAAGGCACTTTCCTACACTGGTGCTTTCCACTGGGTTTTAAAGGTGTTTTGCTTTTTGCCTTCCACTCCAAAAGTAGGGCTGGAAGGACCTTCTGGCAGCTGTGGGAGCCCAGATGAATCTGTGGAGGATGCTTTTAGTTCAGCCTTGTTTCCATTGAAGGCCAAGGGACGGGGATGCCTGTGGCTCCTTACCTGTGACAAGCACTGGCCCAGTCGTGCTTAGCCTTGTCACCTGGTGACTCCCTGGGAAGGGACCTGGGGACAGGCCACTGATGTGCTGGGTCCTGCAGGGCAGCTGGAGCGGGGTGGTGTCAGTCACTGGGGTAAATCTTTGGATAAACCTATTTGTTTTGTTTAGCTAAGCCCTTTTAGGCAGGCACAAGATACATTCTTGGAGTTGTTTTTGGCTCCTGCCTCCTCATCCCATTGGGTGCCACCTGCCCACTCCTTGGTGGGGTCCCCAGGGACCCATGGTTTGGGCTATGTGGGATGGCCCCAACCGTGGCTTGTGGGCATCCAGCCTCTTCTGCCTAGGGAGACATTTCTGAGCTGAAGTCCCTTTTTCTGTAGGGGGGGAAGATTCCTGTCAGGTGGACGGCGCCGGAGGCCATCGCCTACCGCAAGTTCACCTCAGCCAGCGACGTCTGGAGCTACGGCATCGTCATGTGGGAGGTGATGTCGTTCGGGGAGAGGCCCTACTGGGACATGTCCAACCAAGATGTAAGCACTGGGGCTCATCCATACCGCTCTAGGGGCCAGGGGGTGCTCATTCCCAAAAGAAATCCCTCCCTGAAAGTCTCTCTGCTCCTTCCTGGAGCCTCGGGAACACTCAGTTTGGAGATGAAACAGGCTGGTGAGCGAGAGGATGCAAGGAGGGAAATTGGGAAGAAAAGCCAGTGGGCTGGTAATTGGACTTCGGCAAGCTGCAGGGCCTTTGAAAATGTTCAGAGGGTTTATGAGCGGGGAAGGAGCTTTGGAAGTGTGACTGCTGTACCTCCAGCGAGATCCGCCGAGATAATGAGTGGCAGCTCTCCGCTGGGAGGAACTGCAGCTGCGGAGCATCAGAGCGGAGATTAACCTCGGAGAGCCCCCGGCTCCTCCCGCTCCCTTGGCTGCTGATCAGCTGGGCTGGCCGTGCCTTCCCGGCTGCCTGCAGCCCCTCTGCCTGCACAAGCAGCTCAGGGAGCGCCCCCCGAGTCCCTCATCCACTTTCCCCCTCACTCATCCGTCCTCATCTATCCTCAGGTCATCAACGCCATCGAGCAGGACTACCGGCTCCCACCGCCCATGGACTGCCCAGCCGCCCTGCACCAGCTGATGCTGGACTGCTGGCAGAAGGACCGCAACACCCGCCCGCGCTTCACCGAGATCGTCAACACCCTGGACAAAATGATCCGCAACCCAGCAAGCCTCAAAACTGTGGCGACCATCACCGCTGTGTGAGTGCCGGGCTCAGGGATGCTCCCTGCCACCATCCCGCGCCGTGGGGAAAGGCTCCCTGAGCGCCTCGAGAACCCATAAATCCTTAGGTGGGGGCGGGGGGGTTCTGTCTTTGCTCTGCCTGACAGTCAGACAAAGAACATGCAGTTTTCAGCCAAGCAACAGCAATAATTCTTTGCTATTGATTCTTTGTGGCGTGTGACCATTTGGGTGCGGTGGCTGCTCTGCCCATGCCTCATCCCCATGGCTCCCGCAGCTGGAATACAATGTGTGGGCTCGCAGAGCACCACTTGGCACAGCGGTATTCCCATGGGACAGGCCTTCCTCATGGCCTTCCATGGGTGTGTGCTGGGGCGAGCACAGGGGCGCCGGGGGTGGGCTGGGAAGTGTGTCCCTGTGCTGGCTGGGCTCAGGCAGGGCAGCCCCTCAGTGCCAGCCGGGCTTGTCCCCAGCAGTGTGTCCTGTTTCAGGCCTTCTCAGCCCCTCCTCGACCGCTCCATCCCCGACTTCACTGCCTTTACCTCAGTAGACGACTGGCTGAGTGCTGTGAAGATGAGCCAGTACCGGGACAGCTTCCTGACCGCTGGCTTCACCTCCCTGCAGCTGGTGGCCCAGATGACATCCGAGTGAGTTGGCTGTGCCAGGGCTGCCCAAAAGCAGGGTGCTGCCCAGATGGGGAGGTGGGGAGGTCAGTTCAGGGCAAAGGACAGGTGTGAGCATCCCTCACACTGGTCACTCAGAGTCTGGAGGTGGCTGCATTCACCATCTGGGGGTCAATGTGTGGGTGTCTCTCTGCTCTCAGACCCAGTGATGCTCACGGGGCTGTGCTTGGGCTCTGTGGATGGTCCAGCTGAGCTTACATCCATCACCTCCCTTAGCAACAGCAAAACAGGTTCAGCACCTGAACAGAACATTGTCCCCCAGGACAGCTTGGGGGATGTTCAGGCTGGGTATCAGGGAAAGGTTCTTCCTCCAGAAGGTGCTGGGCACTGCCCAGGCTCCCCGGGAAATGGTTTCAGCCCCGAGGGTGCCAGAGCTCCAGGACCGTTTGGGCACCGCTCTCAGGGACAGGGTGGGATTGTTGGGGTGTCTGTGCAGGGCCAGGAGCTGGACTTTGATCCTTGTGGGTCCCTTTCCAATTCAGCCTATTCCAAGATTCTGTGGAGGAGATTCAGCTGCCCATTGACCTTCCTCTGTCTGTCTGTCTTCCAGAGACCTCCTGAGAATAGGGGTGACTTTGGCTGGGCACCAGAAGAAGATCCTGAACAGCGTCCAGTCCATGCGAGTACAGATGAGCCAGTCTCCGACCTCGATGGCATGACGTCCCTTGTCCCACGGGGAGGGGCCGGGGAGGGCTCGCAGCGGAGGGCAGAGGTGGGAGGGGAGGAACTGACACGGGGCAGCGCTGGGAGAGGAGCCGCCGCTGCCTGGGGACTGCGACCGCAGCCACAGAGTGTTCCTGGGACTCACCTCTGACCGGTGACTTCCGTTCCTCACCAACAGAAGCACACTTACCAATGTCATGGGGAACAGCGTATAAATACATATAAATATGTACAAATCATATATTTAAAAAGCAAAGCAAAACAAAAAAAATCATAAGAAACAATGAAGACAAACCAATGTGCGTTGGGGAAGCAAACCCAAACCCTAGAGACCAGACTCCAATCCTGCTACCAGTGAGCAGTGGTCGAAACTGAGAAGGAGGAAGGGGCTGTTGGGAAAGGGAGAGGCACGAGATGAAGCATCCTGTCCGGAGAAACCACCTTCCTTTTTCTTCTTTTGCCCTCCCTCCCTGCCCCAGCTCTCCTGGCTCACCCCGCTCCCCTCTCTGCTCACGGACTGGGTGGAAGTGTCCTCAGATGTCTCTGCAGCTCCCAGCCATCCCACCCGGGTGCCGCTCCGGCAACTACCAAAGGACTTCGCTGACCACTGCATGGGGGATCCGACTCAATCCAGTTAATGTCTTCATATTGAAGAAGAGATGTACCTTCAATAGAAAACCTTGGGTTTTGGTTTTTTTTTCTCTTTTGCTTGCATTTTTTTTGCAAAAAGGAAAAAAAGGATTAAAAAACAAAACAAACTCTTCATCCTGGAAAATGGAAAGAGGTGTTCCCGTGTGTGTGTGCGCGCACTCATGCGCCTGTGTATGTTGTCAACCTTCCGTGGACTCACTGCTTGTCCGTGACCGAAGACCAGCGCTGACCCTGCGGCCAGCGGCCGGCCGGTCCCCAGCCCGGGGGCCAGGGGTTGTGCCCACAGCCCCCAGGGGCGGGGGGCAGCCAGGAAGCACCTGGCAATGAAGGAAGCACTTGGCATCCTGTACGAGGAGAGGAGGATGCCAAGGGCCGGCCGGCATGGCGGGGATGGGACAGGACCGGAGGAGCGGCCGCACGGCGGTGATGGGGTTGGTGGCTGCTGGAGGAAGAGAGATGCTCTGGGAAATGGACTACTCAGGCCTCCAGGGCCTCGGTGATGTCTGGAAGATGGCTATGGAGGACTTTTTCCCCCATCTTATGGACCTAAGGATTTTGATATTGATTTATGGACTTAAGTTTCATGGCTTCAGAGGTAGGTCTGAGTGTCTCATGTGTCTCTGTCCATCCGTCCGTCCTGCTCTGTATTTTTCTGCTCTTCTTTATAGCCTCTCCCAGTGGATGTTTCTCCATATTTAATTTGATCTTTATTATTCTTTTTTTTTGGTTCCTCCATTGGTCTCCTAGGCAAATTGATCCGGTTAAAATTGCCCGACACGTGTCAGTGTTTACCCAGAATATTGTAAGGCTGGGCCATCTGACTTCCCCCCATGGATCGCGCTGGCTTTTTATAAAACGAATGAACTCATTAATTAATAAGTCTTTTACATAAAGGGCTGTGTGTGAGTTACAATGATCCATCACCGCCGGCGCTGTGCCGGCACCCGTGTGCTGGGGGAGCACGGGCTGGCTGTGGCTGTGCCTCAGGGGCTGCAGGTCCCAGCCGAGATTTGGTGGCGCGGTGGCTCGTGTACACGGACACCTCTGTCCTCCTCACTCACTCTTCATCCCCCTCACTCTTCCATCCCCACCGTGGCAATGCTCCACACCTGCTGGCACCATGGGGATGTCCTGCATCCATCCGTGTCCCAGGGGTGTTCCTGAGCCACAGGGATGCCCCATATCCAGCTGTGTTATAGGGGCTGCTTTGTTTCTCAGCCCACGTCTGTCTGTGCCACAGCGATGCCCTGTGTCCATCAGTACTGTGAGGATGGCTCATGCCCACCTGGGCTGTGGGTTTTCCCCATATCTGTCCTTGCCATGGGGCTGCCCACATCCAGCTACACCATGGGATTGCTCCACGTCCATCTGCCCCATCGTATTGCCGTCTGTGCCTGGAGATGCCTCACCAGACTCTCTTGCTGTCACTGAACACAAGGGGACAAGCCTGTGCTCTGCCTGCTGCCAGCACCTGTCCACACGTCCTAGGTAGGAGCACTGTCCCTCCTGTGCTGGGGCTGTCAGGGTCCTCTGTTGACTGGGGGGACCCCCATGTATCCCGTGAGGAGCGTGTGCTCAGTTCATGGTGGTTCATGAGGAACACATTCATTGGGTCATGCTCACAGTTCATCGCCACCGGCAGGTGAAGGGCCCTTTGCGGTGCTCTTTACACCTCCAGCTCTTTTTCTTGCATTGCCCGAGGCAGGTGACCCGTGCTCTGCCGAAGAACGGGAACTAACACGATGCAGGAATGAGCTTGTTTCAATTCACTGAACTCCCCCCAGAGAAAGAGGCAGGAAAAAACACCCCTTGTTTACAACAGCAGGGACTGCTCCTCGTCCTGTCTGATAGACGATTGCTAATACCTCTCGGGATGCTGGCGGCCCAAATCTGTATTCCGGGATGTTGTCACACAGAACACAACATGCAGATGGAGTGGGTGCCGCGCATGCTAATGCGCCGCCCCGCCACATTGGTATTCGCCAGCGCGGAAGGGTCCTTTGTGGGGTTTTTTATGGTTTCTCTTTTATTAGAAGGAAGCTAAAGGCGTTTAAAGGAACGAGTGACAGCCACACAGGCTAAATATCAATACTGCACCTTTACGGCTCCCTTGCTGCTGTCGCCGGCCCCGCGAGCACCTGCGAGGCAGCTGCTGCTGCCTGCTCGGTGTTGTCCCTCCACACCACGGCAACCCTGGTTTAATATAAACCCTTTAACACAGAACCACAGTCATAGGGTGAGAACGGATCTCTGAGATCATTGAGTCCAACCTGTGACTGATCCCCACTGTGTCAACCAGTCCAGAGAACTGAGCACCATGTCCACCGTCCCTTGAACACCTCCAAGGGTGGGGTTTCCACCACCTCCCTGGTCATCCCATTCCAATGTTTAACCACTCCTTCAGTGAAGAAATTCTTCCTGGTGTCCAATTTGAACCTCCCCTGTTGCAGCTTGAGGCCATTTCATCGTGAATATGAAATGTGACACATTCAGTCTTGCCCATCCCACCCAGCAGACCAGGTACCCCTGAGAGATGAAACAGGCTGTCTGGGTGCTCAGGTGCTATCAGAGATGCCAAGACCATCTTGGTTCAGTTTCCCAGGGTGGATGATGCTCCTTGGCTCTGGGCCACCAGCAGTGCCCCTGGGCATTGCCAAGGCTGGTGGCCTTTCCATTCTGTTGCTCTTTCCCAGCTGTCCAACATCTGATGTCTCCAGGCTCATGCAAGAGCCCAGCAGCAGATTGGTGGTGCTCAAGGATGAGCAAAGAGAGTGCAGGTGGGCTCAGACAAATCCCTGCAGTGAAGAGTCATCATGGGCCAAGGGAGTTGCTGTCAAGGTGATACTTGAGGGAGGGTCACCACGGGCCACCTGTTCTCTTGCCTTTCAATAAAAGTCATTTCATCCAAACCAGAAGATTTCACCATCAGTCTGTTAGTGGAAAACAAAGGGGAAAGTCCAAAATGGCCATGTTTGGTTTTTGCTTTTTATTGAAAAAATCAGCATAAAAATTCCAGACGACTCCTGACAGACCATTTTGTTTCTTTAGAGGCCTTTCTTCTGAGTAAAATCAGTTTTCCAAACTGTGAAGCCTTTCTGTCTGGAAGTGACAGTGCTGTCCCTGCCTGGCCATGGCAGCAGCGCTGTTTGACCTGCTCCTCCTTTTCCTTTGTCAGATGCCAAGGAAGAGGCTCTCACCGTGACTTGGGTGAAACCTCTTTGGTGCTGCCCTGTTGCTCCTCTGGCGAGAGCCTCTTCCCTGGTCTAAAGATGAACACTCTGATTTCACATCTTCTGATCCATGCTGGTTGGTGTTGGACTCCCTTTCTTTGATCCCAGAGGAGAAGGGATGGCTCAGAAACTGTTTTCTCCCTGCAGAGTTTTGGTTTAAAGGGAAGAAAATGGAGTTTTGGATCAAAGAGGACCAACTGCACAGGCCTTCCCTCTGGGCTGGGCTCCATCCATCACACAGGGCCCTGGTGGGTTCCTGTGCCACGTGGAAGTGCTGGGAGGTGCCCATTGCTGATGAACCCCACTGGGTTGGATCCTGACCCCTGCCACTGCTCGTGGGTGAAGCTCAGTCACGCTGCCTTGCTCTTTTGGCTGCATCCCACATGAATATCCATGCATGGATGTGGCTGCTCGCCTGGGTGAGCCCACCTCGCCCTCACCCCTGATCCTGGCCTTTCACTCTGTGCTCTGCAGTTGTCAGCTCCCTCTCTCCATTTCTATGGCAACTGTAAAAACCTCAGCCCTTTTGTGTCTTTTTTTGAGTTTTCTTTTTGTGTGTGTCTGGGTTGGCTTTGTCCTTTTTGCATAGAGCGTTAAATCAGAAAAGGAGCTTTTGGCTACCAAACCCCTGCTCTGAGCTTGGCCCAAGGTCTTGTGTGAGAATCAGTGGGCAAGATCCTCACAACTGGACTGGGTGTTGCCAAGTGGCTTCACATTTCCAGCCCTGCTGTTACTTCCCTTTCCCCAAAAATCTCCATTTCAATTCAGCTGCATCGTTCTCCCTTGGGGCTTTTCCACAGCCCCATCCCTGGGTGTGATGGAGGAGCAGCAGGTTTCTCAGTGGCAGTAATTAAAAGGAGATGTGGTGCCTCTGCCAGGGAAGGTGAACCCAAGCCCCTTGCACATCTGAGGCTTGAACGTGGAAGAAGAGCGTGTATTAATGGCATAATTATGTGCCTCTTTCCAGAAAAAAAAAGGAATGTATTTTATGCCATTTAATGACCTTCAAATTAACAGTTCTTTGAAAGCACTTATGTATATTTAATTTTAAATGTTGCTGCAAGTCAAAGCAGGGCTTGCAATGAAAACAGCAGGCAGCCGGTTTTTAAATAAGAGTGATCTCAAACCATTATTTCTGAGCCTGTCAGCTTTTGGTGCCTCTAATGCTCCTTTGGCAAGGAGAAAACAGGGCTATCCTTCCCCCTGCCCCCTTGTGCCATCCGGAGTCCCATGTGATCTCCTCTGCTGCTCTCTGCTTCTCCAAGTGTTTGATTCAGACAGAGGGAGGGGTTGGGTTGCGGTTGGGTTGCAGAATCTCGTCAGTAAGTTTGCCTGCATCCCAAGGACATTTCTGTGGGAACATCCCAGTTGGCCCATGGTCTGGGATAAATCATTGGGCATCGCCTATGGAAGGTTTTTTTGCAGTGCCCTCAGCCCTTGCCGTTGTTCTGCGGTGGGGACAGACACGTTTCTCTTCGTTAGGGTCTGAATTAAGGCTTTTGCCTCTGATCCATAAAAACTGTCAATATATCTGAGCCACTCTGTGTTCACTTGGAAATCGTTACTCTTAAACATGGAATTCAAGTTAAAAAGAAAAAGGATCAATCAGCTTCTGAGGCGAGGAATGGATTTACAGACCCAGAAATGTTCTGTAGCTCCATGGCCACCCCGTCCTTCTTGAACTGCCGGGGAAGGGCGGGGCCAGGGAGTCACATCCAGCTCCAACACTCACCCAGGTGCTGCCCCAACGTCCCCGCTGCAGGAGGAGCTGCAGGGGGATTTAATGTTCAGGTCGTTGTCTGCTCTGGTGCCTCTTCCGTGAGGGATCCTGCCTGGGTGGATAGTGATCCAATTCTTGGATCATTCCCAGTGAGTCTCCTCAGGATTTGGAAGTGCCAGAAACTTCTTGAGTGATGATGGAGGAGAAGCCAAGTCCACAGTGACGGGACTCTTGTGGTGAGTTGTTTCAGCCCATCAGTGATTTCTTTGCTGCTCCTGTTTTGGCTTATATTTTTCATATTTTTGGGGTGTTGGAAGAGTCCATTGGGATCATCTTGGATCATCAACCCTCCTACCATGGGGGAGTGGCTCTGCCTGTCCCAGCTGAGCTCAATCTCCTCCAAAGCCTGTCTGGGAGGTGTGAGAGCTCCTGCTGGGTTGTGCTCTCCCACTTTTGATTTCCTCAAGGTTTGGCTCTGTGTCTCAGGGGAGATCTGCTGGCTCATGTCCATCACTGGACCCTGATGGGCTGTGTTGCCTTCCCATGGTTTGACATGGGAAGGAGAGCTGCTCCAATCAGGAGAGGGCCTCCCTCTTCTGCTTTGCCTGGCAGGAAGAGATGTGAGGTGGGAACTGTGAGCGTCCGTGGCAGTAAAAGTGGTGTCTGGGTTCCCATCAGAGCAGCAGATCAGTGCTGGGGAGAGGAGTGCACCTGTCTTGGTGACCATGGTGCCCTTCACCTGTGCCTTTTTGGGGTTGTCAGAGCTGCTGGCACTCGGGATGGTGTCCCAGGGCCATCACTTTTGGCTGGCTGCCCTCCATGGACCAGCAGTGTGAGCACCCCTCCGGCCCAGGCACAGCTGCCCCCCTTCTCCCATCTGTGTCTGAGCATCGCTGCTGCTTCTGCTCTCCTTCCTCTGGCCACTGGGATTTAAACAGCCCTGAAGCCCCTGGCTGTCCCACCCCACTGCATTGCTCTGCTGTAGTGGCTGTTTTGGGGACATCTCCGGGTCCCTGCAGACCCCAGCACATGGACAGCTGCATTGCAGGTGATACAACCCTGGAGGGGGTGGCCCCATCAGGGGCAGAGGCAGGATGGTGTTGAGGTCTCCTGGCCTGTCTCTGGAGGGAAATGCTGGAGGAGGTTAATCTGAACGAACCAGCCTTGTGAATTTTAAGTGGATTAGCTGAACTCTGCTCCTTCCCAAAACAGACAGCACCCTTTTGGGGCGGATGTGGAAGTGGATTAGGCAAAAATCTACTTAAGGCTGCCTTAATTCTAGATAAATGTAGGGGGATTAACGCCCATCCACTTAAAAAATTAATTGGAGTGAACTTTTCTCTGTGTCCCCGAGTAAACAAGGCTCGACAGCTTTCCCCATCCAGCAGCTGGGCCGTGCCTTTCCCTCCTCTGCTCTCCCATCCCCTCTCACATTGTGCAGGAGCTGCCATCGTGGTGGGGAACTTGCTCCTCTCTGATTATCCTCAGGGGCCTCATTAGGCGATTGAATCCTTGTTTGAAGATAGGGAGAGAGGGCAGGAAAATTATGGTCGCCATCAGTGAAATTATCGATGCTAATTAGTGCCAAGCAGGACTGACAGCGGGAGGTGCAGCCCATGCCAAGTGTTGTCTGAGGAGCCAGGTGAGCCTCACACTGCATCCTTGCGGGGGCTTCCATGGACAGGCAGATGTGGAACGTGTATATATTGACTGGTTTACTTATTTTTCCCCACCATACTTTGGGTGAACTCTTCAGACTCCGCAGCCTAAATATTTGTGAGCCAGCCAGAGGCTGCCGTGGTCAGGGACTCAGGCTGGGGTCAGTGCCAGGGTGGCAGTGCCATGTCGTGACCCTGATGGTGCCTGGGTGGGGATGTGGCTCTGGGAGGCCCCAGGGAAAAGGGGGTGAGATGTGACTCCCTTTGCAGAGGGTTTGGAAATGGGCCGGTGCTCAGGGATACAGGGATTGCAGGATGCAGGGATGGCTTTGGGTCACTCCCAGAGCTGCTTCCATCCTTCTCCGTTCCCACCAGCTGCTCCTTTTTTCCGTGGCATCACACGGGCACAGCAGCTGCGTTTGCAGTGCCACCCATCCTCTATTATTTTGGGTATTTGCAGTTCTGCCCATTCCCATGAGCGTGGAAAGGGAGAGCGCCCCGGGGCTGACACGGTGCCCGCACCCCACCCGCGCTGCTCGATAACTCTTCCCTCCTGGAACGCCTTCTCATCGCAAACGTGGCCTTTGTATCGCTGTTTGTGTCACGCCAGCGCTCGGAGGCTGAGATCAAAGCCCTGTGCCCGCCTCGCAGGGATTCCCACGCCGGCGCTTCGGCCAGAGCAGGAGGTGGGATGAGGATGAGGGGGTGACTCGGTGGCTGCGTACCTGGGGGTGAGCTGCGCTGCCCCTCCATCCTCCTGCAGCTGTTCATGACCTGTCCCTCGGGTCCCTTGAGAGCCATCCTTTGGGATCGGCCCAAATCATCTTTCGCTGTCCCCGGATCGTTTTTGCCCCGACGAAGGGAAGGGAAGGGCTGCAGCTCGCGTGGGAGAGCTGAGCCGGCAGCCACCACCGCCGGGAGGGCGCGGGTTCCCCAGGGAAAACAAACCCCCAAAGCCTTGCCCGGCTCTGCTGCTGGGCTGGGAAAGGACGGCTGGAAGAGCTGGGAATGCCGCGGGGGAAGGCGGTGGCGGGGCCGGGAGCAGCGCCCGGGGCCGGAGCCACCGCTCGCGTCCGGCTTTAATGTGGCAGCATCCGGAGCCGATAGAAATCACCCCACCTCGATTTGCACCCATCCCCCGGACCCGCCCGGCTCTAGCGGCGAGTTCAGCATCGTCAGTTGTGTTTCTGGTACAGCTTTTCTTCAGCTCTTTTGCTGTTCTGATCCCATTAACGAGAGCTGTGGGACCAAACCTCCAAGCATGGCACTGAAAATGGCCCCCTGTGCCCAAGAAATACCCAGCAATATCTTTTCCGCCAGCTGAAGTTCCTTTTTTTTAAAGGATAATCTCAATTTCTCTCCCCTTTTCTCTACCCCTTTTCCCACCAAACACTACATTACTAAATAAAACTTTCATTACTATCTGGGTTTGCTAAAGAAAAAAATTATTTCCATTCAGGAGAATGATGAATTTTAATAGGAGTGAAATGTCAGGCACAGCTGGAGTGGGTTTCTGAAAGCGTTGGTATGTTGGGAGAGGCACAGGGATGCCCGGCAATAATTAGCCAGTGAGCCCCGGTTTTCTGTGGCCCAGCAAAAGGACCCAGCAGTCAATTGCTTTGTTATTTAATGTGCTGCCTTTATGTTTCCACGGTGCAATTGTATATTTAAAGCATCTTTGCCTCTCCAAAGTGGTTAAATAATGGGATTTTGCTGCTGTGTGGTACTTCTTGGTTGCAGGGTGTGGAGAAGGTGCTCCTGGGGCTGCTCCTCTGGTTCCCAGACCTTCTGGTTCCCCCCTGGCAGCGGAGAAAATGGGGATTTTTTTGTTACATTGGAAAAAGCGATTTGATGGTGCCTGGTGGTTTTGTTCCTGCTTTACTCCCGGGGGGGCTCATCTTGCAGTGGGAGGGGGGGAAAGGCATCTTGGCTGCTGGGGGACACGGAAACCCTCCCGCCCCCAAAATCGCGTCGCAGCCTCTGCTCCCTAAAGCAACTCAGTTAACAAAGAATTCCATCTCTTCCATTCCTTCCTTTTCCCCCTGAGGAGAAACGGAGAGCTTTCAGTGAAATCATCGCTTTTCTGACAGCATATTAATTAATCCCTGCTTTTTGTGGGTTGGTTTTGTTTTGCTTTTTGGGTTTTTTTTGAGAGGCTGTATGTGCTGTAAGAAACCTTTGGGTTTCTCCGGGCGCGGCCCCCGCCGGCTGCGGGACGTTTTTGGGTGGGGCTCGGCGGGGAAGGACGCGTGGCTTTCTGAGCTCCGGACGTGCCTGTTCTCACCCTCTCCTCGTCTCCCTTTTGCCTTGCAGGGGCGTCGAGTGCAGCACTGCAGCGGGGCGGCAGCGCCGGAGAGGGGCCCCAGGGGCCGCTCCCCCTCCTCCCACCGCAGGATGCTCCTGGAGGTGCCGCAGCGCCCCGGTCCCCGTCCCCCCGAGCCGCGGCGTGTCCCGGGCCAGCCCTACCCTGTCCTGTACATAACCAGTGAGATGTCTGTAAAAGATTTCAACCCTTGGAATTTTTTTTGCTGCCTTCTCCCCTCCCCCTCCCCTTCTTCCCCAATTTGTTGATTGTGTTGAAATTGTCGGAGTTTGTAACAGTATCTTTCAGAGAATATTGTACTAAAGAGAGAATTGCACTCAATAAAAAGGATGAAATAAGCCTGGTCCCTCGCCTTCCCCTTCCCAGGGGCAGCCTTCCTGCTGCCGGTTTCTCTGCAGCGCGGAGCTGGGGGAGCGTTTGCCATGAATATTCATTTGGGGAACTGGCAGCGCTCCACCGCTCCTTGACTTACCTCGAATGTTGATGTCTATCAGATTTGGCTCCCCGGTTTGTAAATGAAGTGACTTTATTCTCGGCGATCCCTATCGGAGCTTGCTCGCAGCAGAAAAGCCGGGAGAAGGAGTTTTCCTGGCACGGGTGTTGGTGCGGAGCGCGTTTCAAAGCCCTCGTGTGCGATCGCTCAGGGAAGCCGCACTGGAAGCGCTGGCTGGGATCAAAGCGCCGTCCCTGCTGGCTCCGCGCGTCCCCAGTCCTGCTGGAGCCTGTCCGTGCTAAGATGCTCGTCTTGAGCCTGCTTTCCTTAAGGATTACTGTAAATGATGGCTGGAAAATGGATTCTTCCGTGAGCATTGGCTGCACTTGGGCATTTTGTCCTGCTGGGATCAATGGCACAGCCCATCCAGCTCTGCCACACGCACTCTTGGGGTGGTCCTGTGCAGGAGCTGGACTCCATGATCCTCGTGGGTCTCTTTCACCTCAGGGTATTCTGTGATTCTCTGATCCAGGTGGTGCTGAGAGCAGCTGGTCCTGCCGGCACTGGGAACATCCTCCAGCCGGCAGCAGGGGCCGAAACGGGGACTAAAGGTTTTGTAAATTAAAAATATGCAGCCACCAACGAGATACTTGGGGTTCAGAAAGAGGAGCTGCTACTGAGAGAGCTCTGGAGGTGGGGGTGGGGGTTCTCATGTGCTGGGGTTTTGGGGTGAGCCATGGAGAGGGAGGCAAGCAGTGGTTCAGCTGTAGGTGGGGCTGGCAGAGCCCTGTGGTCCCTGGCATCCTGTAATTGTGCCACCAAAGGTGGTGTTGATATGGGGTGTTGTCATGGCTCCTGCCAGGAGATTACCAAGTCCTTTCTGCTTCTCCAGGGCCATTATAGCAGGACGGGGATTTTTGAGTGAGTTCCACTGATGGGGATGGCACCAGGTCCCTGCAGGGCATGACTCCACCACCCCAGACTCACACACCACAGCGAGGTTTGCCTCACACTCTACGGGGGTAGAACTGGTGTTCTGGGTGTTTTTTGCCAAGCCCATCCCGACAAATGAAAGCAGAGAGGCTCTGCCATCTTCTGATATGCAAGACGCAAATAGGCAGCAGCTGATGGAGGGCAGAGTGAAGTTGTTTGTGTGTCCTTAATTGAGTAGACACTTGATTTAATGGGCTTCTGGTGTGGTTTAAGTGAGTGTTCATGTTGGTCGAATCCTCTGGGATTTGGGGCGCTGGGAGGGTGTATCCCTTACACAGGTCGCTCTGAGGTTTTCCCCTTAAGTAACCCAAAGACATTTACAGCCAGTGCTTAATGTTCCCGAAGCATTTTGCCTTGGAAGAGCCCTTTAATGGGGTCTGGGGGAGCCCTGCTGTCGGTGTGATGGTTAATGGGGCTCTGAAGGAGCCTGGGAAGCCCAAAGCCCCTCGGCAGAGCCCGGGTATGGCCGGCCAGTCCCCGACTGACCCTCACTCCCTGATACGGGTTTGTACAGCTGCAGGCTCTGGAAGCTGTGTTTCATTTTCCCCATGGGACAAGCAGTCACCATCTCCACCTGCGTCCCAGCTGGAGCGAGATGTCATTTACGAGGCCACACAGCATCCAAAGAAACTTTCCCTGAGCTCTGAATATAGACACAGGTGACTGTCACAGCTGGAATAGAGCCTAACCCTCAGAATGAAAAATCTTTCCTTCATGGCTCTCGGGTTTGAAAAATGGAAGCAGTGTATTGGCTCCAATTACCCCGCAGCAGCTCCCAGAAATCCCAGTGCCCCTGGTGCTCAGCACACCAGTGTGATGCCAGCCTAGCTCTGGAATAAATCCTTATTTACCCCACTGCAAGGAGAAAACTGAGCCAGGACTGTGCTCAACTCCATGGGATGCAATGAGGGGCTTCCCTGGGCGGTTCCCGTGAGGAGTCTACTGAGACACATTTGCTCTTACTCCAGATGCAGAGCTCTGGCCTGAGGACAGCCCTTCCCATGGGAAGAGAGGGGCTGGGAATGTACTGGCCATGCAGAGATGTGGCAGTGAAGGAGGGAGAGGTCAGACGCACATCCCCCGGCCTCTCCCACCTCCCCTCCCTCCCACACTCGGCAGTGAAAAACAAATAAAAGATGAGCCCAAGAGGACCATAGGCTAAATTGTAATTGGAGCAATATGGGCCGATGATAAAGTTCCGTGCCAACCCACGTTAACTGGCAGCATCTGCTGGAGTTATTGGAGATGCCTCATCGCCTATTAAAAGTGCTGGGATTTTCCTGGAGGACAAGACAGGCAGGCTGGGTGGTGCTGGAGAGCCAGGAGGCCTTGGATGGAGCTGGTCTGAGGCTGCTGTAGTGTTGAAATCTCTGGGCCCTCTGGAGAGGTTTTGGGGGATGCTCTCAAGAAAGTCACCTCCTGTTGCCACCCAAGGGGCTTGTTCCTGTTTACGTGGTCACCCCACAGACCCCTCCTAAGTGACATCACGTCCTCCCTTTGCTCCAGGGTGATGGGGACAGGGCAGGATTTACTCGAAGCAGTTGCTTTTAGCTGGATTTCAGGTACCACCCTGATAAAACCTGCACACCCTTCACTGCCCCAAAGCCACCAGCAGCACCCAGGGAGGGGATTCTGCCCCTCTACTCTGCTCAGGTGAGACCCCACCTGCGGTGCTGCATCCAGCTCTGGGGCCTCCAGCATCAGAAGGACCTGGAGCTGTTGGAATGAGTCCAGAGGAGGCCATGGAGATGCTCCAAGAGCTGGAGCCCCTCTGCTCTGGAGCCAGGCTGGAAGAGCTGGGGGTGCTCAGCCTGGAGAAGAGAAGGCTCCAGGGAGAGCTCGGAGCCCCTTGCAGGGCCTAAAGGGGCTCCAAGAGAGCTGGAGAGGGACTTGGGACAAGGGATGGAGGGACAGGACACAGGGAATGGCTTCCCACTGCCAGAGGGCAGGGTTAGATGGGATATTGGGAAGGAATTGTTCCCTGAGAGGGTGGGGAGGCCCTGGCACAGGGTGCCCAGAGAAGCTGTGGCTGCCCCTGGATCCCTGGCAGTGTCCAAGGCCAGGCTGGAGGGGGCTTGGAGCAGCCTGGGATAGTGGGAGGTTGGACTGGATGGGCTTTAAGGTCTCTTCCAACCCGAACCATCCTGGGATTCCATGAAGCTCCCAGATACACGCTCTCACCCAGCTGACTGAGAAAATACACCTCCTGGGATTTGGGCAGGATGGAAGAGACGTCTGAGCTGCTTCTCTGCTGTGAGCTGGGGTCCTCTGCCCCTGCCCTCAGCCATGGGGAGGATTCAGGATGCTTCCCTGCAGGACTGGCCCCTCGGAAACACCTCTAACACCCAGCTGGCCCTAGAGGAGTGGAAATGCTTTGCTGCAAGGTGCCCTGCGGTGCTGGCATTAACCTGGGTGGGAAACTGTCTCTGCTGTCACCCCAGCTCTGGGGACTGTCCCTGCTGCTTGCGGACCCACTGGAGATGCTGGTGCCCCTCTGAAGGAATATGGGAAGCAGAAAGGTCCCCAAAACTCCAAAGAAAAACAGGTATCTTATCCATGCTGCCTGGCTCAAGCCCCAGGCAGGGCTGCAGGTGCATTCCCCACCCCAGCCTAGGGTACAGGGAGGTGTTCCCTGCCTGGCCCCGTGCTGCACCGGGAGCTGCTCCAGAGCCTTTCCCTTCCCCCTGCCATGGCAGCCCATGCATTATTTACCACCCTCTTCCTGCACGCCGAATTATTCATTTCCCTTGTGGGCCCTTTCCCTGGCTCTCTAATCAGAGTTTCTTAGCTCCTTATAAACACTAATGAATTTATTTCTCCATGCCCTTATGAGGGAGATGGGGTATTATATCTTCTTTATACGCAGTGAGCTCAAGCGTGGATTTGGGGACTTCAAAGGATGTTGGCACCCTGGGAGGCCTGGAGTGCTGGCATTCCACACCCGGGGGTGTTTGGCACCCAGCAGTGGCTGTGGGCGTCAAATGGCTCTGGGTGACCCAGCAAGGAGAGGGGGGGTGTCCAGCCTGGTGCTGGCCCCATGCTGGTGGTCCCTGCTGAGCCTTCATCCCAGCAGCTCCATCCTCCCCAGGAACCCACCTTCCCTCCTCTGGTCAGTATCTTCACTTGGCCCTGAAGACACGTGGGTCCGATGTCAGGGGTGGGAGTGTATGACCCCTGCATGACCCTGGGGCTGTGGTGTGTGTGCTCTGGGAAACCAACCAGACCCCAAACTGGTGTCCAGCTGGGGATCGTGCTGGGGGTGGTTCTTGACATGGCTCCTGTTTTGATCAGCGGGGCTCAGCAGGCTGCACATGCAGGCAGTGCCTTAAAACGAGCGTAACCAGGGACAGCACGAAACCACCTCAGCAGCTTCACCCTCCCCACCACTGCGGGGTTTTCCCCCAGGACAACCCAGGGGATGTTCAGGCTGGAGATCAGGGAAAGGTTCTTCCTCCAGAGGGTGCTGGGCACTGCCCAGGCTCCCCAGGGAATGGGCACGGCCCCGAGGCTGCCAGAGCTCCAGGAGCATTTGGACAGCGCTGCCAGGGATGCCCAGGGTGGGATTGTTGGGGTGTCTGTGCAGGGCCAGGAGCTAGACTCTGATCCTTGTGGGTCCCTTCCAATTCAGCCTATGATTCTGTGATTCTAAGTCAGGGAGAAGCTGGTGGATTGTCTGGGACCTGCTGTCCCCAGCGTGAAGCTCAGGTCTGTCTGCAGCTGTAACGGCATCGCTGGGATTCCTTGTGGGCCCACCGGGAACTGCCCAGGGTGCAGGAGCATCCTGTCCTTGCCTCATCCCCCTTCCCATTTGCTGCTGCAGACATTCCTTGATAAGCTTTGCTCCCCTCAAGTTGCACCAGCGTCGCCAGGCGTTTCCTTGCCGCTCTCTCGGACCTCTCTGTCCTGCAGTGCTCCTGGGGCGGGGGGGCTCCCTGTCCTGCCCACAGTTCCCTCGCTCTTCAGGTGGCCTCGCTGTGCTGAGTCAGCATCTTTTCTCCGTGCTCTGTCCTCGTTTGCTTCCTTTGCGTGTCCCCACGCTCTCTTCTGAACCCCTTTCCTTTAGATTTCATGCCCTGCCGAGCCCGGGCGGCCTTGCCGTGGGTGTGGAGAGCAGCCGGGGCGGGAGGTGCCGGGCCAGCCCTGCCCTTAGCGCCGGGAGGATTTGTTTGTTACCTGCGCTGGGTTGTGGGGAACAGCCGGGGCTGGGGCTGGCAGTGCCGAGCGCTGCTCCCGCTCGCTGAGCTGTGCTAATTACCCTCGGCATCCCGAGCCTCAGGTAATGAGCCCAGCCGGGCTGAGCTGTGCGGTGTCATCCCGGGATGCCTGGGGGCGGCTGGAGGGACCTGTGCTCCCCCGGTACCGGTGTCCGACACTCCTCTCTGCCGGGAGGGGTGGCCGCTGCTGCATCCACCCGGGGCAGAGGAAGCCTCCCGAGGAGCAGGAAACAGCCATTCCCAGCCTGTCCCCCTCTGGAAGATGAACGCACCTCTGCTCCTGCCCTGCACACAGAGACAGACCCAGCTCCTCTGCGGGACCACCAAATGCAGGGAAGAAATAAATAGGGTTGGGAGATCCGGGCAAGAGAGCTGGAGAGGGACTTGGACAAGAGCATGGAGTGATGGGACAAGAGGGAATGGCTTAGATGGGATATTGGGAAGGAATTGTTCCCTGGGAGGGTGGGGAGGCCCTGGCACAGGGTGCCCAGAGAAGCTGTGGCTGCCCCTGGATCCCTGGCAGTGTCCAAGGCCAGGCTGGATGGGGCTTGGAGCAGCCTGGGATAGTGGAAGATGTCCCTGCCCATGGCAGGGGTGGCACTGGATGGGCGTTAAGGGCCTTTCCAACCCGAACCATCCTGGGATTCTGATTCTGTGCTGAGCCTTCATTGTGCCAAACCAATCCAGATGCCTCCAGCAGCGTGTGGAGGTTTGTCCTTGGGGGTCTCCACAAGCATGATGGACAGGGAACAAACCTTGCACTGCTCAGGCCAGGAGCCTGAGCATCCTCCCTCCATCCTCCTGGCTCCCCACACAACCCGAACAAACATCCTTCTCCTTTCCAGGGCCATTCCCCGGGTGAGCTCAGTGCCAGCTCCGTGGCACAGTGTGCACAGCTGTTCTGCCAGCAGATTTCCTGGGATGCTTCGCAGCTCCACGCTCCTTCCTCTCCCAGCAAGGCTGCCTGGGAGATGCTGCTCCTGTTTGAGCAGAGGCTGGCACCGATAGCCCTGACAAGCAGCAATTATTGCACTGACAAAATAAAAGTTTTGAGTTGTTTTGCAAATATTTTTTAAGCCCTGATACAGCAGCAGAGGTAGGCGTAATTACACATAAAAGTGAATCTCCTTTATAGTCTTTTAATTATCTACTCAGGTGAACCATAATTTGAGGGGAAATGCTTCAAATCTGTTCATTTCTAATAATAAAAAATGAGGTGGGAGAGTGTTATTTTAATGTAATTAAGAGCAGATACGGCTGGATGGATGGCTGAGAGAGCAGGATCTGCGCTCTGCGCTGGGGACCTCGGGCTCTGTCCCCTCCCCTGTCACCACACGAGTCCTGTCTCTGTGCTGGACAGTCCATCACCACTGCAGTGGAATTAAGCATTCACATGTGGTGACAACACTGTTGTGTGTCAATAGTGAGTAGTCTTGTCATCAGCCTTCCTGAGCTCAGTTTTGCCAGGCCCTGCCCTGTAAAACCTGAGACCATTGGGGGACACCCTGAGACTGGTCTGCTCTTGCAGGCCACTCTCCAGCCATGCCAGGAGAACTTCTGGAGGCCAGTGTGGGATAGAGAGTTGTCCTGGGGAAGGGAATCACAGAATGATTTGGGCTGGAAGGGACCCCAAAGCTCCTCCAGTCCCATCCCTGCCATGGGCAGGGACACCTTCCACCATCCCAGGCTGCTCCAAGCCCTGTCCAGACAATCTGGGCACCTCCCAGGACTTGGTACCTCTTGCTGGGGACTCAGCTGCCCACACCAGTGGTGGCACCTCCAGGCTGAGCCCTGCATTGAAACTGCTTCCAAGCCTCCAGCTCCTGCCAAGCATCAGCTGTGACTCTGATTTCCCCTCTTCCATCCCTGAACTGCTGTCAGGAGAGGCATCTTTTAAAGTAAGTTATTTCCATCCAGTCTGCAGCTTTCCAAGAGAACACTGAGTGTTGAACTTTATTTCTCTTGTAATGGCTCCTCAGAGCTCCAGATCAGATCAAAGCCTGGCTCCTTTGGGCATGTGCTCCACACACGTGGCACATCTCCCGTGGAACCGGCAAGCAGGATGGATGATCCATCTTCTGGGGAGGAAAGCTCAGGCACAAGGGGATGAGGTGACTTTTCCAGAGTCTGCAGGCAGCCCATCCCACGGGTGCTCCAGGTGTTTGTGTGAGCTCCCTGCCTTTGCATCTCCCAGGGATGTTCCCAGCTAGCGGAGAGGGAAAACCAGGCCGTTTTTCACTCGCTTTCCCAGGAACCCAGAGCCCACCCCGCCTGCCTGTGCCGCTCCTGTTATCGTGAATGTCAAGCACTTCGCAAACAGAGGCATTAAATGTCAGATCCTGTCCCTTACAAGCCCTGCTTGTAATTTGAATGCTCAGACATGCTCCGTGCTCACCTCAATCCCATTCCCTTCCCCTGATAAGTGGCGTCCCTGGTGCCACTGCCTTGGGAGCAGTGCTCTTTACACCACTCTAGATCCTCCCTACCTGATATTTTAAACCCTTTAGGATCAGATTTCCAGCTGGTCCTCTGCTTTGGGGATGGTAATGGGCATTTTGGGGGAGGTGTTTGGATCCCATGACTCTCTATCTCCCTGTGCTGAACCCTTTAACAACCAGAGACAGTCTTCCCTTGCAGCTGTGTCCAGGTGCTCCTCTCCTCAAAAGCTCCTGGTTCCAGCTGAGGCAGAGCTGCTCCAGGATTTCTCACATGGATTTGCCCTTGCTCGCCTCTTGGATAAGTGAGATGAGGCATCCTGCATTTGTCTGGTGAAATTCAGTAAGGCCAAGTGCAAGGTCCTGCACCTGGATCAGGGCAATCCCAGGCACAAACACAGGCTGGGCGGGGAAAGGATGGAGAGCAGCCCTGAGGAAAAGGGATTGGGGGTGTTGGTGGACAAGAGGAAAGGCTTTAAACCACCAGAGGAAGATTTAGATGGGATATTAGGAAGGAGTTGTTCCCTGGGAGGGTGGGGAGGCCCTGGCACAGGGTGCCCAGAGAAGCTGTGGCTGCCCCTGGATCCCTGGAAGTGTCCAAGGCCAGGTTGGATAGAGCTTGGAACAGTCTGGGATGGTGGAAGATGTCCCTGCCCATGGTAGGGGTGGCACTGGATGGGCTTTAAGGTCCCTTCTGACCCAAACCATTTTGTAATCTCTCACATCTCATGTCCCAAACTATCTTAAGGGTTTTCTCCCTGTTTCTTCTGTCACTTCCCTGTATTTGCCGTTATTTTGGATAACAGGGTGGCCTCCATTCCTGCCTTCCCTCTGGTGTGCACCCAGGCACTGTGCTGGTCCCTTTCCCAGCCCTGGCAGTGGGAACAGCCACGGTGGCTGCCAGCTTTCTGGCTGTTTGTCCTTGATGGAAAAGCTCTCCCCAGGAACAAAGGACATGTCAGCTCCGAGTCACCGGTAACAGTGAGTGCTCAGCTCCCTTCCCCGTGGAGCCTTTGAGATGGAGTTTCTCATATTCACCGTGGCATTGACACAGTAAAATAATGCAGAAACCGCACAGAATAAATTAAAGCAAACACTGCATGTGCCGCTGCCCAGGAATTTGGGACTTGCTGCACGGCTAACAAGGTGCATTTTAATAATTACAAATGAACCTGTGGCCAAGAGAGCCTTCACTGAGCACACCTGGAATGAATGCTGATGCTGCTGCTCCCCACAGAATGCTGATAATCACATTTGCCCGTGCATTAGAGCTGATTTAGGGGTAAACAATAGCTTCCATCTGAATTTGTTTTACAACCTATTGACTGTAGCAGGTACCTTTTTTTCCATTGAAATAATGGTAAATATTTTACCAAGCCTTCATGCCGCATTTGTTCTTGGGGTTTGTTTGTTTTGTGTTTTGGTGGCTTTTTTTTTGTTTAAATTTTATTTATTATTTATTTATTGTGAATTGACAACTATTGTGTTCACCCTCCATCTAATCCAAGGAGTTCATGGTTGTTTCCTCCCCTCTCCATCCTTTGTTGGAATAATTGTTCTTCCCACAGTGCTACTGCATGGTTTGTAAGCTTATTTCAGGCTCAGCTGTAAGGATTAGTGATAATGCTGCCTGTTGTAGGAAGGTTCATATTATTTAAAGTTGGAACTAGAACAAAGGCAATTAAATCCCAGTTCCTTGCTGCCCGGGTGAAACTGCATTTACTGGCACTGTCCAGGAAGTGCCAGGTAGGAGCTGAGCCTCTCTCTGCCTGTCTGCAGGCTGGAGAAGGGAGGAGGATCTGGCTGGGCAGCCTGAGCTCAGCCCCAGAGCTCGGGCAGGAGCAGGGAATGGCTTTTCCTTGGGTGTCCCTTCCCTGAGGGTTGTTGTTAGTGCCCCCTCAAGCACTGCCCTTGGCCTGGAGATCCCCAAGTCGCTGAGGCGGCAGGGATGGGACATTGTGCTGGGGTGGAAATGCTCAGATTTTAATTTTTTCCCAGTACAGCAGTCTTGGGGGCATTCCAGTTGGTCCACAGGGGCAGTGGGGAGCAGGGCAGGGGCTGCTCCCAGCCCTGGTGGTCAGGTGGCTTCACACACACAGCCCTGCTGTGGCTGGGCTTTGGTTAAGTGACGGCAAAGAGCTTGAGCTGGCAGCTCCTGCCCTCTCTGCGTGGCCAGCAGTGGGAGACCAGGTCTCCAGCAGAGAGCCCAGATCATCCGTCCATCTGTCCGTCCCATCCATCCATCCATCCCATCCATCCATCCCATCCATCCATCCATCCATCCATCCATCCATCCATCCATCCATCCATCCATCCATCC
>VZRV01005916.1:374914-422539 GCA_013398115.1 Falcunculus frontatus | reverse complement strand
TCCCTCCATCCATCCGTCCCTCCATCCTATCCATCCCATCATCCATCCATCTGTCCATCCATCCAATCCATCCCATCATCCATCCCATCCCTCCCTCCCTCCATCCATCCCATCCCTCCATCCATCCACCTACCTACCTTCCTACCTACCTATCTCTGTGTGTATCTGCTTCAAGCCAGGTTAATGCCCAGAATGTTGCCAAGAGTGTCTCAGCTGGAGTTTGTGCCCCCATTTTGGCACACACAGAGTTGGTGTCCCTGGGCTGGTGAGCAGAGGAGCTTGTGACAGGGCACCGAAAGCTGAGGGTGCAAGGAGGTCCCAGTGCTGGCACCACTTGACCTCTCCCTTGGGATTCTGCAGCTCTCTGTCCCTGGCAATTCATGCCTTGGCTCTTAGAGCTCACTTGGGCATTCCAGGGGAGAAGAAGGAAAGGCATTCCTGCCTCTCCTTCCACGGAGCTTTTACAGCCATTGAGGTTCATTGAGTCAATAGAATCTCCTGAGCTGGAAGGGACCCCCAGGATCATCAGTCCAGCTCCTGGCCCTGCACAGACACCCCAACAATCCCACCCTGTCCCTGAGAGCGGTGCCCAAACGCTCCTGGAGCTCTGGCAGCCTCGGGGCCGTGCCCATTCCCTGGGGAGCCTGGGCAGTGCCCAGCACCCTCTGGGGGAAGAACCTTTCCCTGATCTCCAACCTAAACCTCCCTCCTCCCCCAGTGACAGGACACAAGGGAATGGCTGGAAGATTTTACTGTAATATTTTTGTCAGAAACATTGAACTCCCTGCTCAGCTCTTCCTCTACCCCATCCCTGACCCCAAACCCCTTCAGGGAATGCTGACTTTCCTTTGGGCTGGGAGGTGCTGGTGTGACCTCCCCTGGCCACTGCTGGTCCTTGAGCTTGCCATCCATCCCCCTCCTCTGCTTCCCCGGAGGAGCGGAGCACGTGGGGTGTGCGAGTGCGCGGGGGGCGGTGAGAAACCCCAGACACACAAAAGCTTGAGGAACCACCAGCAGCTGTAACCCTGGCAACTGTGTCTCAGCATTTGAATGTAATTATACCTCGAACGTGATAAACACTCCCAAGGACTCCTTATGTGGAGATCATACTAAACAAGTCTTTGAAATTACCCTCATCAAATATTGATAGAAGGAGAGTTTTTAAAAAAATAAGAAAGGGAAAAGGGAAAAAGAGAGAAAAGGCGAATTCTTGCTCTTGCCCACAGGTTAATGAGGATCTGTTGGTTTATCACCACGGTGCAAACCCCGCCGAGAGCTCCAGAGCACTGCAAAGTTAAAAGTGGGGGCGGGAGGAGAAGAGAAATAAAACCATCAGGTGAGGCAGCTCTATCGATTGGCATTTTGTTTTATGTTTGGCATGCAGGAAAGCCATCCCAATAAACACCATTTATCTTGCCCAGCCCTGGCAGCCAGGGTTTAATTGCTTGGGAGCCGGAGTGGGCGGCGGAGAAGGGGCGTTCCTGAGGTCCATCAGCACGGAGGGTTGTGTTGGTCAGCAGAGCACTGAGCATGGGCATCTCCTCCCACCTGCAGGGTTGGAGACAGCAGGCAGAGTGTTTTCCATCAGGAGAGCAGGTAGAAGTCCGAGGTGGTTCCCAGCAGCTGTGGATCAGGTGTGTAGGAACATCCCTGGAAAGTGGTGGCCCAGTGTGGGGATTCTCCTTGCTGGCACTCATCTCCTACCAGCACCCTTGGAAAAAATCCACTGGGGGCCTTCCCTGGCCCTGGTGCTGTGCAAAGGGAGGGAGCTGGGCTGCAATTGTCTCCTCTCCTTAAGCCAGGTAGGGGCAAGAGATGCACTAAAAAAAGGGCATGAGTGGAGTAGGGACGGGCTGCTGTGCTCAGCAGAAGCCCTGCACAGTGCTTGGAAGAGGTTTGGTGAGCACAGCACCTTTTTGTCCCTTGAGTGATCTCCCAGCAACGTGTGGGGCCGGGGAGGACATGGGTGAAGAAGCACCAGTGCTACCCAGAAAAAGGGAGCAGCTCAAACTTTATTGGAGCGGAGGCTCTGGAGATGTGGAGGAGGAGGAGAGGGAAACATCTCTTCATCCTGGCTCTGCAGGCAATGAGTGTCAAGAAAGCTGCAGGGGGCCAATTTAGTGACTTGCTGGTTGTGAGGTGACTGTTTGAGTTGGCTTTTAACGGGGAGAAGACGCAAACGGGGCCTTGGCTGCAGTTTGGTTGTTGTGAGTGTTGGTTGATTTGCCATAACCAACTCTCAGCTGGTGTCACGGAGACCTGGGAGCCAAGGTGTGCTTTCCCTGTGTGCTGGGGTGGGGATGGTGGTGGTATTGATGTGCTTTCACCTGACTGAAGCTTTTATCACTCGGGAGAGGTTTGAAGAGCAAACCTGAGCTCCAGAAATAGAGGCGGCAGTTGACATCCCCATGGGATCGCTGTGGGAACAGTGGCCAGGGGGCACTGGGAGCATAGCCAGAGGGCAAACAGCATTTTAATACGATTGAGGGAGGCAGGATGGGATCACCAGCTTGGTGGAGAGCCATACATCCCTGCTCGAAAACCTCCCTTCCCCACTGAGCATCTTTGTTCCTGGCAGGCCTGCACCTAAAACAGTCTCTCAGCACTCTTTGAAAGGACTTGGAAACATCTCTTGAGCAAGAAAACTCCAACCTTCATCTTCAGCCACCCCAATCTGCAAAGTCAGCCTGATGCGAAGAGATGTGCCAGGATAGATGCCAGCCTGTGACCGAGCAGGACTGGCGCGTTGCTGAGATCCACCCGATGTGTCCCCAGCCCTGTGCCAGCTTGGTCCTTGTGCTGGGAACAGTGGGCACGGCTGCGACACACAGACACCGCAGCCCTCTCAAGCACTGCCAGCTACTTTATGGGCCGCTTGGAAACAGCTGGAAAGCCCTGGAATGCCAGTGCTCAGTATTAGTTACTGCTGATGCAGCTGGGAGAGGAAATAAGGGGGAATTGCAGCTCTGGGAGATGTTTTGGGCGTCGCTGGTCCCACATCGAGGGTGGGTTTGTGGAGCACAAGGCAGCTGTGGCTCAGGTGTGGGAAGCAGAAGGTCTGCAGGACTCCTTCGTGCTGGGAGATGATTGTGAACAGCATGGAGCATGTTGGAGGGAAAGAGCTGCAGGTTGTGATCTGAAATGCATTTCACAAATGATTCAAAGAAAGCTGCACTCACCCTGTGGCTGCTCTGCCTCCTGCTGAGCTGCTGGCTGAAGCTGTTTCCCATCCGAGGACGGGTTGGGGTGGATCCTACCCAGTATGTGCTGGTGATCACTTGCTGTTAGCTGGAACAAGGAAGAGGGGTCTGGACAGCATGTTGGATCTGGAGCCATTGAGAGGGGATCCAGATGGTGTCTGCATCCCTTGTTTATCAGGCGAAAAATAAAGAACTTTAGAAAAATCTCAGTCTTTCTTTGCCACTGACAATTCCCCATGCTGGAGTCTTTGGAAGGGATGAAGGTGTTGTGTTCCTGCACAGCCCCTTTGGGAAATGCTCCTGCCATCGGCAGAAGGTGCCAAGGGTGGTGCAGATGCTCTGAGGGGGAGCTGCTGTGTGAGGGAACTGTGAGAGGTTCGATAGGAGAGCAGATGTGGTCACACATCACCCGGGGTGTGTGCAGGGAGGAAATATCAGCTGAGGGCAAAAAAGACACTTTGACCTTTTGGAAGAGCTGTGTGTGTGAGGTGGCTGCGGTGCAGTGAGCCATTTCACAGAACAGCTGAATCCTTGGGCTGAGCCACGCGAGGACTGTCCCAGCAGAGGAGCTGCCTCTCCCAAGAAGGCTCCCAGGGTTCATGCTTAGATGGTTCCTTTAAAGGTTAATTCTCACCGGCAGCATCGGGAAGAAAACTTGGAGTACTCAGAGGGAACTCAACCCACTCCAAAGGGTCTTCACGTTTGTGGTTCCTTTTCTCTTTGTTTTTTAAATGTTAAAATTTGTTCTTATTCATCTCTCAAGTTAAAAATAAAGAGAAAGCCAGCCCTCCCAGCTCGGCTCCCAGCGCAGAGGCACAAAGACACAGCCGTGCCGCTGCCGGAGCCGGCAGCGCGGTGGGCTGCGCTTCCCCCTGCTCCGAGGTGCCAGAATAAAGAGCTCCTGCAGTCACCTTTTTTTTCCAAGAGTTGCATTGTTAAAGCCTTCCGTGGGGAAATCCAGGGAGTGTAATTGCTCTGGTCTGACTCTGCCCGCTGAGCCGCCTGAATTAAGTGGGTGTTTTGGCATCCTGAGCCGAGCCTTGTGGGAAGTGACCTTCGCCTCCCGCCGCTGCTCCCTGCAACCTGCCGCTAATTAGGATGGAGAGAGCCCTCCTTTGTTTCCAAATAGTGGTTTACCTCTGTCTCGGCGTTCTGCCGGGAGCTGCCCGGTGTGACTCGGCGCATAATGAGCGCGGCGCAGCGCACGGCCGGGCTCCAGCGCCGCCCAACGCGCCTTTCAACTCCGCGGAGCCGAGCGGGAGCAGCGGCCGGCTCCGAGCCTATTCACGGCACAGCCTCTCATTAGCCAGCGTCGCAATTAACATCTCAAACGACGCTTTGTTTAAAAAAAAAAAAAAAGAAGAAGAAGAAAAAAAAGTAACCCCCACAATTTCCACGGCGCCTTTCACCCAGTATTTGCAAACTCGGGAGCGGCATCAATGCCCGCGGTGTCACACAGGGGTCATCGCTGGAGCCTGCGGATATGTGCGGGGTTCGGGGAGGTGTCAGGGGTCCGCAGCTCCCCCAGAGAATCACAGCGTGGTTTGAGTTGGAAGGACCTCAGAGATGATCCAGTTCCAGCCCCCGAGCCGTGGGCAGGGAACACCTCCCGCCGGGGATGGGCTGTGCCTGCTCTTGGGACCATTTGCCCAGGTCTGTAATGGTCGGAGAACTGCCTCGGCTCCAGGCACTGGTAAAAGGGGAATGAGGAATTTCTGCCTTTTGGAAAGACGCTTATTTCCAGCCTAATCAAACAAGGACAAAGATGATCAAGTTTTCAATGGTAAAACTCAGCAACTCCCCTGCAGGAGAAACTGTAATATGGGATGCTTAGAGGGTTTAAGGCAAATTTACTCAGAAGGAGGATTAGTTAAACTGTGCTGAAGTTCTGTGTGAACACCCCCATTGAAATGTAATCCGGTTTATCGGCATTTGTGTTGGAAATGAGCTTGGTAAAACCAATTAATGTCACTTCAGTTCTGAGTGAGAACACTCTGCAGGGATTTCCTAACTTTGAAGCAACGCGCTTTAAATTCACACCTTTGACTTTACCCAGTGCTCCCCTTGAGCAGTTTGACACATCTGGTGACAAGGGGACAAGAAACCAAACAGATTTATGGGGATGTGTGAAACACCTCTGCCCATGCTCCGGAAATACTCAGACCCCAATTCTCCCAGGACGTCTTGGATCAAGGGGATCCAACCCAAAAAGCACTGGGCCTGTGAGCTGGGTGAGCGGTGGGTTGGAGATGCGTGTGCAGACAGCCCAGCTCCCAGGAGGCCATTGATGCTGTCAAAAAGGCACCTTCAAGCAGTGGCTGCTGCGGCTGCAGCTCCCACAGATCCTGTGGTAGGCTCCTGGGATGTGCAGCTCACCCTCGGACACCTGCGGGACCTGCTGGGCAGCGGGAACTGAGCAGGCAGAGCAGGGGAGGTGGTGCCCTGGGATCGGCCAGGGGCTGAGACCATCCTTCGGTGGCAGGACCTGGTCCCTCTGGGGCAGGTGGGTGGCAGGAGCAGGAGGAACATTCCCTGGAGCAATGGGTAGAGCTGGGATGTGCCAGGCAGTGAGAAGTGCTCAGAGGAGAGGGATGTGCAGAGACAGTATGATCCACCCTGCAGGGGCCTTGGGGTGAGCGATCCACATCAGCTCAACCTCGGCACCATCCTGCCCAGGCTTAGGGATGGGGTCTTGCAGGCTTGGCCGGCTGCCTTGGGGCAGAGCAGCTGCTCAGGTGATGATCTGCATGGAACAGGATCTGCAGGGAACAGGATCCGCACAGAACAGGATCCAGATCCCATCTGGCTCTGGCTGGGTGCTGGCTGTGCAGGACCCAGATCTCAGCTACCCCTTGGACAGCCCCAGCGGAGTCCCCTCCTGGCTGTTCCGTGTTCCCTCAGCCTTGCCAGGGAGCCAGGGCGATGCCTTGTCCTCCGCGGATGCTCCCTGAGGATTCCCTGGCGTGAGCTTTCTAGGAATTGCCACTCAGCAAGGGAAGGGCTCGGCAGGGCAGGGCACAGACTGCCCACCTGCCATGTCCTCCTCTCCTCACCAGTTCTCCCTGTGTCCTTAGATGCTGCTGAGAGATATCGGAGCTTGGATGGTGGCGTCGAGTTGGCAACTTTTAATATTGCTGAAACATAATCAGCTTTTGCTTCTACAGCAATTAGCATGTTATTACCCATAATGTTTTGCATGGCAATTTTGTTGTAAACATTTGTACTAATTCACCATAACCTAATTATTTTTATGACACATAATTATGAAATATTTTTGGAGGAGGAATGGCTTCATTTTCTATTTATACCATTATTTCCTGGAAGTGTCAGTTATTTTTACATCAGGAAACAGCATCTCCCCCCTTCCCCAATTAGCCCTTTCTATTTACTGCCTCAACTTGCCTGGAGAGCGCAGTTGCTGGGACCACATTCTCCTGGAGCTGTGCGATGGATTCCAGGAGAGCCTAATTGAGCTGTAATTTGAGGGAGCGTGATACGTAAATGGAGGAAGGTAACAAGTGGTTTTCTTTGCTGCTCGCTGGGTGGATGTGATGATTCCCAGTCACAGCAACTGCCAGAATGGCCCTTTCCAAAGTATCTAAGGAAAGTGATGTGGTGAAGCTGTTGTGTTTTTCAGGAATGCCAGCACCCTGAACTCGGAGGCAGGACCTCTTGAGGGAGATGCTCTTGAGTTTCATAGAACCATGGAATATCCTGAGCTGGAAGGGACCCACAAGGATCAAAGTCCAACCCCTGGCCCTGCACAGACACCCCAGCAATCCCATCCTGGGCATCCCTGGGAGCAGTGTCCAAATACTCCTGGAGCTCTGGCAGCCTTGGGACTGTGCTGATTCCTTGGGGAGCCTGGGCACTGCCCAGCATCCTTTGGGGGAAGAACCTTCCCCTGATACCCAACCTGACCCTCCTCTGGCACAGGTTTGGATATCAGTAACCTATTGCTCAGATCTTGGCACCCGTGGACCAGAACGTCTGAGAGACTCCCCAGCCCACTCTGTCTTCCAGCCCAATGGGATTGTGCCAGTGGGGGGAGCAAGGGCATGGGGGGGGGGTACCAGACGTGGGTGGGGATGCCTGGAGAGCCAGGAGAAACATCTGGGCTGTGCTTCAGGCTCCAGAGAAACATCCCAGGCCTGAGCTCCAGAGGGAAATGCAACACGAACATGTGGAGCGCAGCCGCGATGAGCCAGGCCTTCAGGGAACGCTGCAGGATGGGGGGAGAGGGGGAGCTGGATCCCTGCAGCCAACATTTAACTGCAAGAGGCCTTCCTTAATCACATTCATGGAGGCACCGTGTAGACAATCCCGAATTCAGGCTTACTCCTAACAAGTATGAGACCTGGCAGGCTGAAAGGCTTGTATATCTTGTCTGATCTCCAGTCTGGAGAGGTCTCAAAACGGAGCCATGTGTAGCGCATTGACATCTTAAAAGAATTTCTTAAAAAAAAAAAGAAAAAAAAAAGAGCCATTTCTAGATGACTGTATGTCATATAAATGAGATTTATTTCAATGCCTGTCATGATAGTTGAGGCAGTAACAAATCCAGTAATTGCTGGTGCTCTGGTCGTGTATGCTCTGAATGTTTAACTCGGAGCTCCATTTTTGCAGCAAGTCTCAGGTTATTGAGTCAATCCCTCTCCCATTTTTCCTGTCTCCTGGCTGGTGAAGGTGCAGCTGCATGGTGTGTTAGGCACTTTGGGCAAGGGGAGCGTCGCATGCAGGCTGCTGTCTCAGAACCTGCCTATAATTACCTGTTAATTGTGCGTAACTGATGGGAACCATGGAAATCGGGTTAAGAAAAACTCACAGGCGTCTTAAAATCATTCTCAGTGCTGGGTATTAGTGCAGAGTCACACTTCAGGAAAGCCTACAAATAATCAGAGGTGCAGAGCTGAAATGATACCGTGGATTTTGGGACTGCAAGACCTGGGAACTGAAGGCGGTGGTTACGTGAGGAATTTTAGCAGCTCTTTGCCCTCCCTAAATACCGAGAGACTCCCTCAAAAGTGTCTTGTCCATCAGCCCTTCTTAAACAAGGTGGCTTTGTTCTTTGGTTATTCACTGCCTGTGAGAAAAGAGAAGGTGACTTGCCAAGTTCTTTCATCTCCAAACCCCAATGTTATCCTTGATCTTTCCACTGAAATAATGAACTGACATAGAGTAAGGACTGCCTCCTGAGATATCTTGAAAATGAAGTGAACTCTGCACTGGGTCATGATCCAGCTGATACTGCCAGATCCTCAGCAGAACTTGAATATTTTGGGCCCAGCTGTCACCGTGACTTTTTTTCAGGGATTATCCATCAGCAAGGTTATTCTGTGCATCAACAACTGTTAAAAATGTGTCAGAACTTGATATAGTGTTTGATATGGTTCTATCAGCTGAACTCCCTTAAAGGCACCACCTTTAAGCATCCTGGGCAGGGATTTTGAGGTTGAGTCCAGGATGTCTAGAAGGTCCCAAGTGGCTGGCAATCACACTGATAATGCAGGGAGGTCACTTTTGCATGGGATGACATTTTTGCAGGGGACCTGTAAGAGGTGAGCAGGACAAATGCAGCAGCAGTGGATGGAAATGGGTCATTTAAATTTTTTTTTAATACTCTGGGGAATTGTGTCCTGGGTGGGAGCAAGCAGAGAATATTTCTGTGTTTTCAAGGTATCTGGTAAACATCAGACTGGCCTAATCTAATGCTATGAAGGTCAGGAAATTGGAAGTAAGCGTTCATTGCAGTGGAGAAATTTCCCAGCTCATGACTGGAAATAACACAGTCAAGAGTCTCTGATATACTGCAGGAAATATCTGTTGGGTCATGGCACTGCTTTGTTTTTTGCTGGAACAGGTGAAATAAAAACAATAAAAGGAGGCAAAGACAAGGGACACCTCTTCTATGTCAGGAAATCTTATGAAAAATCCATCCCTTACCACTACCTGAGGTGTTATGAAGACTGAGTTAAGTGTGTGTGTGACCACATGAGTCAGATCGTATTTGTGAGAGTAGACAGATTGTTATCATCTACTCATAAAAACACCCCAAAATATTCCACCTGCCCCACTGGAGGGCACATTCACCTCTGCCTCTGCGGCCTGCTAGGCCATGTGCTTTATCTATCTGTGTAATTAATCCTTTATTAGCATATATTGGTGCCTTGGCAGGGGGTGAGATGGGCAGCCTGCACCTTCTCAAAGCATCTGCCTGGGAGTGCTCATCAAAACAGCTTTTAAAATGGCTTTTAGAGGTCGTGCAAGTGTCAGAGGGGTTGTCCACGGTGCATCCAGCTGTGTCAGCCTGGCGGTGAGGGAAACCACAAGCAGACCTGACAGCTACCTGCTCACCCCGAACCACATCTGTGTGATCTCGCGGCAGCCCTGAGCTGCTTTGATTTCCCCTGAAATGGGATTTGTGGTGCCGGGATCTGGAGGGAGCATGGCGGGAGCCGACAGATGGGCTCGGAGAGACACGGGGAGGTGGCTGAGGCCTAAGTGTTCCGAATTTATGGTGGCCATAAAAACCCCGTGGAAATGATGGATTCTGCTCATTGCTCACGCACATAGTGACAGGTTTTCGAATAAAGCAGTAACTGATAGCCCCTGGGCTGGGAATTGAATTTCTCCTTCCATGATGTCATCATGATGTCATACTTTATTGCCTGTAATTCTAAACCCTGTGGCTGTTGTCAGCGTGCTGGGTCCATGTATGTGACATCACACGGGGTGTCAGCTCCGGTCTCTGATGACGGTGCTCTTCTAACAGTGATTTAAAGTGCTTTCCTGATGGAAAAGTTATGGCTTCCTTGGGGCATATCATGTTCCAGGCCAAGTGCTGCCATGGCTGAGGAGGGAATGTCATTTGGAAAGGTCTTTGGAGGGCAGCGAGTGCAATTCTCAGTGCTGTGTATTCAGAAAAATATGGGTTTTGTGGCCTGGAGGATGCTGTCACGGTGAGAATGATTGTGTGGGGATGAAAGGGTGACTGACGCTTGTAACCCTTGTGTCCTTTGCCTCCTCTCTCCCAAAGGAATGTTGAACTGCTTTTCTCTAAGGATGAATAGAAAGGAGAGGAAATACGGACTCATGCATGGCCAAGCTGGTTGATGGATCCTCATGTTCACCTTGGGCTCAGAAGGGGAATTTGTGGATAAACCCCCCAGGTGATAAGTGATGGACCACTCAATTCCAATGAGACGCATTTTCCTCCTGTCCCAGGAAAGTGTGTCTTGCCTCTTCCAACCCCTGGCTCTGGGACCCAGGAAAAGGTGCTCCCGAGAGCAGGAGGGGCACAAGCAGCAAAGCCAAGCCTGGCTGTTGGCCGCTTGGATTTAGTGAATGGTTCGGGTATGGTTACCGTGGTGATACACGTGGGATTTAACCAGGGTGGAGGGTGGGGGTGTGGCAGGGAGCTGTAATCCTGTGTTCGCAAGGCCTGTACTTCACAGGAGAGCTCACCAGACCCTATTGTGGAGAGCCCAGAGCATGTGTTTTACCAATATTCCTTCTATGCAATGCCTATTTTCTCTTTTTGTTTTGAAGAGGGCAGGCTGCTGGAGCAGGTCCCTTGTTTGAGCACACCCTCGTCCTCTCCAGCCCTTTGGATTCGTATCCGTAACCCCCCTCCATTCTTGTTACTTTGAAGTGAAAGGTTTATTTTGGCACTTCTATGTCCCATCCTCCCTTCAGCCTCCTCCCCAGCTGGCTGAGCTGAGCCTGGATTCCCTGGAACAGAAGGGTAGGCGCAGGAGCAAAGTCTGTTGTTCCTTTGCAAAGCCTGTGGCAGCAGATTGCAGCGTTTGCTGTCAGTTCATTAATTACGAGGGCATTAACTTCCGAGGCTGGAAAACACTGGAAACACCAAGGTTGCTGCTTGGGTGTTATAAATAAGATATTGGATAGTTTTGAATTGGTAGAGAGCTCAAAAGCTGCCAGGTTTTCCTGGGAATACCTGGAGCTCCTCTGTGATGGGGCTCAGAGTTCCTGGAAGAGCCTGTGCTTAGTTGGCTGACACAACTTGTCTGGTGTGGGAACACAAAGAGCCAACGTGGGATCTGTGGTGTGGGGATGACAGGTTAAGCTTGGTGTAATTCCTGATGCCAGCTTATAGGAACAACTCTCCAGGAGTAAAGTGATATTATTGTTGGATCCTGTTGGATATGCTGTCTCAAAACTGCACCAGGAAACCTTAGGAAGTTGACATCAAAGCTCTCACTGATACTCGGAGTCTCCGGTGAGTGCCAGGTATTGCAGAAGGAGAAAACCAAAGCAAAGACACAGCAGCAACAGCAGTGACATTGATTTTTTTTTTTTTTTTAGTATTTTAATTTTTTTTTATTAAAAGTGCACCCCTGTGGCGCAGCTGGCTACTTGCTCAGCGCAACAGCACCAGAGAGGAAATTCCTTCTCAGCGCTCACAGGTGATCAACTTACACATTGAAGCATGAAGTTTGATTACCCTTGTAACATTTTATTAGCTTGCATAGCTGCAAATGTTATTAATGCTCATAAAATTATCCAGTCCTTTAAAATGTCTGTTCCACTGGTGTGCGTCTCCATGACTTCCTGGGGTAGTGGATTCCAGGAGTGACTGTGCTCGGTCAAGTCGTATTTTTCTTTTGTTTCTCTTCAATCTACAGCCCTTTTGTGTCATCAGGTGCCCCCAGTTTGCTTTTAAATTATGGGGCAGGCTAATGCAAAGCAGCAAACTGGTTTTGATGGCAAACTTGGCTCTTTTATGGACTTAATTTTTTTTAGTGTACTGATATTTTCATGTATAGAATGTATTAATAAGTAATACATGTTGGTGTATATCTGTAGGTGCATGCATATGCCTGAAAGTGTGTGCATCTTCTTATGTATAGACACATAAACTCATATATTTATTGTGTCACTTGAATGTTTTTTGGGTGTTTCGGGTGCCAGTGGTTTGGTGCAGGGATCCCACCCCACTCTCTGTGTCTCTGAGGGATGTTGTGGGAGGCAGAGTAATAACAGGCAAGAAGAATGTGGCTCTGAGCCGTGTGTCAGCAGACTTCAGACACAATGGGGCCCGTGTTTCCAGACAAGCCTTTTTAGCTAATTAGCTGAGTAAAAAATCTATTTCTCTTCTTAAATTCCCCGCCATCCATCCACCTAATAGAGTCAAGCAGCTCCATATTGTGGGGGTTATGCAATAAATCATCTATCTCCAGAATTTATCTCATCGCTCCCAGCCTGGGCTCTCCATCTCTCTGTCCACAGGAGCTGCCTGGCTGCCCGTTCTGGCTGCTCCCTCCTGGCAGTGACTGTGATGGAAAAGTGCTGGAGTTCTGCTCCTCTTCTGGGTGTCCCTTGGCTGTCCCCCAGCAGCTCAGCCATGGCCATGTCCTTAATTGTCCATGGGTTTTCCTGCAACAATCTCCCGGAAATCAGAGATTCCTGTGGCTGTGTGGTCTGGGAGACCTCCTCACCCTGGGCTTTGCAGCCCGTGTAGGGTCTGAGCTGGTCTCCAGCATCACCTCCGGAGCCAGGGTGGATGAGGGATGGGACTTTGGGGAAATCAGGAAGAGCTGTCTTGGCTTCAGCATCACATAGGCGGGAGGATACACCCCAAAATTTGGTTGTGTGGTCAATTGAGTAGGAACATCTCCTCTGAAAAGACATCTGAGTCTCATGGACCCATATGGCAACAATTTTCACCTCAGGTCTGGATTTGGACACTGCAACTGCAGCCTGCGGCTGTTGGATTGCAGTGAGCAAGAGCAAAGAGCCGCTAACATTGTTCTGGGTAGCAGTGCATGGACCGGAGTCAAGTTGCTTTTTAACCTTCTTCTTAGCAAACTAAACTGACTGAACTCTGTCAGGTTCTCACCTCAAGGCTGGTTTTTCACACCCAAAATTTATTATTGTAGCTATTGTCTGAACTCGCTGTTTCTGACAATACTTTTTTTTGCAGATGTGAATACAAGAGCTGGACACAATGTTCTTGCCAGCACCAGGTAGCGATGTGAAGCACGACTCCCTTTGTGCTCCACGGGGCAGGGGGGGTGTGGGTGGCTCAGCTTGGTGCTGCAAGCTCGTGCTCAGCCAGGTGCCCACCCTGACCTTCCCTCGCTGCCCCACGTGGGGCTTGCTGAGCCCCCGCACATCCCACTGAAGGGAGTTGCGCTGGCGGGGACGTTGCATGTGGTTGGGCTGTCGGGTACTTGGGGATAACAGGCTTTGGGATGGATAAAGGGTGAGCTGGTCACTGCTTTGCTGGGCTCCGCTTTTGTTTGCAGCTCTTGAGATGTTTGAGGAACGTGGAGTTGGCTCCTCTGGCTGGAGGAGCAGCCCTGCCGTGTTTTGTTTAATCTGTTTACAACCTCACATTGTACGAAATGGTTGAACCCTCATCAGTTTACCAAGAAAACACATTTCCTACAGCCTGGTGACCTGTCCTTGGCTGGCGTTACCATGCTGTTGTCCTTTGCATTTCCTACAGATGCTCCCAGCTGCTTTTCAACATGTCGCTGAAAACCCTTGAATGTGAACCGAGAGTTGCCGTGATCCTTCCCCTGGTTTGTGCATCTTTTTACTGTCTCACTTGTTTTAATAAGAGAAATTAAAGTGTTGGGCAACGATTTCTAAAACTGTTTAAAAACAGAACAAAACCCCAAGAAAATTCTGGAACAGAATGCTTTTGTTGGCGAGAGTGAAGGTTTGTAAATATTTATTCTTCACAAGCAAAAAAATATCAGGCTGTTGTGATAGAAAAAACCCAGGCAATTCAGATTTAAAGTGACAGCCCCCACGCAGGAATCGGGAGCCTGCAGAAATGTCAATAGGTCAGGCTCAGTTGTTGTGTTGGCATCAAGCTCCTCCACCATCCAAATCCAGGAGAGTGCTTTCCACCCTTTGTTGTTGTTTGGAAAACAGACACAAGTGTGTTTGTGTCTCTGTGCTCCTCTCAGGGGATTGTCCTGCCAGCACCCAACCTGTGCTGCAGACAGCTGCCACCCCGCAACCTGCCTTAGGATCACATTTATGCTGGATATTCTAGAAAATTTCTTCCCTGAAAGGGTTGTCAGGCACTGGAACAGGCTGCCTAGGGCAGTGGTAGAATTCCCATTTCTGGAGGGGTTTAACAGATGTGTGGATGTGGCACCTGGGGACATGGGTCAGTGGTGGCCTTGGCAGTGCTGGGGGAATAGTCAGACTTGATGGTCTTAAAGGGCTTTTCCAATCTAAACCATCCTCTGATTCTGTGCTGTTTGGATGCAAGGAGAAGATCTTGAAAATCTTTTTCTAACAGGAAAACCTCTATAGCAACTGTGTTCTGAGTGTTCTATGAGTAGAGTAAGGTGTGGAGGAGGTTGTCCCGGGAAGGACAAAAACTTGGGGATGTGGGTCATTGGTGGGCCTGGCAGTGTTGGGGTAATGCTTGGACTTGATGATCTTAGAGGGCTTTTCCAACCTTAATGACTCAGTGATTCTGAATTTCTCCTTCTGCTAAGGTGTGATGTGAAGCCCCACACTCGGCCGTGTTCTCCCTCTTGCTCTGGGTTCTGCTTTGCCATGCTTTGAAGCCAGGTGGAAGAGTGATCCCAAAACACCTTCCCTGGCTCCTGCCAAGGGTCAAAGAATTTAACAGGTTTTGCTGAATGACCAGGTGCTCTCTAGATCTCCCTGGTGCAGATGACTGGCATTAAGGGGTAGATTTCCCGAGTGGCTCTGCCTGGACAGACCTCCTGGAAGCAGCATGAGGCTTCCAGAACGTGTTGGCTGCCTGAAAAGTCTGCTGAGGACTTGACTTTCCGGGAGCTTTGCTTCCTGCAAAGGAAGGAGTCTCCTATTGCACGCTTGAGGTTTGCAAAGTCAGGGTTGTCAGCTGGAAGTTGTGCATAGGAAGTTTTTCCCAAAGTAAATGAAATAAATAAAATAAAACTGTGGGGAAGGAACTGAAGGCATGACAAGGCCTTTGTTCTGCTTTGTATTCTTGCCTAGCAATACTCTGCTCAGCTGAGCATTAATCTCTGGTTTACTGTGCAGCCTTGGTGCTCACACACCAAATCCTCAAAGGGAGCGTGCGTGCAGGTGTTCATGGAGGTCATTCCACCCCGGAACTGCGGGGCGCCAGGCCCTTTTTGTGAGCAATAATTCATTGCTGCTGCGGCGCCTTGATTTCCCTGACAGAGTGGGACGTGCCGCGCCTGGGCAGCGCGAAGGAGAACTGGGAGCTGAACCCAGCAACAGCTCCTGCAACCGGAGCAGCCGGGATGAAACGGCTTCAGCGAGGAGCAGTGACAGCCATGAGGAGCCCGGCACCTCCTTAACTGTGACCTTCGTGATCCTGAGCCAAAGGTCAGGCGGTGGCGGATCCTTTCAAAAATCAGATCCTCTCCAGCAGCTGAGAATTGGGTGTGGGGCTGGTGGAGAGCTCTGCCGCAGCTTTGGGCTGGGGATGTGATGAACATTAGCAAGCTGCCTTCTCTCCTTTCTGCCATCCTTCAGAGCTGCTGTGTGGCAGGAATGAATGGATCTGGAAAGGGATGCCGTGGTTGCAGGCTCGGGTCAGGTAGCAGCAGGCCTGGAGGTGACAGGGTGGCTGTGCCAGCTGTTTGACAGTCCTGCCCAGCATCCTGCAATTAGTGTTTCGCAGAGCACATCCCTGTGCCTTGAGCTGTGACGTTTCCAATTTTCAGGCCCTGCTATTTGGTCCTGTGGGCGTGCTCCACCTCATGGAAATGGCCACCTAACGAGCCCTAGGTGATTAAGCTGGAATTGCCATGCTGGTGGGTACGTGTTCCACCTGGGCCACTCCATCTCTCCTGCTCTGGTGTCTTTCCTCACATCCCTGACTTCTGCAGGACTGGGAAGAGCAGGGAATTTTTATCCTCTCCCATGCAGTTAATTAGGAAGCATTCCAGTTTGTGCCGTTTGGTGGGGAGCGTACCCAGGCTGTTCAGCAATGCTAGCAGAGAACAGACGCTGCAGGGAAAGCAGGAATTTCTGATACCACTCCCTGATTTGGGATGAGCTCAAATTCTCCACACTCTAACCCTTAAGTCTCAAGATTGCAGGCCCTCCTGTGATCATTGGCACAAGTGAACAGAAAGGAAAGAATCATCTGAGAGTGGGGGTGTTGGTCTGTCCTTGGCCTGGAGTTGCTGGCTGTGTGCTCGGTCAAGGGCTCGGAGCAGGATGGAGGGTGCTGAGTTCAGGGGGAAACAAATTCCCCACCAGCTCCGAGCAGTCTCCACACAACAGGGCAGCAGCAGCTCTTGCTGGGGGCCATGGGAAAACAGATTATTTGGGTATGGCATGGAGCAAACCTGTCCTTTGGGATTGGGTGAGCTCTGTGGGGGGATTGGGCTGTGCCCTGGAGCGCCGGGAGAAGCTCCCACACTCAGAAGGTGCCTCTGACCTGAGCGTGCCGTGAGGGCAGCAGATGCAGCACCACATGTGGTCCAGGCGTGCTCCTTAGAGAATCACAGAATCCTTTAGGTTGGAAAAGCCCTCTCAGGTCATCGAGTCCAGCCCTTAACCCAGCACTGCCAAGGCCACCTCTGACCCCTGTCCCCAGGTGCCACACCCACATGTCTGTGAAATCCCTGCAGGGCTGGGGACTCCACCACTGCCTTGGCTGCCTGCGCCAGTGCTTGACAACCCTTTCAGTGAAGGAGTTTTCCAGAACAGCCAACCTAAACCTCCTCTGGCACAACTTGAGGCCATTTCCTCTTATCCTATTGGTTGTTATTTGGGAGAGGAGACCAACCCTCACCTGGCTACAACCTCCTTTTAAGTAGTTCTGGAGAGCAATTATTCTGTGTTTTCTCACCAGCAGCTGCTGGAGCTTTACAGATGGGAAAGGGAGGTGGCCTGTGCACTTCAGGCTGGGCAGGATAATCTGTTTATGCTTGATTGACACTGGGAAAGCATCACTGAATGCTTTGTGGAGGGGTGGCAGCTCATTAGGATTCAGACTCTGTCGCTCTTCATCGTCTGGAAAGCGCACCACCTGGCAGGATCACTCACCTCAACCCTTGGTGACAGAAAGAGACGGCCACCAGCTCTTGGTCACCTGTGGGGCATGTCACTGGGAATGACAAACTTGGGGGGAAGGAGCACGGGGTGGGGAGAGGAGGATGGCACAGGGAGAAGAAACATCTGACTTGGCTGAGCTCAGGGAAAGCTGAAAGAGCAGCTGCTGTTGCATGAATAATTACTGTTCTCCATCCTCTTCTGGACAGGCAGACAAGAGACTCCTGCCCACCACGGCAGTGGGGATGTGCTGCCTGCAGGCCAGGAGCCGTGGGCATGGAGTGGTGTGGGGAGGAGCAGCCTGCAAGCTGGGCCATTCGGGACAGAAATGCCTGGGTGGGACAGAGCAGTGGGTCACCTAAGCCAGGTCCCTGCCTCCAGCAGCAGCAGTGGGTGCTGTGTAAAGGGAACACACAGGAATGGTCTCTCTTACCATCCCTCCCAGTTGTGCCCAGAATCCCCAGTCCCTGGAAGGGAGTAGTAGAAGGTATCTCTCTGTCTTGTCCCTGTGATCTCTGTTTTTAATCTCCAGTCCATGAATCTGTATAATCCCATTTTACTGCCTGCTGGCCCCGTGCTTTCATGCTGATTTCCCACCCCTCACATCCCAGCTGAGTTTGGTGTTGTGCCATCACATCTGTGCGAGGGTTCAGGAGCCTCCCTCTCCCAGCCTTCCCCAGTAAGGGAGATTGGGAAGGTTGGAAGCGTCAGAGGGTGGTCCCTACCATTTCATCATCACCTGCATCTTCATGACAGGTCATGAACTTCAGCTTCCTCCAGCTCCAACTGGGATGGCCATAACCTGGCATCTGGAGGGAGCAGCTCATTGCGGTGCTCTGCCATGTCCCTGTGTGGGGGAAGTGCCTGCACCAACATCTCCTCTCTGTCCTGCTCTGCTCCCGTCTCTTGGCAAGCTGAAACTCCTTGGCTGAGGCAAGAGCTGAGCTCCTGGAAATGAGAGTTTGTTCTTGCCGACCTGACTTGTGATCTTTGCTCCTGCCTGAATTAAGGGTGACCCCCTGACTCTTGGTGTCCTGCTCCCACCCAGGACTCAGTGGCTCTTCCAAGCTGGAGCTCCAGGCAGAGGGATGAGAGATGGTGTCTGCTGTTAATCTGTGTTGATAGGTAAGCTCTGAGTGGGTCACTCTCCTCTGGGGAGCCACTTCTTCACAGTCATTGACCTTTATTTGGTTTGCCTTATTTACTCAGGTGGCGAATTAGGTCACATTGAAGTGGCTCCTGTTAAACTGAGCAATGGCCACTTAAATCTGGAGTGACCGTGTCCACACAGAGGTTAATGCAGTTTAACCCAATCACTTTAAATCTGTCCTTGCTGTTGCGAGGAGGAATTTCCATCAAGATCCCTGCTCAGGTCTGTCCCTTGGTGAGGCAGAGGAGGAGCAGGCTGCTCCCAGTGGGCAGTGCTGGGAGAGGGGAGCTCAGCCCTGCTGCTCCTCTTTGCCCAGAGCAGGAATCCTGGTTCTTGGAAGGGTGAATCTCTGTTTGTGTGTTGGTTTAGAATTTCAACTGAAAGAAAGTGAGTAATGCTTATTGCTGTCCTTAGACTCCCTTTAGTCTCTGTTTTTACAGCTCTTGACATGCCCAGGACAGAAGAACAAGGCTCCCAAGAGGGACAGAGTTATCTAATGAAGTAAGAAACTTCCTGGTCATTGGCAGGTGCTGGTGGGTTGTGCTAACACTGTAACTTCATCAATCTTGGGCTCAGTAATAATAAATTATCAAAACAGGAATGTCAGAACATGCTCCTCTGGGACCTGGAGATGGTCCAGCTGCAGCAGCTCTGACCCTGACAATTTGGTACAGCTGAAGCAAAGTTTTGTCTGGATTGTTCTCTTGCTTGAGGTGGCTGGAGCTTCTGTCTGGTGCCACTCCTCTTCTGCAGCATCAAGACCTTTCCAATCGGTGGGGAATGTATTAACTACTGGGAAAAAAATTATCCCTATCCCAGTGAAAGCAGGACACCAGGGCTCCTTCTGTGCTTCAGTCCAGAGGATATCCCCCACTCCCTCCCATCTCCCAGGGCTTTGGGTGTCTAAAGACTGTAAAGTGTCAGCACACTCCAGCATGGCTGGATGGAGAACTGCTCTCCACGTGGATCCCACTCGAGACCCTTCCTAAGCCTGCAGCAAAGGCTCAGTATTGAACTCTGGACACACCAAATGCTCTTGGTCTCTGAATGCCCCCCCAGGCAGTAGGACTGCAGCCATCATCTTGAAATGGCACCCACCACCCATTCCCTCTCCACCTCCCATCTTGCACTGTTCAAAACCCCATTGCTCCTTTGTAATGCTAGGTAGGATCAGCAGTGGATTTGCCATGAGATCAATCAGCCAGGATCAGTGGGGTGCACTGGCCTCTGTCAGCAGCTGTCCCAGTGCTTAACACCACTGGCAGGATCTAATATTAATTAGTGGTGCCAGGGAGGACCAGCTGCCCTGCAGAGCTCGGCCTGGGAGGAGGCATTTACAGATTATGTTATTTCATAGAGTCACAGGATGTCCTGAGCTGGAAGGGACCCACAGGATCATCAGTCCAGCTCCTGGCCCTGCACAGACACCCCAACAATCCCACCCTGGGCATCCCCGGCAGCGGTGCCCAAACGCTCCTGGAGCTCTGGCAGCCTCAGGGCCGTGCCCATTCCCTGGGGAGCCGGGGCAGTGCCCAGCACCCTCGGGGGGAAGAATCTTTCCCTGATATCCAGCCTAACCCTCCCCTGACCCTGCTCCAGCCGTTCCTGGGGTCCTGTCCCTGGTCAGCAGAGGGAAGGGAATCTTCAAGGCCGATGTTGTGCCTTCCATCCAGCTTGGTCACCCTGAGCCCAGCTGGGACAGATGCTCTGGTCCGGCCCTGGGGAAGGCTCTGGCAGTCAGGAGGTGCTCTGGGTGGCTCTGACAGCTTTTGTCCTTGAAGTTCATCCCTTTGAGCATCTTCCCTCTGGGGAAAGGTGACTTTAATCCCTGTAGTCTATGAGCAGAAAGGAGGAGAAGGAAGGGAAGAAAAACTGGAGTTGTTGTGTGGTGGTTGAGATCAGCAGGAAGTCACGGGTGTCCCCTAGACCTGCAATACACAAACTTCCCTCAAACTGAGTACTTAACGTGCAAGGAAACGAGGTGACTGATAACAGAGATTACCCTAATGAATAAACAAATGTTTTAAAAGATGACTCCTCGTGCAATGCGTTATTTTTAACTTAGTGGCAATTTGCATGTGAGTCAATTTGCATACATTAAATACATCTCCCCTTCTGCACTGAGCTCCCCCTCCCCTTCAGTACAACATCTCATTATGGGGCTGCTGGGACCGGGGAGCTGGTGGCTCTGGAGGGGATATTAATTTGCCCAACACATGCTGTGTAGGTTTTTATCACTTGCTGCACATTGGACCTGGTGTCTTTGAAGTCACCAGTGCCTCGGAGGGCCTTCTGCTTGAGGTGGTTGAAATGGAAAAAGAAAGGAAGAGGAGGGGGGACCACCAGGAGAAGAAATGCATGAGGAAGAAGGAAGATTGTTCAGCTGGTGTTAACTTGACAGAAAATGAGCGATGCAGAAACCTCTCCCCTCTGCCAGAGAGCCTGGGCACTGTGGGTGGGGGTTGTTTGGTTTGCTTCTTGTTTGAGGTGAAATTTGCCATCTTCCTGGCAGCCACGGAGAAGCAGAAATGGGCCAGTGAGAGCCTCAAGAGGAAGCCGTGGGGTGGAGGCACAGATGGTCTCGCCAGCTTGTGCTGTGGCTTTGGGGGGGACGTGGAGGTTTGTGTGTGGTAGGACCCCCTGCCACAGTTTGGTGGGTGGAGATCCCAGGGACTTGTGACGTGGCAGATTTCTGCCTGCAAGAAAGGTTCAGGCTGGATATTCACTGGAGGAGCAGTCAGGCACTGGAACAAGGTTCCCAGGGAGGTGGTGGAGTCACCATTCCTAGAAGTGTTCGAAAAACAAGGAGACGTGGTATTTTGTGACGTGGTTTAGTAGGCAAGGTGGAATTCAGTCAAAGGTTGGATTTGATGGTCTTGTAAGTCTTTTCCAACCTGAATGATTCAATGATTCCATGCTGTGGGAGCTGCTGCCACATCATGCCTCAGTTTCCTCATGAGAGAGAGAGAGGATTAATGATGCCAACTGCTCTTAGAAGACTTCAGGACATGCTCAGAGCACATGGTGATGGAGAACTGGTGGGGGGAACTATTCTCCATGACCTGGATGTCTGTTTGAGGGGTGCTGTGATGAAAACACACAGGTGTCGTGACATCCCTGTGTCTTTGATAGACAGAGAAGTCACTTTGCTGCCCTAAGATCAGCTCACAGGGTTTTGAAATGCTGCTGATGCTGTGGAAAAAGCTTTTGCTGTTGTACAGCGGAGCCCAGGGGGATTTTTCACAGTTCCAAGTACTGACCAGAAACCCTGGAAGTGTTTTGAGGAAGGAATGAAAAAGAAAATTTCTTTCAATTAGTTCAGCATTTTTCAGCCAGTTCTGGTTGCAATCAAGAACATTGTACTGAGCTCGAGTGTTTCTTTGAAAGAGCCTTAAAAAAATCACCCAGGGAAATGAATAAAGGAAGTGACCCAAATCTAATCTAGACTGATAGACTGTAGAGGACTTATCTTCACCAAGGTCCCTTCTCTCTTCCCATGTCACACGAGTCTTAGCCAAAGCCCCTGCAATGTGGCAATGCAGGAATAAATGTCAGCAGCTCCTCCAAGCAAGGAATATTTGGATGTCAGCAGCGAGAGGCAATGTTTCTGATAAGCTGATGGAAATGGGATGCTGGGATCAGCGCTGGGAAGCTCTGATCTCATGCAATTTCCATGCTTTGAGGGTACCCAACCCCCGCAGAGCAAAGGGTCTTCAGCAGGTAATGGGCATCCTTCTCGGGAAACCCTTCAGGGAATCACTTGTTGTGCTCTACAGAAACACCAGCCAAGGGAATGAAGAGCATGGCATGTGGGTTTTGTTAATTAGAGAGGATGGAGCTGCAGCCTTTGTGCCATGTGTGCAGCAAAGGAGAGGTCCTGCCCTTCTGAGTGTGGGGCAGGGGGGTGACAAACTTGAGTGAAACATCTCACCTTGGATAGCAAGCATGGCTGGCCAGTAATAAAAAATGCTTGGTGGAGGAGGATCTATTCTATTCCAGCTGGACACCGTGAGTCCAGTGCAGCTCGTTTCCAGTCCCTTGGACAAGAGGCAAGTGTCAGACTGAAGGAGAGGTGCCTGTGGAAAGGCTGATCTCTGCCTGGAGCTGTGCAGAGCAGCTGCTCCCAGCCTGGGCTGCATTCCACTGGGGCATGATGGAGAGGGATGGAGGCAGAGTTGGAAGGGTGTGGTCGGAGGTGTTCTTTTGGGTGTGTGGTGACAGACTCTGGGACACCTCCCTGTGCCCAGAGTGCCCTGTTGCCTGCCAGGCAGTGCCTGGATGTCTCCACAGAGGGAAGCCACCTCCAGCCCCCACAGACCTCAGTGAGCAGCCTGGGCTTGTCCCCCTCGGTCAGAACCAGCTCAGCCTGCCCTCCTGAGCATTGCTTTGCAGAGGGGACATCACAAAACCTGTCTCTGGGAAGCCGCCCTGCCATACAGGATGTCGTAAGAGCTGCTGAGTGAAGTATCCGGCCCTGCTCCCTCCTGGCTGGCCCCACTGCTGGGATTGTTTCCACGGCAGGAGAACAATACCTCTCCTTCCATCCAAGAAACATTTATTACATGATCCATTTCAGATGTCTCTTTGGGGAGGAGGGGAAAGCGGAGGAGAAATAGATCTCTTTTTTACGGCGGCACGGCAGGATCCATCCCGTAATGGATTAATTATCCCGGCGCGCAGGCGGGCTGGGGGGATGTTCGGAGCAAGCGCCAGGGTTGCCTTCCAAGAGGAGCAGACGTGGATATTTCTAGCCTCCTTTTTCACAAACTAAAAGGGGTAATTAATTAATCTGGAAGCTTTCACGTTCATTATAATTCCCTCCCTCTCCTCATTTTGTTTCTCCCCTTCGATTGTATGAAACGCGGAGAAAGGTAAAGAGTTTAGGTGCCTATTGTTCTGCTCCTTCCCGAGCTCCTGTCAATCTCCCCGCTTGCTTTCATACCTCTGCCTCCTTTTCTCTCCTTTTAAAGCCCTCAGAGGTCACCAACATTTTCTGGTTTTCCTTAGCACGCCCTGAAGGAAACGGTCTGGGCTGGATTATCAGCCGGTATAAACCAGCACTGATGCACAGGCTCTGTCAGCAGAGTATTCCACGCTTCTGGAAGCTCCTTCCATCCATCACATGGGCTAGGGAGGAGAACCATCCCTTGGGCCTCCTCCTCCTCAGCTGGGGAGGAAGGCACAGGATTAATGATGACAATACAAACACTACCTAGGTAAAGACAGAGGCTCCAAAGCCCAGGAGGTAAATGCTGTTACGATGCCATTTCCCCGTCCTTTCCCGTTTTTTATTTCTATCCAGCCAAGCTGCAACTTGAGCAAGAAGCATAAATCCTGCTGTCCCTCGACTCCATCTGCTCATGGAGCTAAAGAGATATAAAGGATGTAGCCAGAGCGAGCCAGTCCATTACGGAGTGTTCTGGAGAGGCTGAGGCAGAGATGGAGCCAGGGATTAGAGGACATCCAGGAGCAATTGCAGCCCCTTTGAACTAAACACGACTTCTCTAAGACACCTAACAAAAACTAGCTTCCCAGGGATGGAGAATTGGAAAAATCTCATTTCAGGCTGTAGATCCCAATTATTTTAGCTCTGTGAGGGCGGAGACAGGCTGGTGGGAGGCATCTTCACATCTCCCAGGAGGTGAGGAGCCCTCAGCTGAAGGTCTGGGTACTTGCTGGAGGAATGGTTCTGTTCCATGCCTGGCTGGCAACCCAGCTTTCTGTAGGAAAGCTTCTAGAAAAACCCTGTGGTTCTTGAAGCAAAGTTGCTGGTTCTTTGTCTTCTCATGAGGCAAGAGAGGAACATGATGGATTTGCACCCAAAAGTGAGCCCTGGCCATGGAGCTCCGATTGAAAACCCCAACCCCTCCTCTGATCTCTCCCCTTACCCAGTGCCATGAATGTTTGACATAGGTGATCTGAAGGTTAAAAAAGCAGCACAACCCCAGAAAAATGCCCTTCCAGAGGCACCACCTGGTGCCCTTTTTTGGTTTTTCTGGATGAGAAAAGTGTCCCAGTGGTAAGGGAAGGAATTCCTGGTGTCTCTGAAAGCCTGTTTGATTCCCTTTGTCTGCGTGCCTGATGTACTCATGTGTCATTTGCTGCTCTCGGCAGTGAGTGGGAGTTTGTGGAATGAGAATATGAAATTCCTCCCTCTTCCACAGTGGTACACAGCTTAGAAGGATGGGTTGTTCTGCTGCATCCCTCCGAGTGGCAGAATAAACAATTGGGATGTGAAGAGCTGCTGTCCAACTCAATGTTGTGTTCAAAGGCTCCTGGTTGACTGGAGAGCAGGAGAGGCTGTTCCAGTAATGTCTGTTGTTCCTCTGCCCGAAACCAGGTTTAATGAGGCATTTGTTCTTTTACTGCCCTCTCCTTAACTGTGTTTTTAAAGCTTTCCCTCAGAGCTGGGTGACAAAAGCAAAATTGTGTCCTGATGTGTTTGTTTGAATTCTTAAGTGAATTTGCTTGGGCGATATTCCCAACCTTTCCCTGGTGACTTTCCAAGAACATTCAAGCAACGAGATTTTCACTGGCAGAAGACAAAACAAAACAACAAAAAAAAGCAAATTTCAAAGTCACATTTGCAGGTTTTTTTAGCACTATTGATACCTGCAGTGCTAAAATATCCTGATATGGTCTTGAAACAGATTGGTGAAGATTTTGATGAATAATGAATTGTGATTTCTTTTTATTTGCCTTCTGGTTCTGGGGGATCTCTTCAAGCTCTTGAGTTATTCTTTGTAATCATGAGACCTGGCAACTGATTTTCCCTAGGTCTGAAATGATGAGTCTTTGTAGCTGAGTTTGCTGAAATGCAGATGTTTGTTCCTCAGCATTTCTTCAAGTGTTGGTTCTGATCCAGTTTGGACCAAAACTGGATGTTATTATTATTTCCCCCCAAATCTCACTATAAACAGGCAATCTTTGAACTAAACTTCATCCAAGGTATGATGTTACATCCCTCCAACTCTGTGTAACCTTCATTTTTGTTAACTTGATCTGTACTTGTACAGGGTTTCCCAGGATCACAGACTGGAATAATTTGGGTGGAAAGGGACTCAGGAAGTCTTTTGTCCAACATCTCGCACCAGAGTTAGTTTTGGGATCAGACCAGGGTTTGGAAGCCTCCAAGGATGGAGAGTGCACAAGCTCTGTGGGCAGCCTGTACCACACTTGCCCATCTGCTGTTATATCCAGAGCTGATATCTGCTTGTTTCAGTTTAGGCCTCTTGTCTCCCATCTCCCTCTTCCTGGAAAACCCCTGGCTCCAGCTTCTTGCTACCTCCAGGCAGGAGTTAGACTGTTAAGTGTCCCTAAGCCCAGCTCCCTTGGCCTCCTTTCAGGGCAAAAAATGCCTGGGACACCCTTTCCTCTGGTTCCCTTACATTGCCATGCTTGTCACACAACTCCCCCAGCTCAAAGCAGGTCAACCAAGCCACGATTTCCCAGTTTTCAGCTGGAGATGTGGAGCTGACAGGTGACTGACATCAACACACAGCCAGAGCCTGGGAGAACAACCCGCAGGGATTTCTGAGAGCTGGATTTGCTGGGCAACCTCTCCTCAGCTGCTGCGAGTCATTTGATTGTGGGGTGTCTCTGATGAAATGTGTCTGCTTCAATGGGTTATTGCTTCCCAGGAAAACTCAGTTTCATTGGGAGACAACTGACCAGCTCCTTTCCTAATAGGCACCACCAAATCATCTGGTGTTATCAGCAACAGAATGAGAGTTGGCAAAAAATTTAATTTGAAATGCAGAAATAACTAATATTGGGAGAAAACGTAACTTTTCTGCTCCACTGGGGACTAGTGCAGTGCCAGGGGATTCACTAAACAGCACAGTTCATATTTTAAATATTTGCTAAGTGAATGTAGAGGCAATTGTTTGGGGAAGTATTTGTCAAATAAACTCAAACAACAAATGCATTTGAGGAAATTGGATTTGTCCACCTGATATTGCAGGAACAGGAGAAGAGGCTAAATTCATCAGATAAACTGTTCAGCTGAACTGTTTGTTCTCCTCTATCCACCCTCCAATCATTATTTTAGAGAGACTACAACTGTTGTAGGCACTGCGCAGAAAATTTATAGGAAGCAGATCTCCGGCTGCTGAAGCCCGGAGCCTGCATGATGGACGTGGCAGATAGGAGAAGATTTAGCACCCAACACTCTGGGAAAGGAGGAGAGCCCATCTCTGTGCCCAGAGTGGTGAGTTCTCTCCCTGCACCCACATCAGACACTCACTGGGTTTGTTTTGTTTGAGCCAGCTGCAACGTGGTGGTGGGAGCTGCCACCGCGGTGGGGATTGAACCCTCCACTGGTTCCATCCTCAGCGACAAAACAGCAGCTGGGAAGGCAGGTCAGGACTTTCGGGATGTGAGCACAGACTGGGAAATGTGGGGCACCAGTAGCTGGTACAAACTCCACCTCCTGGCTTCCTCCCAGCACCTGGAATGAGGAGGCAATTGCTCCAGGGCCTCCCAGCCGTGGTGATTTGTGGCTGAGGGGGAAATGGGTTCCGGGCGGATGCTGCCCATCTCCATCAGTTATATATGGGAAGCCCTTGGCCAGGTGCTTAAAGCAAGATGGGGAGATGTGGCTCGCTTTATTTTTCAGCGAGGGACTGTAGAAATCAATTTTATAGCTGCCCTGGCTTCCAGGAGTGCTGAGCTCAGAGAGCAGGAAGAGGCTCCTCAGGGATAACTGCTGGGGTGTGAGGGTGTGAGCAGAGCATGAGGGGTGCACACAGTCCCTGCAGCAGTCTGGAGTAGCTGTTGAGGGAAGGAAGAAGGAAAAGAAGAAGGATTTTGATTTCCAGAAGAGCAAATTCAGGGAAGTAACTCAAAGATAAATTCGGGAAAGCAAATGGTGCAAAGTTGCTGTTGTCAGAGCACAGACAAGTTCCCAAATGGCTTGGGAAGCTGAGATCAAGACAGGAGGTGAGTGTAGTTTGGAGATGCAAGATGTAAGGTCAGGAGCCAAATCTCTGAGCTGCAGAAAAATGAAGCTGTATTTTAGGCTTGAAAAAAGGTGGAGAAGTGATGGAAGAATGTGTGAGAGAGGAAGGAGCTCAGCTGCAGGGGAGGCAACACAGCAGGTAGGGCAAGAGATTTGTTCCCTTTGGAGGTGTCTCAACTGAGCTCCCAAGGCCTGTCTGGGTGATCTTTATCCTCTGAGACCTGTATCTCTACAGTGGGGCTAAAATAGTATGGGTTTTCTTTGTTCTTCCTGTGCACACACAATTTCTCTCTAGGGCTGTCAACCGAGTGTCCTCCAGGTCTGGGGGACACTTTTAAAGCTCTTTTAAAGCCTCTCAGACTTTCATAGTGGAAATGAGCCTGGCATAGAAATATCTGGAGAAAATCCAAAGTGCAAACTGTGGGTTAGAAAGTGCAGGTTTCCCCTCCCTGTTTGTTCCTTGGGTCTTTTTTGGTATTTGGCTTTCACCTGGATTTAACTGGATGAACCAGGGTATGTTCACCTCAGAGGGCAGTGAGCACCATGGAAAGGACTCCCATGGGATACCACAGGAGGTTGTCTCTGGGTGTTTCTCTCCACGGCCTCTGTGCTGGGCTTGATCTGTGCCCCATGCTTTTAGCTTGGTTTTCAGCCTTGTTGCAGCTTTCCCAAGGTAAATCCAGGTGCTGTTCCAAACTCCGGCGTACACGGAGTGCTGAGGGCCAGCTCATCCATCTGCACGCTCCCCTGGGTTACTTCCTGACCTGGGATGTTCTGGGTTGTGCCTGGCTGAGCTCACTCACTGTTCCTCTTCTGGGTCTGTGCTAAAATCCCTGGCAATGCTCTCTGCCCTGGAGCAGAGGTGGCTGCAAAGGGCAGAATATTCCAGTTGGAAGGGACCTGTGATGTTCATCCTGTCCAACCTCCTGCCCGCTTCAGGGCTGACCAAAAATTACAGCCAGGTTTAGTGGAACAACCTGGTCTAGTGGAAGGTGACGCTGCCCATGGCAGAGAGTGGAACAAGATGACTTTTAAGGTCCCTTCCAACCCAAACCATCCTGGGCTTCTGTTAAGGGCATTGGCCAAATGTCTCTTAAACACTGACAGGCTTGAGAGATGAGCTACCCTGTTCCAGGGTTTGAACATGTTTTTGGTAAAGAAATGCTTCCTGATGTCCAGTGAACACATTTTTGGTAAAGAAATGTTTCCTTGATGTCCAGTCTAAACCTTCCCTGGTGCAGCTTTGAACCATTCCCACTCACCCCACTGCTGGATCCCAGGGAGAAAAGCCTGAGGGAATAATTCCTTTGTCTGTGGGTGATGCCAGTATTTATCCCCTGAGCTGCCTTCCTGAGGGGCAGAGCAATCTGGTTGTGCCATCACGGAGCTGTCATTGGCATCTCCAGAAAACCACATCTTTCTGCAGTCCCAGGGTGGGGGTTTGTGCCAGGGGCTGGTTTGCTTTAGCAGCTGGCGATGGGATTCACAGAAGGATGCCGTCGGAGTGGGAAGTGCTTGAAACAGGACTCTACCTCCTGGCTGCTTGAGCTTGGCCGTGGCAGAACATTGGGGTGGTGGTGGGGAAGGTGGGGAATGGCTTTGTGTGGGGGTGGGCACACAGGCTCCTGGTCAGTGGTGGCCAAAGCCGGGGTGGGCTGTGCTCAGAAGTTCTGTGGGATCAGGATTTGGCTCCATTGGGAGAGTGGGAAGGATTTGCTTCCCTTACTCTGAAAATTCAGTGGGCTTGGCTGCTTTTTCTCTGTGTTCAGCTTCAGTGGAGGGATTAAATTTCCAAGGAATTGAACTCTCAGAATTAGAAGCTGAGCCTTGGATTTGGTTAAAAAAATCTTGACCAGAAACATCAGGCATGAATTTCTTGTTCCCCAAGTTCCCATTGCTATTCCATGAGGGGCACCCCAAGAGGTGCAAGCACCCCAGCTTTGCCCCCTTGGCTTTCCAGAGGGGCCAGGAGGGACTCCCAGAGGGGAAATCCTCCCCGGGCAGTCGCTGAGATCCAAACGGAGCCCACCTGTTGGGGCTCTGTGCTGCAGTGATGCAGAGCAGATGTGTGTTCGGGCAGGTGTGGGGTGGGACGGCTGCCAGCCCCGGCTGCACGTGTTCCCAGGATGGAGAGACCCTCCAAAGATAAGTCTGCAGTTCCGATGAGGGGATATTGAGTTTTGTGCTGCAGGGCAAACGCTGTCCGCTTTGTAATGCAGCTGCTGATGAAGTCATGTCCTTACTCCAGGCAACGCTGGAAAAAGGCAGATCTGGCCTTTTCCCTGTGGTAATGTACTGGCCTACCTGTTTTCATTCTGGGGCTGGCAGCCTGGGTTAGGAACTCTGTCTGGGTGACATGTCAGCTGATGGCAAGAATCCTCTGTGCTGGGAAGTTTTCCATACCCAATTTCCATTCTCCTTTTCTCTATTTGGTTTCTCTCTGTCCCTGTTGGTGGAGGTGTGCTCTGCAGCAATCTCTGGGAAGATTTGGTTGTTCTCCTTGCCCTGTGTGTTTTGCTCCCTTTCCAGGCTTACCTGAAGGGAAGAACCCCAACGTGTCTAACTCTGCACCAGGCGGCCCAGATCTGGTGCTGGGAAAGACCCCCTGGCCCCCGAGCAGGCACATGCAAGGTGTGACTTACCCTAAGCTGCCACTTCCCCCATGTGGCAGGGCCACCCTCCCCGTACAGGGGTGACAGAGGGTCTCACCTGCATGGCTTCATGGGAGCTGCTCAAATTTTTGGCTGTTAAACTCGCTCTTGTGCGAAATTGTCTGAGCAGGGCTCTGCTGAGCACGGGAAGAGGTCAGGAGCTGATCTGCAGGGGCAGGGTTCACAATCTCCAGTCTGCAAATTTCCCTTGGGTCTCCTGATGGCTTGGGGTTGAAGCCAAGAGAGGAGGGAGGAGGATGGAGCCTGGTCTCTGTGCTGGCAGCACCTCCTTTGACACCTGCACTGAAATCCTGGGCCAGCTGTCTCGTGCCACTTCAGTCCCTGGCCCAGCTCTCTTAGAAGCAGCACTAATCAGCCTTCAAATGCTGGGGACATTAGGAGAATTATCGCCACGTTTTCCTGCTCTCCTGGGAGGGTGCTGGTGCACAGCAGCTGCTGGGCTGCGAGAGTGACTCAGGGAGCCGGGAACCCTGCTTGGCCGTGGGTCACACCCTCGGGTCTGCCCCGGATTCCTGCCTGGTGCCAGGACAGGGATGCTGAGCGCTCTCCACGCCCAGATTAGTGTGTGCAGCCCTTGTCGTGTGAGCCACAAACGAGCGCGGGGGCTGCCTGCTGGAATAAAAGGGCAGGGAAATTACCTTGCCAGAGCAGGCTGGAGGAGCAGCTTGTTTCCACATCCCTGAGGACACGGAGCCATTCAGCGCCTTTGTGGAGAGGCCCTGCTGCTCCATCCGTGCACATCCTGTACATCGCTGATTTATTTAGAATTTGTTTTGTGCTGAAAAAATCAAGAACAAAAAAAGAGCCACTTGAACACAACAAAGCCAGCCCTCCCTGGACTTGCAAGTGACACACCGAAGCTTCTGGAAATGTGTGTTTGATGGTAATCACAGCATAGCTGGGGTTGGAAGGGACCTTAAAGATCATCTGGTTTACACTCCCGTGCAGGGATGGGGTTGGATGGGGATGGGCAGGGGCAACTTTCATTAGATGAGGTTGCTCAAAGTCCCATCCAACCTGGCCTTTGAATCCTTCCCCTTGCACTGTCAGGTTCTTTCCACAGATGTGTTCTCCCTATGTGTGTTCTCCCTGTGTGAACAAAATCAGGGTTGATTTTCCTGGAGCTGCCCCTCTCAGCAGTGGCTGGGACCTGATCTAAGAGCCTCTGCTGCCCCACGGAGTCTCCAGCAGAGCAGGAAACAAATCAGGGCTGTCACTTCCCCTGTGTCCCTGAGGACTGTGCTGGGCCTTTCGCGGGGGTAAGGATGATTTTTGGTTGATGTGTTAAGGATGGAAACCAGACCAAAGCTGTCTGTCCTGGGATGAACACGGGGAGCTCCCGTCTTGGCTCTTCCCAAAGTGCCATGAGCCTGTTCAGCCTGACTGCATCTCCTCCTTGCCCCATCCCAAGGGCACGGGCTCATTGGGGTGCTTGGGCGTGGGAGAGGTTCCCATATGCTACTTGTCATGGACTGCAGTGGGATTTTCTGTGTGGGAGAGTATTTAACCGACTTCTCCCCCTGTCCCAGCCTCCCTGCCTGCAAGAGCAAGTGGATTTTCCCTTGCTGAGCTTGGCTGTGAGGGTGGATGTGATGAGATTGCTCAGGGCTGTATTCACACTTCCTGCTGGACATGCTGTGCAGTCAGCCTGGGAGATGGGGAACACAGTGCTGGGTGGAAACCTGCCTCCCTACCTGGCCAGCAGCTTCAGCTTGGGCTGTTTTCCATGACATCCTTCTGGAAAATGTTTTTCTTTAGAAGAAAGAGGTTAGCTTTTTTCCTTTTTTTTCAAAAGGGGAAGAATTTCCTTTAAAACCAAGAGCAAGTAACAGAAAATTGGAAGATTTTTCATAAAGTTTAGGTTTTGTCAAGACCTCATTTTCCTTCGAGAGGTGAAGAGAGGAAACAAGGGAGAAGCCTCTAACTCATGTCAGGTACCTGTGTGCATGAGCGTGATTTGTGTGCTCTTTCCTTTTGCTTCCTTCTTCTCTCTCCACATTGCCTCTGACAGAATATCCCTTCCAGGGCCTTCTGCTTCAAATGTTCTTAAAATTGATTTCTCTGTAGCACTGGCTATTGGCTCATTGTACTCCAAGCTCTGTCTCACTCAGCTGAAGATCTCTGAACTTCTGGGTGGACTCTTGCAACCCCAGGACCACTCGTATGGTTGGTGATGCCGACGGGGATGAGCCGACCCTGCTCCCGCTCCTCCTGGCCGCGCCTCCCTCGGCACAAATCTTCATTTACAGAGGGATTTTCTTGGCTTCTCTCTCATGATTCCTGGCTCCCCCGTTCATATCTGAAGCGGTGGTTTAGCAGAACTTGTTTTGACAAAAGCAAAAGGATATTCACAGCCAATTAAAAATATGGTAATGGAAAGATGGGGAAGAAACACGGCGCTTCCTCTGCTTGAGGGGGTTGTTGGGAGCTGTCACTGTGCTTAGAGGGATTAACAGTGTGTGCTGCAGGTCCATGTCAGATTGAATGTTAAGCTCCCAGGCTACAACCATGCTCCTGGGAGCAGGGAAACAATCATTCATTACTGTGGGGATGGAAGGATTACTTCAGTAATTTGCTCATTGCTTCGTGCTCTCTCTTGTGAGGGCACACACACACACACACATGCAATCACAGCACTCATTTTAGGAGTGTCTCATGCTGCAGATGATGGAAATTTAGGGCTGTTGGGGTAACTTTCCTTGTCTGAGATGCCTTGTGGTGAGAAGGACAGGCCAGGTGAGGAAGGCCAGAGGTACTGGAAGATCTGGACTCGCACCCCTCCTCTCCTCTTAGGACCTGTACTTCTGTGTGGGTTTCTCTCTGGGCTCTGCCATGGGTGATGGGTGCCTCGAATTGCTCATCATCCTCTTCCTCTTTGGGTGCCTAAGGTTGTGTGAGCATCCCAGGCAGGCAGTGTGAATGCCGATCAGAGCTTGTGCCTCTGTTCACTGCCTGTGAAGAGCTCTACGTGCAATTCCTTCTGTGGTGTGGGGGTAGATGGTGGCTGAAGCCGTGTAAATCCATGAAGGAGTGAAAATGGACGTGCTGGGAGTCTCTCGCAGAGTTTGCTTTCAGCTGTGTGCAGGGCGTGCCAGGGCTGCTGGGAGTCTGTGTCCTGGGTTTCTGCAGCGGATCGGCAGGCACAGCTGACAAGTGATGGATCACCTTTGAGGTGACACCTCAGGCTGTTTTCAGAGATGTCATTCAGCAGAAACTGAGCATATGGAATAGAAGATGTGGCAAGAAACGGGAGCCACATCCATCCTCTTGCTCCAGGAGAGATGGAGAGACAGACAGGCTCTCTGATCTCTGCCTTTTTCTCTTTGCTCCCTTTGTGCTCCTCATCCACTGCTATTTTGTCACCCCCTTTGGTTTCTCTCTTACCTCTCCTCAAGGGGTAAAATTCCCTGGATTAAGCTGGAGTTGCCAGTTCCATGGGAAGCATCCTGCTCGATGGACATGATGAGAACAGTTCAAAGGTGTCTGGCAGTCACTGTGGCCCCACTTGCAGCTTTTGTGTGCCTCCAGAGAAGCCCCCATGCTCCTGATTCCACTCCCCCATTGCGACTTGAAAGGTGCAAGGGGAGAATTTGCCTTTATCCCTGTTGGCGGGGTCCTGGCATCTCCTCTAAGGCAAGCTACTCTCCCAGGAGCAAAATCTGTGCAGGCTGATGTGCAGAAGAGTAAGGGTTGAGCTGCTTTCTGGCAGGCAGCTGGAGCAGCCTGTAAAGGGTTACCTCAGACAGCAAGAAAAGCCAGACTCTACAGCACCGCCGTGTTTTTTTAACAGGCAGCCCAGACTTGTAATATCAGCACTTACTGAATTAATTTACTGTGTAGCACCAGTAAAGCTCTAAGTTCTCTCAGTGAATTCTAGTTTTGAGAAAAATCAAGAAAGCAATTACTTGGTTTGGTCATTAATTACTCACTACTGGACATTTTCGAAGGCGTCACATGAAAAGCCTGAGGCAGCCATTAAGAGCAGCTCTAATGCTATTGATCTATTTGTGCTTGTCGTGGAACTTCTCTGCTTTTATGATGTTTTATTGAGCTGGGGGATGCAGGTGTGTGCAGCTGGGGAGCGTGAGCTGCTCTTTCCCATGCTGGGCTTGCCCTCTTGGTGGGGAGTGGTGGCTTCTCAGAGCATTCCTTAAGGGAGAGCCCCTCAGGATGGTGGGCACTGGGAATTCTGACCATTGCACACCCTGGGCTGTGCTTGGTGTGAGGAGAATCCCTGTGTAGGACCATGCTGTTAATAGGGTGGATCCACCGTGGGAGGGAAGGGATAGTTGGAGCCAAGCAAGGGGACTTGCCTGAGGACTGGCAGAAGGGCAGTGACAAAGGATGTCCAGGCAGAACCACAGAATCACTGGGGTTGGAAAACCCCTCCAGGATCACTGAGTTCAACCTTTGATCTCCACCTAGTCACCAGCCCAGAGCTCTGAGTGCCACATCCAGGCCTTCCTTGGACACCTCCAGGGATGGGGACTCCAGACCTCCCTGGGCAGCCCCTGACAAGGCCCGAGCACCTTTTCCAGGAAGAAATTCCTCCTTGATATCCATCCTGAGCCTCCCCTGGCACAGCTTGAGGCCATTCCCTCTTATCTTGTCCCTTGTTCCCTGGGAGCAGAGCCTGACCCTGTCCTGACTCCTCCTGTCAGGGAGTTGTGGAGACCTCCTGGCATCCAGATCTGCTCCGTTCTTGAAAGGTCCTAGATCTCTTTCACTGGCACTTCCCCTTCCTGCAAACAACTCATTCCTTCCATTCATGCCTCTCTTCTTGTGGTTCAATATCAGCACGGCCATTTACTGACAGGAAGCCTTTGGAACTGGACATAATCTGGGGAAAAATGTTGCCTACCAAGAAATTAGGGGCCAAGAGCGCCAGGCAGAGCTCTCCTGGGCAGGAGTCCATGCTGCTTTGCTTCCTTCCTCTACAGCCTCTGGGATAATCCTTTCCTATTCCCTCAAATGGGAACAGCCCAGCTGCCACCCTGGAATGCAGTGACACGGAGCTGAGATTAATCCTGCTGGCAAGTGAGAAAGGTGCAAACCAACAGCAGCAGGAGCCTTTTCTGGTGAGCTGGAAATGCAGCAGGGAACGGTGACAGCTCCTGGAAAAGGGCAGGGTTGTCATTTGGCTTCCAGGGGGTTTCTCAAGGTGGACCAGGGTCTCCCAAGGTTGGTGTTGGTTGAATCAGGATTTGTTCTGGCTTCATTCCCAGTAGTGAAAGGTGCAGTTTTTCCATGTACAAACTGAGACAGAAAATGCCACTGTGCCATTATTCTATTTTTCCCCCTGTACCTTGAGGAACTGGAAAAAGCAACACACATTTAACAGTGCCAAGGGGATGTGGCTGCTCTGCCTGTGCCTCCTGGCCTTTCTCCTTCTCCCATCACATTTGGCATGCAAAATTGAATCATACCCTTCTCACCCGCTTCCCACTGGGGGAAAGGTGGCCTTTAAATCATAATATGATTGCAGACAATGTTGCAGAAGGGGAAAATGAGATGAACTTTAAACTCCCCTTTGCTTTACAAATTTGTTCACGTCTTCCCTCACAGCTGCTTAGTCATGCCCATTAGATTCACCATTTTCTGGGAAGGAAAAGGAAAAGTGAATTTTATTATCTATTCAGCATCTGACTTGGTGCCTTTCTCCCCTCTTTTGTCTGGTTTAATCAGAAATTTGCAGAGGTTTTGATTGGGCTCCTTTGATCAGAGCACAGAATCCCCCAGGTAAGGGATCATTAGTTCTCATTAGCAGAAGAAACATTTTTCCGTGACGCTGCACATCCTTGTCCAGCTAATTGAAGAGTCATCACAGTGACTTTCCTGCCCCATTAGTTTTCATGGATACCTCAGATGCCTCCAACAACTGACCAGGTTGAAAAGGAGGGAGCTGGAAAACAACCCACAGAAAGGACCGGGCGTTGAATTAATTAGGAACTGCTAAAAGAAACACTTTGCATCTTTCTGTGCAACTCCAGTGCTACTGGATGGAATTAAGAAAATGAAATCAAGAACTTGGCAAGTTTTATAAGGAGGCTGGGTTGGTATTTGCATATCAAAAGTAGCCAGAATTTTTGGAACAGTAACACACATTTTGAAAGGGATTTTGGTCTTAGTGTTTGAAGAGTTAAAAGAGTCTTGGGCTATTAAAAACTGCAGAAGGAGCCCTGATTTGCATATGTGCTGTCAGTAGGAATCTTATCCTTCAGCCTGGCACATCCCCAAATTGGACACTGGACAAGATGTCCATGTGCCTGCTCCTGCCTGTCAGCTCCCCTGTCCTGCATTTGTGGTGGCAGGGTGGAGGAAATGGGGAGGAACGGGAGGATGTTCAGCAGGAAGGAGGAACACCTCTGCAGCGGGCTGGGAGCCAGCGGGGCTGCACCAGCAGCGCGGGAGCCTTGCTCAGAGTGGGGCACGGGGCTGGATCCCAGCCCTGGCACTCCTGCAGCCATTTCAGTTCATGGCACTGCTCAAGGCAGAGCTCAGGGCTGGAAAATCTGCACGGCTGTGACATGTGGTAGTGCTGTACCCAGGGTGGGCCCATGGGAAGGGTCAGAATAGACAGTGCTGCTTCCTGAAATGTGGAAGGTGAGAGAAAACCTGGCACCTGAGGGCTCCTGCCTGGTGGTGCCAGAACAGGACCCACCCATTCAGCGTGAAGATAAGAGACCTGTGTGGGGGCAGGAGGCTTTTCCTTCTTTACGTGTTTCCTCTTTTTCTTTGCCTTTGCAGAAGAAGTCTCTGGATGCTGGAACAGAGAAGCAGGAGATGTGATCAGTTCTGTCCAGCTGGAAACCATCCCAGTGGTGCTGGGTACCGGCGTACCAGATATGGTCCCTCAGATGTCACTGGTTTTCCACGGAGGGCATTTAGCCAGGAGCTGGTTGGATAGGCCAGAGAGCAGCATCTGGCCCTCATGGCCTTAAAATCCAGAGGTGACCTCAGCAGTGGGCCCCTTACCCTGTGTTTTGTCCCAGACCCTGTTCCAGTCAACACTGGGGACTGGATTTCTAAGCTGTGCCTCGTGTCAGTGGCCCAGCCTGAGCCTGGTGTTCACAGAATTCCAGAGTGGTTTGGGCTGGAATGGAACTTAAAGATCATCCAGTCCCACCCCCTGCCATGGACAGGGGCACCACTCACTAGAGCAGGTTGCTCAGGGCCCCATCCAACGAGGCCTCGAACACTTCCAGGGGTGAATTATCAGTGGGCTGATATTCCTCAGCCTCTGTCCTGGGGATGTGTGATCTTCCTGCAGTGTCAAACACAGGTGGCTTTTGGCAGTGGAACGGTGCTGAATAAGCACTCCCTCCTATTTATCATCCCATTTTCCATGTCTGGTGGGAGATCAAGGTGAGGAGGAGGGAAAGGCACTCCTGAGCCATAGCTCAGTACAGAGAGACTCTGGCACAGCAGCCAGGCACGCACATCCCCCAGCCTCCTAACCACGTTATTGTATTACAGCTGACATTCCTTCCTTCCACTAATATGTTATTTTTGGTCTGACAGCTTTATGAAGGAGAAAAGAGAAATAGAGAGAGAGAGAAACACGTACCCGGACAGACACAGACAGTATTCATTCCTTATCAGCAAGGAATGGGTTTGCCTCAGACACCAGAGATCTGCTGATTGAAACATCTTGCTGTCTTCAGCAGCTCACTCTCTGTCATGGAAGGCACATTCCCAGAGACTGCAGATTCCAGTGAAAGGGGCAGGATTAGGTGGGGAGGATTGGTCTTCCAGGGATTGTGCCTTCCTGGCCTGAGATACTCCCTGAACTCTACTGGGATGTCTAATTAGTGGGAGGAATCATTCTGCTGTCTGTGTCGGGATGTTGCCAACAGGGCGGGAGGGTGGCCACGGGGTCGATTCCCTTTAGTGCCTGGGTCTTGTGTTGGGAAGGCTCCCCAGAGAGGTGTGGCTAAGGAAGAGATGTCCCATCCGTGCTGGCAGGAGAGCGGTGACATCCCCATGGGATCCTGATGCTGTTTCCCTGTGGAGAGAGAGAGGGGAACTGAAAAAGTGTGTATGGGAAATTCCACTGGTCACTGTGCTTCAGCCAAAGGCCAGCGGGCAGAAGGAAGCATGTGTAGGAAGTGGGAGAGGCAGGAACAAGACCTAAAAAGTTGAGGGCTGTGATTATGAAAGTGGAAAAAGGGACTGTGGAATGAGCTGAATTTCACTTGAGCTGGATGTTTGCTGGCAAAACCTGAAAGGGAAAAGAAAAAAACTGTGAGTGAAGGTGAGGGGGAAAGTGTTCCAATATGAAAATAATGCTGAGGTTTGCTCTGCGTGCCATGATTCATCAGGTGACCTGGAAAATTCACAGTGTTCACTCTCATCACAGGAGAGGTGGTTGGAGGCCACCAGTCGTGGAGGGGCCAGCCTGGACAGCAGGTCCCTGCTCGGGCACGCAGATCCTGGATGGTTGGCTGGGCAGGGGTCAGCTGGAGAAAGAAGTGAAAGGCCAACCCAGCACCCTGTTCATCCACATGCTCCTCTGCCTTTGGCCCGTACCCTATTCCCAGGATGCTCAACCTCCCTGGCCACCCTCTGCAGCAAGATCTGCACCAGGCACCTTGTGCTGTCCCCAGAACAGCCCCCCTTGCTCGCTGTGTGCTGGCTGCCAGGAGAAACAGCTCCAACCCTCTCCATTCCCACATTGCAGCAAAGCCATTCCATTCCCAAGCATGATGGGAGAAAGGCCGATCAAACAGAGCAATTAATTCAACAAACAGTACAATTAAGCTGCGATCCCAGTGTAGTTTCCACCCCGAAACAGAATAAACAGCCTTCCCAGCACGGATAAATAAACTCACAGATGGAGGCTTTTGTGAGTGGTGGAGTTTTCCCTCCACAGCCCTTCTTGAGAGCACATAAAAATCACAGAGTACATAAATCTCTGGCTCTCCATCCTGCTGGATCGGGAGGAAGGAATGGTGCTCCTGCTGTGGGGCAGATGTGTGCTGGCTCGGGAGTGAGGGAAGGGAGCTGCCGGCGCACAAAGGCTGCGGCAGCCGCCTCCTCCACGTCCCCAAGGCCAGCCCTTGTCACGGCCCGGACGCGAAACACATGGTGTGAAAAGCTGTGAAGGAGGAGAGTGACCTGCTTCACACTTGGCTGGACTCACTTGTTGCTTCAGGAACTGATGGAAAATCCCCTTTTTTGAGCAAGGTTTCAAAACAGTCTGAGCTGGCAGTGGAAAAAATCCGCTGCAGAGCCCTTGGGTACAGAGGGCAGAACAGAGGCCTTTAGCCAAGGAAAAGGGAGGTGAATATTTCCAGGGACGATGCTGACTGCATGGAGGTGGTGGGATCTAGGCTGGCTGCTCTGACCCTTTCCAAAATCAGCTGGAGACTGTTCTGGGAAAGGCTTTTCCATTACCAGCTGATCTCCATGCTGAGTTGTTGGGGTTGGTGAAATGTTACCTCTCGAGGGCTGGCTGACTGCAGAAACATCAGGGCAGCATGGGGAAGGAGGATGTGGGAGTTTGGGCTGGGCTTGTGTGGGAAGAGCAGCTGGAGTGGAGGTGTTCTGCTGGCATCAGGGATGGAAAGGATGGGGAGGGCAGGCTCGGGTTATATCGCAGCTTGCACAGGATTTGGGGTCATTTCTTTGAGAAGCAGCCAAGTCGGAAGCGAGAGGGAATTGTGCAGTTTAAGAGGTGTGAAAAGCCTGTGTGATGTGACCCTCTGGATGCTGTGGGCAGAGAAAGGAAAGGGTTTTTTTTCCAAGGAAAGCTTATATGGTACTATGTGACCATGGTACTGCTGGGAGAGGCTGGCTGGAGGCCAGGGAAGAGATGGGTGCTGCAGGTGAGTGTCACCCTGTGGCAGCCCCTCTGCTCAGCCCTGTGAGCAGGTGTGGTGGGGAGCTGGGGAAAGTGTGTGGAGGTCACTCACCCAGCCAAACTCCCCCCCCGCAAAGAGATGAAGCTGAACTCTTTCCTTTTTCCTGCTAGATGTTTGTGTTCCTCTTCTTTCCCTTCACTCCTGCCTCCTGGATGAATTGCTCAGGATCTCTCGAGCACCCAAAAGGTTTGATTTAGCATCCAGGATCCCCAGGTGGTGGCTCAAGGTGGTGAATCTGGCTGCTGTGCTAATGGTCAGAGGAGCCAGGGAAACCATTTCCAGCCTCCAACTGGGTAAATCCAAACAGTGGGAAGGGTTGTGCTGAGGTGGTTCAAGCTTAAGGATGTTCTGTGCATGGCATAGGGAGTTCAGCACCTGGAGTTTAGGGCAGAAGACACCTGGGTCAGCAGGCAGGTTTCTAGTGCTGTGAAAGCTGTACAGAAATGTCACATTTTTGGCTCTGATGTTTGCAGCAAGGAGACCTTTTTGGCCACATTCCTCCATCTTTATGGTGTTGCTTCAAACACAGCTGTGGACTCTCAAACCCAAACCCTTCAGATGCACTCTTTAAAAACAAAACCTGTGACTTGGATGGGGCTCTGAGCAACCTGCTCTAGTGAGAGGTGTCCCTGCCCAGGGCAGGGGGTTGGAACGAGATGATTTTTAAGGCCCCTTCTAACCCATTGTGGGACTCCATGGTAAGGCCGTGTGTGCTGTCACCTGGCCAGGAGTTTCCCAGAGATGTTTCCTTGGATTGTTGTTGTCTTCTGGGACTTACTCTGCTGTGGCTTCACTTTCATCGTTGCCTTGGTGTTGCTGTTCCCTGTTAACCAGCGGACCTGGTGGTTGCAGAGCAGACTTTCCGAGGCTCCACGTACCCTGGGTTGGGTCTGAGCTTGGAAGAAGAAGGAAAATATTCCTTTTGTCCTGACTGGTGACTCGCATGGGGTGAGATCAGAGCTCTTCCAAATAGGAAACAGCTGCCATTGTGCCTATTCTCCAAGAGCTCCCTGGACTGGCCACCCTCCAGCTTCCTGCAGAAACACCCTTCTGCTTGTGGGGAGCCAGAGGTGAGCCAGCTGCTGTGACCCTGCCCTGTCCCCAGCGCGGCTGCGGCGCTGACACAGCCAAATCCCGGGATGCAGGACAGGAGACTCAGTGTCACCAGGCCAGGGTGTAAAGCACAGCTGGCTGGGGCAGCTCAGCAAGGGAATGGCCACGTCAGGTTTTGAAGGCAGATGTTTGCCTGTGCTCCGAGCTGGCCACAAAAATGCCATTATGGCTGTGGTTCTCTGGTGCTGAGATCCACCAAGGAGCAAAATACTTGGCTTGGAGCTCCTCTAGTTTTCCTGCATGACTTCTGGGCATCTCAAACAAGCTCAGATCTGCTGGTGAAAGGCTGTGCTGTGTCCCATTGGCCTCTTCACCACTATCGTGGCTATTAACTTCATCCCGCTTCTTATCAGAAATCTCCCTAAACTGCAGCTCTTGATTTCTCAGGACGAGGGTCTTCCTCAGTGGGAATGCTCTCCACGCAGAGAGGCTCTCACAGAGTGCAGGCAAACAGGCCCCAGACCTGTTCCTCACTGGGCTGGGTTCATTCCTTGCAGTGTGGCAGGAAGGGGATTCCACTGCTGCTGCCCGACTCTGTCCTGGTGGCCCCCGAACTGAGGGGGAGCCTGGAAGCAGCCAAGGGCCTGACTGAGAAAGAAGCTGTTCTGGCCACTCTGTGGGCAGTGCTTTGGCTGGTGCTTTGGCAGCCTCTGATGAGTCTTGAAAGCTGTACTTGTTCTTGGAGTGTCCTGGGCAGGGCCAGGAGTTGGACTCTGCTCCTTGTGGGTCCCTTCCAGCTCAGGTTGTTCCGTGATCCTTGGCAAGGCTTTAGCATTAAGGGATGGGTACCGGTGTCCTGGATGATATCTGGGCAGGAATCCTGCTGGATCATGGCACAGGCCTGCACCTGGATCACCCTGGTGTCCCAAGGAGGTTTCACCTGCGTGCAGGTGCTGCGTTTGTCAGCACCATGTCCCTGAGCTGAGGCAGGGCAGGGATGGGATCCGGCTCTGCTTGCTCTGACCCAGCCTGGAGCAGGATCCCACTGCACAAATCCGGGGGGTGCTGCTTTGCCCCTCTCTGACAAGTCAGCTGTGGCTTCTGTTGTCATTTACAAATCTGGGCCCTCTCAGTCACTGCCGTCACTGCTCCATGACAAAGTGCATTTCCCTCGCTGGCGTCCCTGTGCAGAGATCTCTTAGACAGAGTGTTTGTACTCATTGACATGGAACAAGCTCGACGGGAATGAAATCATTTATAAAAGTCACGAGAGCCTTTGGATATTGGCGCTTCATTTCCTGCCACGTTCACCGAGTCGCAATTAACACCGACCTGAAATATTGCACAGGGCTATTTGTCCTGTCTGTCCTCTTTCATCCCTTGCTTCCTTTTTTCCTTCCTCATTTCCTTCCCTTCTGAGCTGGACATAGTCTCCATTTTCACCTGTTTTTCTCCTCTCTTCACTCATTTTGTTCTCAGTTTCACTCCCTTCCCTTCTCTTCGTGCTTTCTTTTTTGCCTCTTTGCTTCCCTTATCTCTTGTATTCTTCTCTTCCCCTCGCTTAATTCTCCCTCTATATTTAAACCCAGGCAAAAAGCAAATTATTTATGAAGGGCTGTAATTTATGATGCATTCTTAATGTCTTGGAAGACACAGATAATTTATTTAATGAGTAAAGACACGATAATTCACAGATGATGATTCCAGTCAGAAAATTAGTTTCATTAATTTACTGTAAATTTGCTGCCTTGATTTAGTGCACAAGGAGTTTCTGAAACCCCATGAAAATCTTTGCCATGGTGTTTTTTTGTCATCACTGGACCAGTGTGGAAGTGTGCTGGCTTTCCCACCCCTTGCTGGCTCTGTCACACTCCTGCTTGTGCCCTCCCAACAGTGAGCAGAGATAGCTAAAACATTTCTTTTTCACCATAAGTGTGTAAGAGGCTGAGGAGGAGCAGGGACGGAGGTGGAATTCCCATTCCAGGAGGTGATAAAACAGGCAGCAGTCTCAGAATGTTTGTTTCGCAAAGCCACGTGCTGTTCCACTGATGCCTCCTCCAGCCACCCAGAAACAGAGACTAGACAAGAGTAAGGGAATAAAGATAGGTAGTTATTTGAAGGGCCTTCAAGGTACACCCTGGGGGAGCCAGAGGCTGCTTCCAAAAATGGACCCCAAGATGGACGACAGGTCACGAGTTCTTCACACTTTTATAGGTTTGGATCATTTGCATATCAGGGTTCATTCTCCAATTAAAGCCCCAGTTTTAGCGATGTAACTCCCCTCAGCTTGCCCCCCTTAGAATCTTTAGTTTACACATTTTGGGCCTAAAAACAGCCTGGTTGTCCTTGAAGGCAAAGCCCGGAGAGGCTGTGTTGTGTCTACCTAGTAGGAGAGAGTAGGAATTACAGGCTACAAGGAACTTCAGAGTTACACTCTAAGCAGTACAGGATTTAAAAATATAAAAGTTAAAACCTAAGGCATCACCCCGAGCTTTTGCCTGGGAAGTTCGGCTCTACGAGAGAATAAAAAAGTCAGTTTGCTTTTTTTAATAGAGTATAAAAGGTACTTTTTCAAATAAATTTCTGCACAGACAATTTTACAGGAGAGTCTTGCTGATAACTGCAGTCTATATAAATATTATAGGAAACCTATAGAAGTGATTCATGGTGTACTATTGATCTAATCTGATTTAACTAAGTGTTTGCATCATGCCTTATTAATCACAAATAATGGGGCTCCAAGGACACCTTGCAGAATCAGAGCTTTGCTCTTCACAGCACTCAGTGTCCACAAATTCTGGCTGTATCCTGCTGGGACTGCTGCAGTCCATGGAGATTCCTCAGGGACGAGTTCCCTACTGTATTTCACGGTTTTATTTTAGAACAGGTCTATCAATAGTGCTCTAACCCACCTTTTTAGGGACACTGTTCTGCTGCCTGTTTGATGTCAGGTTGGGAAAACTTCCAGGTGTTACCAGAAGGAGAACTTGCAGTGTGGATCCATGTTTGTTCCTTGTGTGGTGCATGGGGTGGGGAGGTGTGTCCTGCCAGCGGGGCCGAGCTGTGGGCACACAAACCACAGGAATTCCGTGTGCTGGGAGCCCACCCCCTTCCCCTGGGTGCACAGGGAGGTGAGCTGCTCTTCCTGGAGCAGGTGGGCAGGGGCCTGATGTGGTAGAAGAGGAGGAATCGGCAAGGGCAGATCAACCAACCCCATCCCACCAAGAGCTGCATGAAGATTAACGAGAAACAGCGGCAAGTTATAATCAGTTGTACACCCATGAATTGACCTGGCTGGATGGGATTCATCCCAGAGCACTGAAGGAGCTAGAGCATGTCCTCTACAGAGGCCTTGGGAGTTGGGGGAAGTCCCAGCTGGCTGGAAGCCAGGCAGAGTTATTCCAGTTTGCAAGGAGGGCATGAGGGAAGATCCAGGAGCCTACAGACCTGTCAGTGTAAGCTCAGTGCCTGGGAAAAATAAAATGGAGAGGTTCACACTGGGCACTATTACAGGCATTTAAAGGACAATGAAATCATTAGGTGCACACAGCATGGATTCACGTTCCTGCCCAGTTGTATTCAATATTTTTATCAGTGATCTGGAAACAGGAGATGAATGCACTATGACTGAGTTTGCTGATGATAATAAACTGGGAGGTGCTGTTGGCTGTCGAGAGGGACAAGAGAACTGGCAGTTCTAATAATGAATTGGGAGGGGAATGGCTGGAGAGCAGCCCTGCAGGAAAGGTTTGGGGGTGCTGGGTGGCAGCAGCTCCACAGGAGCCAGTGGATCCATGAGGGCAAACCTCATCCTGGGCAGGGAAAACACAGATGGTCGAAAAAGGTGGGTATCCCTCTGTGCTTAGGGGTGGTGCTCGAGTGCTCTGTCTAGTTCTGGACTCCACCATTAGAAAAGGATGTTCAGAGACATGAATATGGGTGGTCAAGCACTGGAACAACCTTTCTGTGTTGGGAGAACCTTCCTGGAGAGGTGCCTGCTGCCACAAGCCTGTCAGTGTTTAAGGGACGTTTGGACAATGCCCTCAATAATACATTTTAAGTTTCGGCCAGCCCTGAAGTGGCTCTTGGACAAGATAATGGTTGTAGGCTCCTTCCAAGTGAGCTGTTGTTAGTTCCACCCTGGTGGTTGCAGAGAGAAGAGTCTGGTAAGGAGAGGGTTTTGCTGGAGGCTAACTGCTGGCACTGGGGGTAGTGCATGGAGCAGAAAACTGAGCACAGGGTGGATCCTGTTTCCTCATTATCGGTGGGAATAAGCTGTTTCTGGGATTCATTTCTGAGTATCTAATCTCAGTGGACTGTGAGATTTCCCAGACAAACTGCATCTGCTGTGTGCACTCGTTAGCTTCCCAGATAATTCCCGTTAAATGTTATTTCCCCGTGGTTTTGCCTGGTGCCCTGTGTATTTTACCCCAGTTGGGTTGATGTGAGCAGGGCTTGAAAAGATGTTTTAGAAAGTTATAAATGGGCATCAGAGTGGCAGATCCTGCCCCTCCCTACCTGCTATCTACAAAATCCTGTACAAAGGGTTGCACAGGGCTGTGCTTGGCTTGTGGCAGGTGGAAATGTCCCCTTCTGCTGAGGTAGTAAAATGTAAACTTCCAGGAACTGGGGAAAATGCTTGAAAAGGGTGTGGGAGTTTGTTTAAAAAATTTGATTATATGTCCAAAGTAGTTTGAAAAATAAGTGATGTTGGATGAGATTTGATTGAGCCACTCTTCCAGGTCCTCTGAGGAGCACAATCAGTGGGAGCACTCAGCAGGAGCTGATGGAGAGGAGCAGAGGATGATTCCTGTCAGTACAAGGTCCTGGAGGTCTGTCACTAATTTGCTGCCTGTTCCTGTGCTTCTTGAGCTTGTGAACACTCTTTTCTTGCTTGTGTCATGCAAGCCAGCCCCTCGCTCTCCACGAGGGTGGCTTCTCATGGGTGGCTTCACATGCAAGCCGTGGCAGCAGTCGTGGTGCTGTTCAGCAGAGGCTTTGCTGGAATGAGGGATGTGCAGGTCAAGGACTTTGTTACCCAGGGTTGTCTCTTGCTTGAACCTTTTTTTGGTGGAAGTCTGAGCCCCAGTGGTTCAGCTTTGGCCTGGCAGAGCCTTGCATAACTTGCAGTTGCTTCTCAGGAGTGTAGGTACCTGGGGCTGACCCCGCTGTCCTTCTTAGATCCTCAAGAGCAACCTGGTGTGAGCAGAGAGCTGGATGAACATCCATGGTCCAGCCTTGCCTGTGCCTTGGGAACAGGAGCCTTCACATCTTGACACGTCCTCACCCCGCCACCTCCCAGCTCGAGGCTGTTTTCTAGCAGGAGAGCAAACTTCCCATCCTTTTCTCGGGAACAGATGGGGCTTCCCTGTGCCAGAGGACCCTCGTGTGGGTGGGTTGTGTGTCCTGCATGCTGAGCTGCAGCGAGGGATGGGATGTAAGAAACTGATCTGCACTCCCACTGCGTGGCTCTTGAGCCCAAACCTGCCCTCTGTGTGAGGGACCTGTGTGCAGGGTTTGGGATTTGCTCGTTTGAAATTCCCGTCTTGCAAAGGGCAGGGTTGAGTGGTGGGAACTTATGGTGAAGGCCACCATTGTCTGGTGAAGGCTGTGGGTTCAAAACCCTCTCACAGCCCAGGGGAGCATAATTTTCATGCCCTTGGCTCTGCTGCTGGTCATGGGTCACTCACCCTGCCTTAACAGTCAAGAGCATGTGAGTAAACTGCGCTGTTTGTTAGAGGAGCAGGAACAAGGTCTTGGCAAAGCTTGTCTTGCCTGGGATGAGGCCTCCCCAGGTGCTGTCTGAAGCGTACACTGAGTGTTCCAAACCTCTGCTTGGAGTCTGACACATGAGGAATGACTGTCCTGGGCTAAAACCCCTCCCCTTCCCCAGCAGTGGTTTAGCAGCACGGTGGGAGCAGCTGAGCAAACGCAGGAGCAGCTGCTCACACGTTCCTCAGCACTTCTCCTCCCCAGAATGTCCCCTCCACCCCTGGACATCTCTCCAGGGAGAGCCTCCAGAGTGGTGCCAGCTTTGACCTCAGGGCCAAACGGCCTCTGCCTCTGGCCAGGGGTGTCCAGCTGGGGGGACTGTCCCTGCCAGAGGCTGCCATGGCCCATCCTGCTGCAGGGGCAGAGGGACAGTCAGCCGTGGTGCCCGTGACTCCTGGTCAGCCCTCGTCCCTCCGGATCCTTGATGGATGACTTCGATACTTTGAGCTCAGTAGCAGGCTGGCCCCTCTTCTCCAGAGGGGTCAGCAGAGGCGCTGGATCTGAGTTTTCTGGGGGAAATGGGATGAAGTCCTTTCCCCCCCGCACCTGCCAGCAGCGTGGCCTGTTTGATACAGCCAAAAGCAGCAGGTTTTGTCTGACTTCTGCTTCATGTCACATTCCACTGCTCTTGCCTGGACAAGGGCTCTATCCCTTATCCTGAGCTGATGATAGGGAACTGATTCACTCCTAGAAGAGTGCGTGTCCTTCAGCTTGTTTTGTACTGTTCATGGTTTCCTTTGAGTTCTGGAATAAAAACATTGTTTTCTTAACACCAGGACAACTCCATCCTGCCCCTTCCCTGAGCATCCCTTTGTCCCATGTCCCTGTGTGTCACTGTGGTGTCCCAGGGGTTGTTTCTGCTGAGCTGCCTGCAAGGGCACATGAGCTGTCCCCGAAGAATTGCAGTGATTAATTATTTTTTAATTATTGTTTTTCTCCCCCCCCC
>VZRV01005916.1:349897-374845 GCA_013398115.1 Falcunculus frontatus | reverse complement strand
CCCCCCACCCCCCCGGGCTGTTTCAGAATCTCCTTTCTCAAGGTGGCACAGCACAGGCTTTGGTGGTTGTGCCAGTGTCCTCAGTACTTCCCTGGGCTTCTTCCATTTGGGGCCATTTCCCCTCTTGCCCATGGATCCTGCTGCCCCTCCCCCCCTGCAGAAGCACCCCGTCACACCAGCATGGTACAGTGGCCTTTTCTTTTGGGATGGCTTTTGCTTTTCCAACTGGTGTGGCAGAAATTGCCAAGAAGGCACAGAAATCACGTTCCCTTCCCTGTAGCTGCTGGGATCTGCTGTTCCTCCTGGGAACTCTGGCTTCGCTGGAGTCTCTTGCCTGGAGGAGTGGCCCACCACCTCCCAAAGACATGGGGCTGCACGGGGAGCTGGGGACACAGAGTCCTGCCTGCGGCTGTCCTTGTCCCAAATGGAGAGGATGAAGGGCCGGACTCGCTGGGGAAGGTGCTGGCTTGCCTGGAGCCCAGGTGGAGAGGAAATAGCAGCCCCCTGGAGCTGCTCGGGCTCCCTGCTGAATGCACGTCCTGAGACCTTTTCCAAAGCACGCGGAGGAAAATCTGCCTGGGGCCGTGGGGAAGCGGTGAGTCCACAAAGCAATCTGGTTGTGTTAATCTCTCACGGCACAGCATAATCGAGCTCAGCCCCAGCAAAGTGCTGGGCAAATATTGGTGTCTTTTTTTTAAACTTGTTACAGAAGCTGGAGGTTATCACACTCTCTGAGCTACAGTGTCTGCCCCTGTGGGACAGCTGGTAGGAGCCTGGCTTTCTTCCTGAGGACACGATGCCTCTGGTAAATGGGAATGCCCAGCGTTGATGCCTTGAGTTTATATTTTATATTTTTACATTTTTCAAATTCTGTATTGCTTACTGTAAATCTCTGAAGTGTCTTACAGCCTGCTGCTGCAGCTCTCTCATGCTGGGGTAGACATAACAAAGTCTCTCTGGGTTTGCTCTCCAAGGACACCCAGATTGTCCTGGGCCCAAAATGTGTAAACCAACATCTTGGAAAGGGGGAGGTGAGCTTAGAGAAATGACATCATTAGCTAAAATTCTAATTGGCAAATTGATGCTGATATGCAAATGGACCAAACCTATAAAAGCGTGAAGAACTCATGACTCATCTTCCATCTTGGGGTCCATTTCTGGCAGTAGCCTCTGGGCTCCCCAGGAGGTACCTTTGAAGGCCCTTCAAATAAATATCTACCTTTATTCCCTTATTCCTGTCTAGTCTCTGTTTCCAGGTAGCCACTTCAGGCATCAGCATTATTTGAATTTCACACTCTTTTCCCTGCTATTACTGGATTTCTCTATTAAAAGCTGTCCTGGTTAACTGCTCCCCATACCTTCCACCCATAAAAATCCCTGTGCCAAGACTGCCAGGGGTAACCTGGTGGGGTTACAGCAGGGCTGCCCTCTCTGCAAACACCAGGCTCTGGCACCTGCCAGGCTGTTCCTTCCCGTTGTGCTGCTCCCTGTGCAAGGAGGGAAAATGGAAACAGCTTTTCCCGCGGCAGCTTTGCGACCTGGGAGCTCATAAAGGCGAGAGCACTTTTAATTACGAGCTTGTTCCGATTATGCCCAGGCTTTGTTTCCTCCCACGGAGAGGGCCAACCCTCTGAGGTCAGGATGAACTTTGGATACAGAACTTCTGGCACTTGCAGTTAGGAAAGCTGGAGAATTTCCCCCTCCCGAAGCCAGGAACCTGCAATGTGTGATGCATGGCTCCCCCGAGGCCAGTTCTCCTGGCCATAACGCTGCTGAAAGCAGAACAAACACATTTGTTCCTGGACAAAGAGCAGCCTTTCTGTTTCCCCTGGCTCTGCAGTGCCCCAGGAGCCCCCTGTTCTCCTCCCAGCTGGGAGATGGCAGGGGCTGATGGAGCTTTAGCCTTTTGGTAAAGCTTCTCATCCTAGGCTTGGACTTGAGATTTCTTAAGCTAGACTCTCTCCTTACACCCTGAACTCAAGCTGATGTGAAAATGAACTCTGAGGCCTCTCTGGAAAGGGAAAGGAGGGTCTGCGAGGAGAGGTTCAAGCTGGAGACTCCCTTCAGTTCTGCTCTCCTGCTGACTCCGTGTGGAAAATGACAGCTCAGGTGCCAGGAGCCTTGGACAAGGGGTCTCTTCCAGCACTGCAAGGGCAAAAAGTTAATTTAATTCTGGCTTGGAGCGGGATTACTATGGAATATTTCAGGGTACTGCATGTCTGTCTCGGCACTGTTGCCCTCTGTTTGCTGGATGCCAGTACAGCTGTAACGGTTATGGCCAATTAATTAGAACCACTTCCCCGTGTTCTCCCCTTATAAATCACTTCCTCTTTAGTCAGCCTGCAGAGAAAACAAGGGGAGAGTGAAACGAGTCTGAAGTAAAATATGAAGCTCCCTTTTATTCCATATTTCAGACAAAGGCAGGCTGTGGGACAGGCAGGGAATGGGCTTTCTGAGCCAGTGCTCTGTGAATTCACACTCTCTTTATGAGCCTCTCCAGTGCACGAAGTGAAGTTTTTAATGGCTGTGGCTGCTCACTTTGAATGGCTGTGAAGTCTGGGTCACGGCAGAGCAGCGTAAATTCCCTTCCTCTTCGCTGCCATCGGAATTAGCTTTTCCCAAAGTGCAAAGCCTGATGAGGGTGGGTCAGCTCGGAGCTTGGCCATGATGAGGATCTTAATTAGGGCTCCAGCCAGTTTTCACCCTGATTGTGAAGGAAGAACAGGGTGCTACTTTTGCGTGTGTTTGGCTTTGTTTAAAGCCGTTCTAGAAGTTACCTCTGGCCAGCTCTGCCACTGCCTGGAGGTGTCACCTCAACACTCCATGGAAAATGGACCAGAGTCTGTGTGGCTGAAGCTGGGTGGGATGAGTCTGGGCTTTTGTACTTAGCTGCTCAGAAGGTTTGTGTGGTCTTGGCTTGGGCTCTTTCCTGTCCCACCTGAGGGGTCTCATCCATGGGTCTATCCCTACAAAAGGTCCCAGGAATGAGTGTGACTTTGTCTGTAAAGGTTTCAGGGTGAGGTGGGTGTGGGTGTCCCTCATGGGCAGCCTGGTGGGGGGATGTGATCCACAACTCTGAGTGGGCAAAGGGGAAGGAACCAGCCCAACTCTGCTTTCCAAGTATCCATGGATGGGTTAGCTCAGAGAGCTTGGCCAGCACTGCCCAGAGGTGTGAAATGATCCCACAGGCTCCTGATCCCACGCAGGCACTGACACACCGTCCTTGGTTATTGTGGGAAAAGGGGAAGGGGCCTCACGTTGTACCACGGGAGGTTCAGGTTGGGTATTGGGGGAAATGTCTTCACTGAAAGGGTGGTCAGGCACTGGAACAGGCTGCCCAGGGAAGTGGTGGAGCCCCCATCCCTGGAGATGTTAAAAAATGAAGTAAATGTGGTACTCGGAAATACGGGTGTGGTGGGATTCGGTTGAAGGCTGGACTCTTGAAGGTTTTTCCAGCTTTAATGATTCAATGATTCTCTGGCCCGAGCTTTTCCCAGCCCTTCCACACTGCAGCTGTGCTACTCTGTTTTCCATAAGTTATTCTTTCCAGCCTTTGTTGGCTTCCCAGACACCTTTGCAAGGCTCCTCCAGCAAAGGCTGAGCCGTGCAGCCATTCCTCCTTTCTAAACGTTTCATCAAAGTGGAAGTCTGGGCACTGCATGAACTACACTGCTCCTCTTTTATCCCAAATTCAGAAACCTTAAACAAAATAGCCCCTTGGCATTGTTCCTAGGAAACCACTCAGCAGGCAGTTGGAAATAATCATACAGATAATTTACTTGAACACTGCCCACAGGCACATTTTAGTCTTCTCCTCTATTTCTAAAGAAATTGGAAAGAGGGGCAGCGTTACTGTCTTTTGAGAAATAATAGAGGCCCAGGGTTGCACAGGCAGCAATTCTGGAATTTCTTTTGTAGCATTAAGGGAAAATTAAAAAAAAAAAAGAACAACCCAAACCTCAACCTGCAAGTAGCAGTAAGCAAGTGAATTCTGTTCTTTTTTCAGGTAGAAGAAAGTTCATTGACAAGTTTTTTCTTCTATAAAAGTATCCAGAGGCTATTTTGAGTTCTAATGAGAGATCTTATTAGGCTCTTGTTTTGAAGAGGGATTAACAAAAGTTTGGGAGGGAAGCAGATTTTGGCTGACATGGTTATATTGTTGCAGTCTTCCCCCCCTTCCAAAGTTTTCATCTTCCAAAACTACAGATTTTAATTTAAAAAAAAAAGGGGGGGAAAATTCTCGGCCTTTCAGCTCGGCAGCACATACAGACAAATAAATTAAAAAGTGGGAGAAGTGGAACTAACCCAATAATCCGTGAAAACCTAATTTCCCTCACAAGCGTCGCTGACGCAAACGTCTCCCCTCTCCCTTCCCCTTCTCCAGTTCAGGGGCAGTGATTGGAGAAATTGGCTAACAAGATCAGAAATTTAATTACTGTTCTGCCTCCCCTTCCCAAGAAATTGGATGTCACACTTCCTTGTAGCCTGTTTTGAAGACGTGCTGGGGCTGGTGTTCACATGACTTGAACCTGACTCCTACCCTCTCCCTCCACTTTCCTTCCCCTATTCCACACGGAAATATCCATCCAGTGCAGCTAATCCTTGGATTAGCTGAGATGTGAGAGGCTGTGGGTGTATTGGAGGCTGTGGTAAGACTTTGCCTGGCTTAAATGGAGCCAGTTTGGGTTCCTGGTGTTAGAGGGAGCATCAGAGGGGAGAGAGCAGGAGTTGGGATGTGGTGTGGAGCAACATGTCCAGGTGCTTCCTGGGTCTCCTTTTCGTGCTGGAGCAGGCAAAGGGAGCAGACAGGGTCAGAGAGGGCTTTGCTCTAATCTTTCTCCTCTGGTTTTATGCCTGGGCCACAGACAGCACAAAGAAGAGTTTTCCTGCCTGTTCAAGCTGTCTCAGATTTACACTCCCGGTTTTTCCCTTGTTGCTCCCAGGCTGAAGCTTTTGCAGGGTTCCTGTAGATGCTGAGGAGCAGAGCCTGTCCATGCCTGGCTGCAGTGAGGGCCTGGCAGGGCAGAGATGAATGAGGAGCAGAAGAGAGGAAATATGGCTCTCTTTGTAGCGTCACTTCTACCCCCGGTAGGGATCTGGGATGTGTAATTAGCTGAAAGGGAGGCTGTTCTACATAACACAGGCCTGTTGTCCCCAGCCCAGCAGGCCGAGTGACCCAGCCTTTGGTCTCCTGGCTGGCAATGTCACCACAGTCCCCTGGCAGCACAGCAGCCTTGCTGGAGACAGATGCTCTGTTTATTTTTCCATTTGTATTCCCAGCGTGTCCCGCTCTGTGCTAACTGTAAGCCTGGCTTAGAAATTCCCTGCAAGCACCTTATCAGATAATGAATAATGATTTATTGAACATATGGGTAAACAGCACAGATAAGATATAAATACACTTTGGAAGAGCAGTTGCATTTGTAAGGATCTGTACTGAACCCGCCCCGTGGATTCCGGCTCCGCTTCCAGCTGCCACAAAGGCATCTCCCGCTCGGGCTGCTGTGCATCCCTGCAGGTCCCCATCCACGGGGGAAGAACGAAGGGCCAGGGGTGGGGGCAAAGTCACCTGCCAGGAGATACTCACAGGGGTGTGGGCATTCGTTCGCTCTGGCTGTAGGAGCAAGCTGCAGTACTTGAGCCCAAATCTGAATTTTGATTTGATTTTAAACAAGATTGAGGATTTGTTCACCCACTCGAAACAAAGCAAGGCTGTGGAAGCAGCGTTGCTTACACAGCTAAGCCAGGATGAAGACAAGAGGCGTGGCTGCTCTGTGAACGTGGGCTGGGACCCCAAACCTATGGCAGGGGTGGTGTTGGCTTCTGGAAAATGGGTTCCTGGCACTGAACCCTCCCAGGGGCACAAACCAGCCTGCTGGTGTGCTGGGCCACCCTCTGCCTCCCCGTCAATGGATTCTGCACAGCCTGCAAAGAGCAAAATCAGCTCTGTGAGCAGCTGGGTACTCGGTTTTTGTGCTGTGGCTGCCTCTGGAGGGAGATGGAAGGCAGGACCCAGCTGTAAACTCAGGGATATGATATGAATGTGGTGAAAAATGCTGTTTGTGCTGCCCTGGGGTGGAAAGGCTCACTTACCTTCCCTTTTGGAGTAACTCATTCCCAGCAAACACCATCTCAGAGGCCATCCTCAGTGAAATGAATGGCTGGCTGCCTGTGTGCCCTGGTTGAGTCTCCCACATCTTTGCCGCTGAGTCCGCTGGTGGAAAACCCCCTGGAGATCCAGCACTGCTGTTTTCAGAGTTGTCCAGGAGTTGTGGCAACTCTCCACCCCTGCTCATCCTCTGTGCATCATCTCCTACGTGGTGCCCACAGCCTCAGGTGATCTCTCCCACCTGCCAGCTGTGTGCAGCTCCTCTCTGCAGCAGAGTGGGGGGAGCTGTCAGCCTGGCCTCTGGATTTATTCTCCCTGCTGCCCTTGAGAGCCACTTCTCCACTCTGTGGCCAGGGGTCTGCCATCAGCCAGCCAGCGTTATTTGCAGCCCCCCCCAGGTCGTGGACAAATGATAGCTGTGCCTTTCCCTCTCTTTAATCATCAGTCACCGAAGGCAGGGATGTTCAGATCCTTTAAAGCAGAGGAAAGTCAAACCTCGCTGCATGGGCTGGTAGGATGGGAAGGGTTGTGAAAGACCTGGCTAACCCTGAGATATTTGAGCTCAGCCTGGCATTTGGGGGTTGTGATGTCCACCTGGACAAGCGGATAGAGACAGTTCTGGCTTGTTCAAGCTGACATGGGATAATCCTGTGAGATGCAGAGGGGGGACAGTTCAAGAGTCCTTTGAGATCGTCTTTTGGGTGCAGGGGGTTGGTGCAATTCATGAGTATGGGAATATCACCAGTTTGGGTTTTCCAGCTTTGGTCCTGCCACCTGTGAATGCAAGGATGTTTTTTTTTTCATGTGCTCTGCAATAGTGGTTGGGGCATTGCTTTCCTCGAGGCTTTTGTGGGGACTTGGGGTATCATTTCCTTTTCTGATCTGGAGATTTTTCAGTGTTTCATTGTAGGAACACTTTCCTCTTGCTCCCTCCTGGCTGTGCTCATCATGCCTGGCTCACCATCATGTGACTTCTGGGCTAAAAGGTGAATGACAAAAGCCCAGGGATGGGAGCCTGATGAAGCTTTGTGATCCAGTCTGTTGGCAAGTACAGCCATGGAGAGAATTCGATTTGCATACATTTCCCACCCGGAATTCCTCTGGAGATGTCGGGAGTCGCCATAGCTAACACAGGCTCTGAGCTGTGGGGTTTATGTGCGTGCAGAAACCACCCTTATCTGCTTTCTTGGAAAGAGATTTACGTGAGCGTTTTTTGTCTTATTGTCCATCCTCCCTCCTCCTTTCCCTGCCCATGGGGGGATTTCATGCTGCTATGGAGGCTCTTTGATCTGAGTTAAGTCTCTGACGAAGCTTCACAAGACAATAGGAAAACAGTGCACTGCTCTGGGGAGAATCCTTCCTGCTCGAAAAGAAAAAGGTGGGAACCGTGCTGGCTTGGTGAGGTGGTCCAGCCCAAAGGCAAAGAGCCTCCTTTGCTGCTCCTGGGGCTGTACATCCGTGGTGGATACCAGGATGTGGATTCTGCTCTGGGCTGGGGGAAAGTGTGGGAAAGCCTGGATGCTGGAGGGTTGTTTGGATCAGCATGGGGGGAATCAGGGTGAATAATCATCACAGAGAATGTGGGGAGTTGCCTGGTGGAGGGACATGGGCCCCATGGGCTTTCCTTGCTCCAGGAAGAGGTTTAGGGATCAGTGGTGGGGGACAACCCCGTGGCCTCAGCCAGCTGGGAGTGCAGCCCTTGTTGTGTCTCAGCCAGAGCCAGGGCTGTTGTTAGAGGCAAGTCTGGAAGTTTCTAAGCCCAGCTCTTCTTTCCCAAGGCCTGTTGGCTTTCTCAGAGAAATTGGAGTGGATGTAGCCATGGGTTCGGTTCCTGCCACATCAGACTCCTGTGGCTGATCCTCACCTTGGAGAAGCATCCAAACGAAGCTATGTGAGCCAGGGACTGCCCGGAACCGCGGGATCAGCTCCCGTGGGAAAGTCACCGAGCTGCCTCTCGTTGTCCTTGGCGTCTCCTTCTTCCCCTTCCCGTGGCTGCTGCCCTGTTAATTGATTACTGCCCTGTTCAGCCGTTGCTTGTGGAGCTGAATGCGCTGAGTTACGGCGCGAGAGCGGAGAAAGGGAGCAGTGATTCCAAGCGCCGGGTTCGCATCTGAAAGATTACAGCACAATCTAATGAGCTCATTAATTTCATTTCATTAACCAAACACTGCTTGTGGAGAATGGCAAATATTTAAAGAAGCGCAGCAGGGTCAGAAACACATTTAATTAATGTTGTCACGTGGTGCTGAGAACAGGAGGGGGGAATAAATCCCAATGCTATACATTAACATCCATGGTGACTTCTCTTTTATATTTAATGTGCTGCTTGGGTGAAAGGCCTGCCTGGCTCTTGTGAGCACAGTGCCTGAGCAGCTGAGTGGGTTTCCCCCTCCTACCAGGGTCGGTGGAAGCCAGGCTGTGCCGTTATCCCATTTAGAAGGGAACGCTCCAGACAAGAGGAGGGGGCTCCATCATGGGGTGTGTGGCGAATTATGCTGGGTTCCCTGTGGTCCTTCTCCTTGCTAGGCCATGCCTACTGTGATTATCACACTAAACTAGTGATACCCCGAGCTTATCAGCTTCCTGCTCATCCAGCTGGGCACCCTGGGCACCTCAATGGGAGCGAAATCGGGACTGCACACAAATGATAGGGGAGAGAGGGCCGAATCCTCTCTCAGCCCCTTTGAGGTCTGGTGCACTTGGCTGTTTGTAGGGACTGGTATCAGTCACGGAGTTTACAAAGTGGGTTCTCATCCCCTTCTCCCTCATCTCTAAGGGAATTTGGATCTGGGTTATTTTGGCACAAACTGTCTGCATATTTATTAATCTGTTGTGGAGGTGGGCTTTGCTAAAATCTCATTTTGATGTGGGGGTGGACATCTCATTCGTGGTTCTTCCGTTAGGGCTGCTGTGAGGCATCCGAGGAAAACTACAGATTGCTTTTCTGATTGTCCTGGTACAGCCTGCTTCTTCGGGAAAATTGAATTAGGATGGATACCTGGATTGCACCTGAAGGTCTGGGTTTCTCACTGGCAAATTACTTCTGTGGTTCCAATTCAAGGAGCATCCCAGCTAAAACAATCTTGGAGGGACTGGAGGTGGATTTGTACCCTGGAGTCTGGCAGCGCTCCTGTATTTCTGCGTGTACTTTGTGACGTACTGGGATGCTCTTAGCTCTGCTAAAGGGCCCTGCTGTTGAGAGGGCCAGGACATGGCCCGAATTTAGGGTAAGGGGTCAGCTGAGCTTGCCTGGCATCTTAGTAGGGCCAAGAGTGCAGTACCACGAAAATCTGCTTGGGCAAGGAATTGTAAAACCAAACCTGCCTCGGGGACCCCTCCATCCTGCCAGCAAACCTCAGGGCTTCACCCATTCCTTTGCAAGCCTCTCCTCGGAGCAGAGCTGTGTCTGGGCAGGCAGGACCACTTCTCCCTTGCCGTAAAAGCAATTGCTCTGTGCTTGGCAATATTCCTTGGTGGCAATTCCAGCAAGTGCTGGTAATGTACTGATGGTGGGGTGACTTCAAAGCAGGGGTGCAGCCTGGCTGGGCAGGTGGGGAGCAGGCAGGGCCAGGGGGCCTCTCATTAATTCCATAGCTGGAAGAAGCAGCCCGGCTCAAAGGCTGAGCATAAATTGTGAATTGCCCATGAATTAGTCCTTCGGTGACAGCTTTCTCCTCAGAGCTGTTCCAAGCAGTGGGTGAAGGCAAAGAGCAGGAGGAGCTGCTCTATTTTGGCTCTGCTCTGTGGCAGCTCTCCCATTACCCTATCGCTCACCCCTCGCCTTGTCATTACTTGATTCCTCGTTATTGCAATAAAATGAAGCTGTGCTTCAGGCTCCCGAGTTCATCCTCCAGCACGCAGCACTAACCCGGGTGGCTTGAGGCCAGGTGCTTCCCACAGGCTCAGCTGCTGGGAGCAGCTCTGGAATAAAACCTGCTGCTGGGATGGAGGGGCTGCCTGGGGCCAAGAGGTCTCAGGGCCCCTCTGGAAGCACTCACACCCTCGTGTGCCAGCAGAATGAGGGGTTTGTCCCCCTGTGCTGGGGACCCAGCAGTGCAGGTGGCCCAGAATGAGGGGTTTGTCCCCCTGTGCTGGGGGCTCCAATGGAATCCCTGGGGAATGCCAAGGGTCAGCTGCTGTTGCTGCTCACTACAGAAGAGCCCACAGTGCCCATCGCTGCATTAAGGCTGGAGAGAGGCAGAAACATCTGATGTGAATTCCTGGCAGTTGTTTGGGTCCAACCTTTGAGCTTGCCTCGAGGGAGAGCGATGGATGAGCGGAGCCTGTGTCCTTGGCTGGCAGCTGCTGCCCCAGGGAGCCCTGGGGCTGATGCCTGCTGAGTGTGTGATTGGTGCTGGGGAGGCAGAGAGTGACAATTTCCATGGTGAGTGGGCTGGAATGTCCTTCCCATTCCTGACATATGGCTCTTGGGCAGGCCCAGCTCGTGCTTTGCGCTTGGCTGGATGGTCCCAATATCCAGCTCAGCATGGGAAGAGGCAAAATCCCTCGCTTTTCCTCAGGAAGAGCAATAGCCTGGCATGACCTGGGGAGAGGTCCCTGCAGGTCCAGCCCAGCCACAGGACAATGGTGTTTGCCTGGGCTGAAGTCAGGGGCTGGAGCAGGAGGTGAGAGCTGTGGGGAGCCTGGCAGGACTCGGCCGGTTTGGGCAGCCTTGCCAAGCCTTAGAGCCAGAAGCTGGAAGCGTTTCTGCGCTCGTAGTGACGCTCATCGCTCTTTCCCAGGAGGATCTGTCTTTGTCCTGGCTTTGAAGCCAGGACCAAGGCGCCCACTGCATCCTGCTGAACCTCTTCTCATGCCTGGGAGGAAAACCCCTTCTCCTGCCTGAAATCACCGGGACAAAACCTCGGGTGGCCGAGGAAGGAGCTGTGCTCTTCAGCCACTGCCTCTAAGGTCGGGCTCTGCTGCTCTGCCCTTTGCAGGGATTAAAGCAGTGCTTCCCCGTGGCTTCCTGGCTCCTGAAAAAGCCAGGTCACAACAGAGATGTGACAGATTGGCCGCTGACCTGGAAGGATATCAAATGGAAGGATTTAGCTTCTGGAGGGGACTTGTCCAAGGAACTCATGGGTGCAGAAACAAAAAAGCTTTCCAAATACCAGTGCTGTCTGTTCTGCTGCTCCTCAGAGGGAAGAAGTGGAGTGAAGGAGCACCTGACAGAAAAATGCTCCCTGAACCATGACTATTTCCCAGAATTCCCATTCCCAGCCTCTTTGAGGAAGTGTTTGACCATCTTTGAAGGTGTTTTCTAGTTCACTGGTGTCATCTGAGAACAGATTTTCTTGCCCTACTCTCTGGGATTTGGCCCATGACCAAAAATTTGGTTACCCCTTTTATACTCCAGATCCTTGAATCCCTGACAACTGGCCAGCTCAGGGAAGCGGAAAAACCTTTTCTTTTAAACCTTTCCAGCAATATTGACAAATCAGAATGTTCATGGGATCAGGAAAAAACAGTTTTACCAGTAGGAAGCCAAAAGGCAGAATGTCAAACCAAAACTGTGGAATTTGACAGAATTTAAAATATTTTTATGTAGCTATTATTTTTTGTCTTTTCAGGTTGAGAGAGATTCCTCACTCATGAGCTGAAAGGCAAAGATTTTTTCCCAGCTCCAGTAGTGGCACCTTCTCTGCTGTCAGAATTGATGGTTCAGATTATCAAGATACTTCAGGCTTCAATACTTATGCTCCCTTAATTGAGGTATTACAGATACTATGGATTTTTTTTTAGTACATCCTTTACTTTTTGTTGTTTTCCATGGTTCAGTGGTTGCTTCCGTGGGTGAACTTAGAGTTCTACCCAGAAGGTAAACAGAAATCCTTAAACAAATAAAAAAAAAAAAAGAAAGAAAGTGAATCTAAATATAAATCTGTCAAAATGAGACTCTTCTTTCTCTGCTGCAGCATTGAAGGGAAACAATCGATTGCCAGGATCTGCATCCAGAGAGGGAAGCAGGGGGGCCGGGGGGAATATCCTCCTCATGGCTGTCAGGGTGGGATCCGGCAGCCGAGGGGCTGCGTGTCCATCAAGGGTGGGGAGACAGATCCATGGACTGTGGAGAAAAACTGCGTGGGGGAAGTCATGACTTGGCTGAACTCTTGAACAAAAATCCCACGAACTTCCATGGATGTCACCCTTGGCGGGGAAAAAGAGAATGGAATGTTCTTTTTTGCTGTTTGTCCCAAGCGTTTACTTGTCCTCCAAGTCAGCTTAGTGGAAGACGCAGAAGATCCAGTTTCTCTGTCGCTGGGAGATGTGGACTCAAAGGCACAGACAGCTTTGGGAGTTCTTGTCCTTGCCGAAAGTCATAGAAACTGGATTTCCAACAAAAACTTGGCATCACTTTTAGTGGTGGTGGCCATTTCAATCCATAAAACATCGTGCTTCCCTTCTCCATCTCTTCCCTTGCAAGTCTTATCTTGCTTCCTCTTCTCCGTCGACACTCTGGCAGTCATTCCAGTTCATGGAATGTTGGGCTGTGGCTGAAGTATTTCAGTCTTTACTCCTGTTTTACCAAGGAAGAAAAAAAAAAATTATTTTTGTTTCTTATGGAAAAGTTGAGACAAAAAATGGTTTTCATTAGAAATTCCCATGGGGAATGAATAGTAGACGGAATCCTGTTTTCTGACTAACTCTTCTTTCAAACACTGAGGCAGAGTGAATCTTTTATAAGCTGTTTTAAAGCAGGGATTGTAAACAGAATTGTCCATGAAAATGGAGACTGACTTGCACATCCTAAAAAGTGCCGGGCTGTTGTTGTGCAGGGGCTGCTCCCGCTCCACCTCCTCTGATTAAACACCAACACACCGCATTCAAGCAAAGCCTCCAGGCAGCTTTCCATATTCATGAGACAAGGGCTTTACCAGGAAAGGCGGCTTTTGGGGGAACGTCAATATGAATATTACAGTCTCTCTGCTCTTTGTATTGTCCCCTGAACCGTCAGAGTGAAATCGTAGGAGATAATGTACAATTATGCTGTCACTGAAGTGTGTGGAACCGTCTGCAGGAGCTTTGGAGAGAGATCCTTCTAGGAACAGCAGGGCTGCCTGCTCCCACCTCTGCTGGGCTTCAAAGATGGGCTGAAAGCTGCATTTCACCCTTTGTGTGTGTGAGGCTGTCTGAGTCTCAGTAGTGACGTGTTCTCCTTGTCCTCTTCAGCCAGAAAAGCATGGCAGATGCTGGGAGTGGAGCTTCCAGAAGAGCAAGGAGATCCTAATAACTTTCAGGAATTACTCAGGATGACTCAGAGACATTTTGTGTCATCCTAAGGGCATGGAAACACATCTCCTGCTCCTCTAGCTGGTATGGATTGGCTTTGTGTGGGTGGAGAGCTTGGGGATCTCATCTTGCCTGGTTCCTCCTTGCACAAAGACCAGATTTGGGGTGCAGTTTTGGGTGAAGGAGTTTTTGGGCTTGGGAATGAGGGGTTTGCACACTGCTGAGGCTTTGGAGAGGGAGCCCTTCTCTCATCACCTGCTGTATTTCTTGGTTTAAGTCACTGATAAGTTCTGTGAAGGACTCTGTGGTGACAAAGTGGAGGTGAGGCTGTGACATTTTGCAGCCTTGGGGACAGGCTCCTCTTGACTCTTGTTTTTGTGAGCGATGTCCCCACTTAGGGGTAAATAATATTTTTCATTCCATTTATTATTAATTTCCCCCATGTAATATTTAAACATGCTCAACATTTAAATCCCATGCTCTGGAGTGGTCAGAGCTGGGGGAGCTGCTGAGCCTGGGGCAGCGCTGACAGGAGTGGGAGAGCAGGATGGGGAAGGGTTTAAGTGCCCTGTTGGTGCTGGGATGGGTCAGCCTCCTCCTTGCCACTGGGAATTGCAAGAGTCTGTCCTCTGAGCTGTTCTGGCTGGAACAAGGGTGGTTCTGGGGTGGCATTTGTTTAGGATCCCTATGGAGTTGCATTAAGTGTCACTTGCATGGATTGCTGACCCACAAGGTCTCTTTCACCTCTTTATTCCCCTCCTCTGAGAAGATAAAATCCCCTTATACTTGACAGGCCCACTTGTATAACAGCATGGAGCCAGCCTAGTGCCTGGTGGGGTTGGGATCACACAAGTTTGGGATGAAGCCCCTTCTCAGCTGTGCAGTGCCAGAGGGTTGGGAACATCTTTCAGAGAGGGGCTCCTCTGCCCCATGCCAGGCATGGTCAAGCTGCCTGGGGCTCTGTTGAACCTCATTCTCTCCTTCTCCCAGGGCAGAAAGCTGATTTGCTCACTTGTGAGGTGCTGGGAGGAAGGCTGGGCTCCAAACCCTGGCTCCTGGTGAGCCAAGACGATGGAGCGTGGAAGAGCGGTGGATAAGAAAAGCCTCCTGTTGCCAAGCAGAGCAGTTTTATTGCAAGTCTTAACGGTATTTATTGTGCTTTCCAAGAGCCCCAGAGCCAGATTTCATGTAGTTCAGCTGTCACTAAAAGGCAAATGTACGGTTCTGGCCCTCCTGGCCTTGTTGACATCCTGGAAAATGAGATCCCTGAGTGGCGAAGAGCCAGCAGGCAAATACCCCTCCCCAGAGCGTGCTGTCTTCAGATCCCAGAGCAAAACCTGGCCCTTCGGAAGCCGTGCTTGGGTTCATTGGTACTGATCATCTGTCCAAATTCTTCCTGGCTTGTTCAGGCTGTCTCTGAGACCCACAAGGCTTGGCCTGAAAATCTCTTATTCAATGGCATTGATCCCGTGGTAGCGAGCTGTTTCATTTAATTGTTCTCTCTTTGTTTCCCTGGGCATTTTCACTCCTTCCCTGACATGAAAACCTGTCCTTGCTGGCCAGAGTATTCCCAGGTGGGGTCCCCTGGCCGGCAGGGCTGGATGTGGCTGGGGAACATCTCTGGGAAGGGCATGAGGAGAGGAGCATCCCTCCACCAGCCAGTGTTTCACAGAGCAGTCTTTGTGCCGGCAGGAGAAGAATAACGGGACTGTAAGTCTGTGGTTTTTTCCCAAGGGATGTGGGACAAGGGGATGTCCAGGGAGCAGGCACAGCGAGCCTGAAGCCACTGCTGGGCATCGGGAGAAGTCTTTGCCTGAGAAGAAGTGTCTGCTCTTGTCTTCTGTCTTTTTTTCACCCCCGTTGCCATTAAGATAATTAAATCAGAGGTCATGGTTGTGGCTGGGGAAGGAGAAGTGTCAGACAGCTGTCCCTGGGTGGGGTCTCTGTACCTTCCTTCCTCCCACAAATGCCACCTCTGAGCAGGCATCCGGCCTCGCTCCTCTTTCTGTTTAATTTATGAATAAATAATTGCAGCGGCAGAGAATAAATCAAGGGCTCTGGCTGCGCTGGCGCTTTGAGCCGGCTTGTTGCTGTCCCTTTATCCCGCCCTGAGCGATGCCTGGCAAAGCTGCAGCATCCCTCCCTCTGCCCCTTCCCTCCCGCTCCCCATTGTCCGCCCCAGCGCCAGCCTGCGGACCTGCCCCCTCCTTTAATTCCCTGCTGGGGGCTGCTGTCCCAGGCCACACAAGTGACAGCATTCCCGAGGCTGAACAAGGCTTCCCGAGGGAGGGCGGGCAGTGGGAACCGCGCAGGGGGGCCATTTATTATCCTTTACAGGCTCGGGCCACTGCACTCTTTGGGGGAAGATTTCTCTGGGATGGTTTTGTGGTTTTCCTTCCAGCGCTGTCGTACTGAAAGGTGCTGGGAGCACAGGGTGGGGGGGTGTGGGGATGCTCTGTAGGGCATGGCAGGGCTTCAATACAATCAGGTGTAGGTTTATGCTCCTTTTTCCCTCAGAGCCAGCAGCTATTGGTAAGGAAAGATTTCCTGGTTTATGTCAGGTAAGATCAGCGGCCAGGGCTGTTGTCCTGGGCACGTAGTGGTGTGGAGATGCTTTTTTCAATGCAGACAGGACTTCTAACAACACCGGTCCTCACAACAAGGTGCAAAACATTTTCTGACCCAACTACAGAGGTGAGAGGGTGGATCTGAGGATACTGGGAACAGCCTGGGATGCTGGAGGCTCCCTCAGGGATTTGTTGTGTTTCTCAGCCCGCTGCTGATCTCTATTTTACCCCAAGCAGAGCTCGTCAGTGCCCAGCATCCCTCACACAGTGCCTGACAAAGTGTGGAACGAGCTGCCAGCAGGGCCAGCCCAGGTGTTAATCCTTTGCCAGCTGGACTTTTCCAAGGCCTGTTGGATGTGACCATTGGGTGCAGGTGCCACTTCTTCATGCATGAGACTTGTCAGACACATCTGACATGAGTCTTAGAGCAGCTGGGAGGGGTGTGAGGCTGTCCCTCCCCCAGCAGAGGCTGTTTGCATCCCACACCCTCTCCACTGGCAGTTCCCCATCCCAGCCGCTATCCTAGCTCTGTCCTGCACTATCCCATGCCGTGCTGCCACATGCTGCTCATGCTCCGAATGCTTCTTCCATAGCTGTTGGATGGGAGCAAGAGCAGGAGAGAGGGGTGGCCACACCCTGTGGAATGAAGGTGAATGGGAATTTGTGTGTCTGCACCTTCCCAGGGTGTTCCTGCTAATGCTGGGGTCAGATGGGGTGGTACTGTAGCAACAAATGCATGGGAGAAATAAATGGGATTGGGAGATTTGTCCAAGAGAGCCAGAGAGGGACTTTTGGCAAGGACATGAAGTGACAAGGCAAGGAGGGATGGCTTAAAGCTGAAAAGGGCAGGTTGGGATGGGATATTGGGAAGGAATTGTTCCCTGGGAGGGTGGGGAGGCCCTGGCACAGGGTGCCCAGAGAAGCTGTGGCTGCCCCTGGATCCCTGGAAGTGTCCAAGGCCAGGTTGGATGGGGCTTGGAGCAGCCTGGGATAGTGGAAGGTCCTTAAGGGCCCTTCCAGCCTGAACCATTCTCAAATTCTATGATTTTGGAGTTGAAAAGGGATTGTGTGAGGGCACGTGACACCCAGGCAGATGTGTGCTGCTGGCTGCCCTTCCTCAGAACCAGCCAGGCCCCCTGGAGCATCTTTAATGGACAGGTGATTGCTCCAAGTGCTGTAGAACATGAGGAACAGAGCCAGGAAAAGAGCCCTGGGACAGGGGAAAGGGCACAGGGGGACTTTTGCACCGATACTGATCCACCCCAGCTGAGGGATATTCAGATATTGGAGGAGAGGTCACAACCGCAAAAAAACGTGTTGCTCTGGGAACATCTCTGCTCATGAGTACTCAGGAGCCAATCCCAGCAAGGAGCTGGTCTCTCCGAAACCTGGGCATGCTCCTGCAGCTGGGCCACAGCCACCTGCCAGGCTGGAATGGCAGGCTGGGGACTGTATGATCTGACAGTGGGTTTGTGGCCCAAACCCACCTGGGACCTCAGCAGAGCAGCTCGTTGCACCTCTCCCAGGAGAAGGAGAGAAATACTTGTCTCTAATCTCTATTCCTACTCCAGGGCTTTGCATCTAATTTTGCAGTTCTGCATAAACTTTGATATTGCTGGATGGTGTTCTCTGGGAGTTGCATCTAAATCTAGAAACACTCTGTAAAAGCACTCTGCATACATTTCTTTCTTTTAATTATTTTTTTAACCCCGAGCCAATCCGTTTTGGGTGAAGTTCTGGGCCACATTAGACTTCAGCTTCAGGAAACAGGAGAAATGCATGATGTCATCAATTGTGTGCCATCACAGGCTCTTGAAATGCCATCAGACTTGCTAAATATTCAGTGTATATTTTCTGTCTCAACAGACTGTGTTGGCTGAAACTGCTTATGCAAATGAGAAGCTGTACCTCTTCAATAGATTGTTAGGAGCTGATCCTGAATAATTGGGGTTGAACGGAGCAGTAGGTGGGAGAAGTCAGCAGAGGCAATAATTAATCAAGTGGCTTCTTGTCTAGGCTGGCTGTGGATCCCAGAAAACCCTCTGTGAAGACAGGACAGGCTCCGTGGAGCCTGATGTTCCTTCCCAACCATTGCAAAAGCCTTGCAGGAGCTCGAGTTATGCAAAAATCCTTTTTTTAGGTTTTGCCCAGCAGCTCCCAAGGGAAGCCTGTTAGAAAGTCACAGCATGTGTTTCTAAACGCCAGCTGATATTAATTCCCAGCTGCTTTGTTCATCGACTGGAATGGCTCTTTCCCCCCTATTTTCCTCCCTCCCTTTTCCCTTCTCCAGCCCTCCAGGTATTTCCAGGCCCCAGCCATGTCCCTTCTTGGCTTTTGTTTTGCTGGACTAAGCGAGCCGAACTCTTTTCATCTCCCCTCGAAAGGCAAAGCTGTTCCTTGTATCACCTGCTATTTTTGCAGGTCTTTTCGATCTGGACTGGACCCAGTCTCCCAAATCAGAGCTTTGGAAGATGGCAGCGCCCTTTCCAGGGAGATGTAGGATGCTGGCATGGGGGGTGCGAGAGCAAGGAGCCGACATTCCAACCACAAGCCCCAAAGGGAAGCACAGCACTGCCAGAAACAAGAAGCAAGGAACTTATTTCATGCTCAGGCAAGTCTCTGATAAAGGAAGAATTTTTCCTGTTGTAAAACGGGATACATGCAAAAAATGCCGAATTGCTTCATCTGGGTGATTGTTAAGAGTTAATCGATAAAATAACAGTTTCCACCTTTTTATGAGAAATTTGCTGATTAGAAACTTGATTAATGGGATGATTTTTCATGAGTGTAATTAAAGCACTGCATGGCTTCTTGTGTAATTGATATTTAATGCCTACATGGAAAGCTGCTTTTCTATAAGGAGCAGTGTTGGGTTGTATTTTTTTTTCAATTAAGCACCTGTGGGTTGGGCAGAGGAGAGGCCAAGGGGCTCATCAACAATGGGGAAGGAGGGAGAAGAGGATGGGATGCAACTGGTCAGGATATTCCTAGAGAAATGGGAAAATTTCAATGTTTCAGAGCCATGCATAGGATAAAACAGCTGGATTGGAGTCTGTAAGCAGGAGAGACAGTGGGTTTTCTTCTGAGAACAGAGGTCTGATGAGTCTAAGCTCCAAAGAACCAACAGAAAATCCAGAAACAGCACCCCAACTTCTCTTGGAGGAGGATAGGAGAGCAGGGAGTCATCCCTCCAGTATCACTCTGACACTTAGTGAGAAGGGAACTTGGTAAAAGTATGGTGATGCTCCTTCTTCTATCGTTCTGTTCCAGGTCTGGCACTGAGGAGGCCTCCTCAGCCACGGGTGGTGCCTTTGTGTGTGCTTGTCCTGGATGAACTTCCCTTAAGGGCTTTGTCTGTAAAATCTCGGACCGTTTCCCAAGAGAGGCAGTGAAGTCTCGGCAAAGCTGGATGATTTTTCTGGAAGATCTGCTCCAGCCCAATGGGAAAGAGTATCTAGCTTGTGTTCCCAGGACACCAGAATCCATAATTTCTGTGGTCTTCCCCGGCCTTGAGGTCCCTTAACTCTCCAGCTAAACTGAATGTGTTGGATGTCACAGAATCCCAGAATGGGTGAGGCTGGAAGGGACCACAGTGGGTCCTGAAATATCCCCAGTGAGGGAGACTCCCCACCCTCTCTGGACAATCTGTTCAGTGCTCAGTCACTGCACAGGAAAAGTTCTTCCTCCTCTTCATCTGGAACTTCCTGGGCATCAGTTTGGGCCCGTTGCCTCTTGTCCTCGTGTCCCGGTCCCTTTGCCTTGTGGCTGCTCTGGCAGTGCGTATGGCCTGTGCTCATGTGAAAGACCCAGTCCAAAATCTGGGACAGGCTCTGTGCCAATTTTAGCAGTTTTTTGGAGACAATGAAGGATGTGAAGAGATACGATGGAGGAACAGAGCATTGCCAAGTGTCCATACACATGTTTTTAGGCTGTAGCTCACACTGAGTTACATAATCTTAGATTACTGGGACATTCCAGTACCTGAAGGAACCGACAAGAAAAATGGAGAGAGACTGTTTACAAGAGTCTGGAGTACCAGGACATGGGGAATGGATTCCCACTGCCAGAGAGTAGGTTTAGACTGGATGTTGGGAAGGAATTCCTCCCTGTGAGGGTGGGGAGGCCCTGGCACAGGGTGCCCAGAGCAGCTGTGGCTGCCCCTGGATCCCTGGAAGTGTCCTAGGCCAGGTTGGATGGGGCTTGGAGCAGCCTGGGATAGTGGAAGGTGTCCCTGCCCATGGTAGGGGTGGAACTGGATGAGCTTTAAGGTCCCTTCCAATCCAAGCCATTCCATGATTCTCTGACATCCTGTATGCATCTCCTCCACTAAAGAGAAGATGTTTGGTCCTGCCCACCATGTCCTCTGTCCCTGTTAATTAGCAGCATTAATCCAGATTTCCTTCCCTGACAGAGGTTTCCAGCCCTCACTGCAGGGAAGCTATGAAGGATCACACCAGTGGATGAGCCTGAGGCTCACTCCTCTGGAAAAGCAACTCCAAATCTCCTCCCGTCCCAGATTTTGTCTGTGTGTTGGGCAGCACAGGCGGCAGCTGTGCTGGGAGATCGGGAACCCGCCACGGATGCATTATGAACGTTGTGTTTTGTTTTCCTTTCCCTTGGAGTGAGAGCGTTGGAAGGTGGGAAGATGGTGCTAAATTGTGTTTCTTGCACGTCTGTTGAATTACAACATGTCTAAGTGACCTCCCCAAAGAGTCAGACAGGCCTTGGCACAACATCATAACTCTCAGGCACTCAGAAATGCACACAAACACTCTGCTGCACCGGCAGGAATTCCAGACCTCACATGCTGGGTGATGGATGCTGCTGAGGGGCCCAGCAGCTGCACACATCCACAGGAGAAGGCCTCTCCTCTTTTGTCGGGGAGCAAAATGTTAATGAATTCCTCTGGAATGGCAGAGGAATCAGAGGTGGGTTTTGAAGCTGATAGCCCTGATTGCTTCTGAGAGAGATGCTCTGGAAATCCTTGACGGCCCAGGCCAATCTGCAGCCTCTTTTTGCCTTGCAGTCAGCCAAACAGCAAGAAAGCTTCAGCGCAGAAAGTTTGCTTGTCATTTTTATTCTAAAGCAATGGAATGTGTGGGATATGCCAAATCTGCCCTGTTAGGATTCCATTAAACCCTCTTTTTTTCCTTTTTATTTTAAGCTGAGCGTGCACACAAATCTTTATTTTCTCTAATTGTAAAGCAGAAATGTTTTTACTCTGGCTTCAGATGACATTCTTTAAAAAGTAAACTCTACCAAACAAACACTTTTATCCTGAAGCATCATCTCTGAGTGCTGGCTTCTTGTTTTGGTAGAAAATATTTCCTTGTCTCACTGCAAGCTTGGAGATGGCAGAATTTTGGAGGGTTGTGGTGTATGAGTCAAATGCCAAAATGTCTGTTTCTGGGAAAGGGTGGAGCCTCCCAGTATTCCTGCAGCTTTTTCCATGGGCAAACTGGGGAGTGAAGCTTTACATTGTAATTGTGTGTGTTGTGCTGTTAACTCTGGTGTGAACACAGCGAGAGACCCCGGGGAGAAACAGTCCCTTTGGACTGAAACTGGATCTTATCTAAGAGTATTAATTAAAATTGTGGCAAATTTAGTCTGGGCATAGCTGCAATTATTTGGTTCCATTCACTGTCCCTCCCTGGCTGGCACTGCTACAAGAGCTCACTGTTACTGGCGGAGGGACCACTTCTACATCCCGGAGTCTGCTCCTTAATCTTATTTGGCTAGCTGGCAGATGGGCAGGCTGTCATTGCCTCTCTTTGCGTGGCTGACATCAGAACAGTCCCAGTGCTCCTTACTCCGGCGTTTGTGCTCAGATCGGAGCAGGCTTTGAAATGGGTCGGAATCTCACAGTTTGTGTGCCAAAGCTTGGCTTGGGATGTTTCAAGGGAGAAACTTGGCCGAAATGGCCACGGGTGTAACCCCAGCTGTGTGGAAATGTCACCTGTGAAGCAGCCTGTGGCAGCGCGTGTGCAGCTGCCAGGATTTGGGTACAGCTCTCCTGTCAGTGAGGGCTCCGGCACCACGGGGGCTGCGGTTCGACAGGAAAACCCTGGCTGTGGAAAGCGTTACTGGTACGAGCCCTTGCCAGTTATCCGTCAATTGCTGATGAGAAACAGGTTCAGTGGTCTCCCTAAAATAATTCCTGAGGGCTTGTGTCTCCCACAGAAACTGGGGATGGTGCAGGCAGACTATACCTCACCAGATGTGGGATGGGGAGGCTGAGCTGGCTGTCTCAGCTGCTGCTCCTCTGATGTATCGATGTGGTGTCCTTGGGAATGTAGCTCTCCTTGGGAATGTGGCTCTCCTTGGGAATGTGGCTCTCCTTGCTGCTGGGGGACAGGGAGTCATTAAAGTCTTTTGAAGGAGAGCAGGAGAAACCAGAGAGCGCATGGAGCTGGGCTCAGAATTGATCTCCAAGATGTGGTTTGCAATCCTTCCAATGAGCTCCTGAGTGTGTTGCTTACCTTGATTGAATTCTTCCAGGGTTTTTCCCCTCATTTTTTGGGTTCAGTCCATGGACAGGAGCATTCTGATCCAAAGTCCAGATATTAGAGAGCAGATGTGTTGCCCTGAGATGGCCCAGAGGGCTCATCCAGGTACTTGAATTACTACTCAGTGATTAATAGCCATGAGCCCCTCTGTGCATCTCTTCCTATCTCCATGCAAGGCTATTCCATGGGAGGTTGCTCGGCTCCATTGGCTCACACGTGGTCGTGGCTGAGCCCTGGGTGCCTCTGATCCGGTAAAACCTCTGTGTGTTTACTCTGCTGCCATTTTTTGAGGGCCAGCTCAGAACAATTTGGGCACATCTCCAGTTTTTCTGGGAGGAATGTGGCAGGGACAGGACAGACTGCCCGGCCCCGCGCTTCCAGCACAGCCACGCTCGCTTGTGCTTTGGCAACGAGCAGGGAATTTCTCACTGTTCACAATGCAACGAGAGGGAAGAATAAATTAATTATAAAGATTAAAAAAAAGTCCAGGCACTTTTCATTTTCCGAAGTGCCCGTTTTCTTAACTATTCCTCCAAGTTATGGTCTCGTTGAATTTCTTCTGTTTCCTCGATGCTGTTGTTGTTCTGTGGATTCCACGTCACTCAGCCAATGTCTCCCCTCTCCTTCCAGCCAACTTGCACAATACATTACAATTACACAATTACGCTGTTGTAATCAAATAATTAAGTTGCACATTAAACACGCATTAGAGCTCACAAAGGAAGGAGCTTCAGACATGGGCATGGAATAGGAGGGAGTGAGCCAGGCAGAATTGGTGCTAATTGCATCTTGCTTTTAATGACTCAGGGACTCCAGGTTTTGGTCTCAGGTGGCAAAACGGCAGTGGACTGAGGCTGCTGAGGTTTAGATAAGTAGGCAGGTTTAGTGAGTGACTTCCCTGGGGAGAGAAACAAGACTCAAACACACCCAGAAAGAAGAAGGGAATAATTGGGAAGCCTGTTGGATTCCAGTCTATTGAAATCCACTTCAGTGGAAGCTCTCCCAGGAAAAGGAGGACACCTGTCCCTCACCAGAGTGGCACTCAGCTGGTCTGGCAGGAGAAGGCCGTGAAGTCTTTGGGATGACATTATCTTAGCAGTGGGGTTGGGATGTCTTTGGGGTGTCGTTATTTTAGCAGTGGGGTTGGGATGTCTTTGGGTTGTTGTTATTTTAGCAGTGGTAGGGGAGGAGTGAATGAGTTGGTGGATAAGTCATAGATGTGGGTGTTTTCTCTTTTTTGTTTGTTGATAGAGGAAAAATAACACCCAACAGACCCAGATCTGTGTTCTGGCCTCATCCTGACTCTAATTTGATCCCACTCAGAGCCTCGTGGCAGGGGGCAGTTGGGATTGTCCATTCAGGGTAGATCCAAGAGGCAGAAGCCATGGTGCCGCCGCTCCTAATTCAAACCCTTTGGGATGAGGTCTAGGACAAAAGAGAGCCCAGAGCTGGTCATGCCGTGACTAAACAGCAGAAATCTGCTTTTTCATACAAATTTGGGTGAATTTTTCAAAGGATTCAGTGTGAGTGTTGGACAAAACCCCTCTTCTGATGTCTACCATAGCTGGAGAGTGGCAGAAGGAGCTGAGGTGACACCGTTGCTTTCCCACCAGGTTTCAGAAGTGGGCTGGAGAGCAACCTGCAGACTTCAGCTGCATTTCTGCAGCAGTGACTGCAGTCTAGGGAAATTAGAGATCAAATCTGAGCAGGCATGGAGGAAGGACTCTGGAGAATGAGAGCAAATGTGCGCCCAGTTTGATATGCCAAGTTAAAGGAGTTTGTGTGGTCGGTCTTTGCCAGTAGGATCACCATCCCTTCCAAAAAACTTTGGTTATTAAGCCTCTAAGAATTTCATTTTTAATGGGAACTTTAATCTTGTAATTAAAAGCCAATGTTTGTCCTCAGTAATTGCACAGAGGGGAGAAGGAACATTCTCTGCTGCATGAATCAGCACTGGAAGGGGAAGAGTGTTTTTAAATCAGGAACCAGCAAGCTGCAGCAGCCTGGAAGGCTTCTTCCTTCCATAGTGACCTATGGGATGATGTGTCTTTGGCCTCTCAGGAAATCCAAGTGGCTGAGGGCAGCAGGAGCCAGCTGGGAAGTGAGGAGATGAGTTGAGGTCCATCAGGCCGCTTGTCACTCTCTGGTACCGCTCCCATCGCTCCACACCAGGAATGTGGGGTATGTGCAGAGCTCTCCTGGGATTCCCACCACATTTTTGTGTCCTCTGGCCTGTTCTAGAGTCCTGCTGGAGCTGTGGTCCCTCTCCTTGCTCAGAGCTGTCCTCGTGCCCCCACACAGCCTGTGCCTGTCCCATGTGGAAAAAGGTCACAGCAGCATCTCTGCTCCAGGAGTTGGGAAGTGGGGAGGGAGATGTGGTGCAGGAACACAGAAACTCCAGACACACTTCAGCACCATATTTTCCCCTAAAAAATGAGAAGAAAACCCAGTCCTGCAGAATCTTCACGAATCCCTGCTTTGAGCACACATATTCATGCTTAAATTAAAAAAAAAAAAAAAAAAAAAAAAAAAA
>VZRV01005916.1:299066-349881 GCA_013398115.1 Falcunculus frontatus | reverse complement strand
AAAAAAAAAAAAAAAAAAGAAAAGATATAAAATTGCTGAGCTTTAGAAAAAAAAGCTCTTTGATGTATTAAATCTGATTGACTGGGTTCCTGGAGCACGTATAGACTTCACACAATGCAAATGGTGCTGATTAGATAAGATGGTGTTTAAAAGGAAAAAAACCCAGCCATAGAAAGGAGATGCAATTGGATTAGCAGATCCAAGGCTGTAAGTGCAGATCGAATGGGCTATAAACAATTTAAGGCTTGGGAGAAGGCCAGTGCTCCTGTGTGTTCATTTATAGTCCGCTGTGCTGGCTCTCTAATCCAAGAGGAGAAAGCAAGGAAGAAGAGGAAAAAAGTCTGGGAAGGGTGATTTTTTCACACTGAGACCTCCTCAGGTCATCTTCAAAGATTTCTGAGCCTCTCTGCATCCACCTAATACTGTATGTACACTTAAAAAAAATAGATATATCTGTATATAGCCACTGAAACCCCAGAGCTGTGTGTTTACTCAGCCCTCCTACCCCTCTTGGCTGTTAATGTGTGCATCTGTCTTCTCTGAATCTTGTTCTCGTGTCCACATCCGGGTGAATAGCAGGAGATCCCCAAGTGAACCACCGAGGCACCTCTTGCTCTTACACCTCGAGTGTGGCTTTAAAAACAATGCTCCCAATCACTCCTCACTGGGGTTTCCTTTTGCATGCAGCCAATGGAGTCTCCTTAAGAATATCTGAGAGTTTTTCTGGGTGCAAGAATTCATTTCTTGGCTCCTTGGAGCTTGGCTGGCTGGTGAGGGATGCTGGAGGCTCGTGTGAGTATTCCTGTTTTCGTACAGCACTGCTTCTGGGAGCCCAGTGTTTATGTAACTCCTATTAAAGCAAAAAGGGATTCTGCGGAGAAAGGAAGAAGAAAAGCCTGGGAGCCGAAGTTGGGTGTACTCTGAGGTTACGAAATCAGACCAAGTGCCCATCCCCAGGCTTTTTGGATAGTGAGTGATGGGACTGAATTCCCACGGGGTGACTGTGGAGATGTCCATGGGGGCAGATCTTCATGTCCCTGCTGTCTGAAATATTCATGAACTTCCTTTTCGGAGAGAAAAATCCCCAGCAAACAGTAAATAATTGCCTGACACATGGAACCAGGGACACTTACTTTCTTCTGGGGTTGGTTTTGGCTTTTGTTTAACAGCACCTACAAATCTGAAATACCAGCACCCTTTGCAGAGGGGAATTTCTGGTTGCCTGAACGGTTTTGATCCCCTCTGTAAATCTGTGTGGAGAGGCATTTTTCTCACTGTCCTTTATTTCCTACCCTGATTTCTAACCTGTCTTCTCATTTGTTTTATGTCCCTGTCCTTCACTGGGGGATGGCATCACCTCCTAATACAGCGGGGTCTGCCAATTCTGTTGTTTGCTCTTTGCTTCTTTTTCCAGCTCGTTGATGAAGAGGTGACAACAGACGGGTCTGGGAGTGATCTCTGCCGAGCCCACCGGGCACATCTCCCCTTCCTGACATGCTGCTGTTTGTCACTTTGCCTGGTTTATGGTTCCTCACTCCCTTCCTGAAGCACACGCCTTTTCTCATGTCCAAGTCAATTTGAACAGAGCATCAGCATGATCTTTCTCCGAGATGCTGGCTCAAATGTATATCTAAAGCTGAAATACAGTTTTCTGCTTCAGCTGGATGGAAGAATGGAGCGTGTTGGACCAGGTAGGGGCTGAAAAATAGGTGGTGTGGTTATTGCAGGCCATGTTTGTTGTTGAGGACGGCTCAGCCTTGGGAACCCTCTCTGGCATGTGTCCCCATCCTGGCGGTCTCTGCTCTCAGCAATGGCACTGGCTGCAGCTCTTGGCCGTAAGCAGCTGGTGAGGTTTGGCAGGGACAGCCAGCCCTGCTCCTCAGTGTCCCCCTGGCAGGATGAGCTGTCCCAGGGGAGTGGCAGGCAGGGAACCTCTGTGTCCTACAGATACCAGCTACAGCGGGGAGGAACTGAAGGTCTTGGAGCAAGCAAAGCTAAGAGGAAATGTTCTAACACAGTTAATCCACCCATCATATCCCAGCTGAGAACTTCACCCCTTGAGGGACTGGTCTGTGACCCCTTGCCTTGGGAGGCCCCTTTGGGATTTGGTTGCCACCAGCAAGGTGAGAACAAGGCAATAAATTTCATGTGACAGGTCTCAAATAGAAGTGTGGCTTGGCTTTCCACCCCTCCCTTGGCTGAGGCAAAGCTTGGGCACAGGGAGGAAGCCTTTGTCTGTCCCTCCTCAGAGCCAGCAGGATGTCCCACAGTGGCCGTGCTCCGGGACAACCCCTGCTCGTGCTCCGGGAGAGCTGGGATTTACCTTATGGCATCTGATGATTTTCCCTCCTCCCTAATTGGTTCCGTTAATTTATTGTGGACAGGAGCTTGTTCTGCCAAGTGCTAATTGCAAAGGTTATTGTTTCTGCCCTTCTCAGAGCACAGCAGGAAACCCTTCAATTCCATCACATGGAAAACAAGACAAAAAAAGCCAAAAGTTTTTGGGCTGGATGTGTGCCCAACATCCTGTGCAGCGTTTGTGCCACAGAGCACGGGCTGCCATTTCCTTCCCTTTGCACGGGGAAGCCTCCTGTCCATGGGATGAGGGCTTGGGTTCCTCCTCACCATGATGAAACGTGCCCTGGATCACAGGTGTCCTTCATTCTCTGAGCTGTTCGGGTCTGGATTTGGATTTGGGAGGTAGGATGGGTGCATTCCAAAGGCTGGAAGCTGGTGAAGTGATGCCATCCCCTGTGTGGGAATTCTTGCTGTCCCTGGGCATGTCTAGCAACATCTTTCCATGGAGCAAGCCTGGGCTGGAACAAGGTGGTGGCACCTGTCCCCCGCCGCGGTTTCTCACAGTGTCTGATGTTGCCTTCCCCACCCCGTGGTTGAATCACTTTTGTTCCCAGGCTCTCTGAGCTGGCTGTAGCCCATCCTTCCCCAGGTGAAGGGAGCCAGGAACGCTGTACTCTGGAAGGGTTTTCCTGCCTGCAGAAGTTGGGTGCCGTGGGTGAAGTGGGATGTCTCACAGCCAGGCTTTTTTCCAGGATGGGAGAGGAGGAACAGTTGCTGCTTGGCCATTTGCTGCCAGGGCTTCAGCATCTGTCTGGATTAATCTGGATTTCATGGTGGGCAGCAGCCACTTAGCCCAAGTGCCTGGCATCGCAGTTCTGGTGGATTTTGAAGGTGAAAAGCCCAGAGTCTTTCAGGGGGGTTTCTGCCCAGCTGCAAAGCTGGTTCTCCACACTGCTGGAAAACCTGGTGGAGCTTTTCCTCCTTCGCGGGGCCATAGGTGTTCCTGCCACGCCTGCGAGTGTCCTTTCCCTGTGCTTTCCACAGTCTCTGTCCCCTGGGGCTCTGTATTCGCTCTCCCAGGCTTTGTTCCCACTGCAGGGTTTACTCTGGCTCGTTTCCTGTTTATCTCATATCATGGATGGCGTTTGTTTTCGTTCAGCAGCTCAGAAGCTTTTGGAAGTGAGTGTTTATAAACAGAGGGATGTTTGGGACCACATTTGGATCCAGCAGCAGACTCCAGGGGTGTTTTATACAGATTATGGGGATGACTTTGTGCTGTTTCTTCCCTGCCCTCTGGCCCAGTATCCTTCTCGCTCTGTCTTTTCCAGAAAGCTTAAACTCTCCCCTCCTCTTCAGCTCTCGCCGGTCTCACTCCCAGCAGGTACCCAAGGCCAACCACCCCTCACTGGGCAGATATGCACAGAGTAACACATTAATGACACATATTTCATTCTGTTCCACTCCAGTCTAATGAAACATGATAAATGTTTTATCCTAAATTTTATCAGCATTCTGTTTCCCCCATACAGAAAGTCTGGCTGGCACCTGTGGGCAGCACTTGCATGTGAAAGAAGCACTGTTAAAATCTAGATTTCAGGGAAGGAGTGCATATATCAATTTTAAAGGAGCTTTTGAGCTTAAGATATAAAGGCAAATTACATTTTATAGTGTGACTTTAATAGCTGAGGAGCTTTGCAGGCAGCGAGGTGGCTGGTGGCAGCTCAGGCAGTATGTAGGACACCGTGCCAGCCATATGTGTCGCCATATCTCACACGCAGCCTTGCAAGTCATTGCTTTTTATTGAAGGCAGGAATTTGCCAGGATGTCAAGGCTGTCTTCTGCACTTTTGAAGAAGTGCCATGCTGTCTGTAATCCCCAAAGGCTGGTGACAGGAGGGCAGCAGGCACAGCCCCACCAGGTATCTCCTGTTCTCGGTGTGGGGGCACCGAGGCTGGACTCCACTTCAGCATGTGCCCTTTTCTCTTCCATAATGAAGAGTCACTTTTTCTTCCTGTGTGCCAGGCTTCTTTCCTTCTGCCTTCATCCTCATGCTTTCCATCTGTCCTTCTGCCTAGCCATCTTTCCTCGCAAATTCACATAGCTTTTCTTCCCAGATTTTGGCTGAGCCTCCTCGTCTTTGTGTTGGGTGCTTTGTGAAAGCTTGTGCTAACACCTGGCCCAGATGAAAGCCTGATCTCTTGCAGGACCAAACGATGCAGCATTTTTTAAATGTTGTTGGCCAGAGGACAGACTCCATGGATGTGTTGTCTCCCAAATATCCCAGGGCTTTTCCTGGGGCTCAGTGTGTGTGCTCTGAAAGCTGCTGGTAGGAGAAAGACAGCTCCATGTGGTGCATTAAATGGGTGTGGTTTCACATGTCTCAAACTGAGCAAGAATGATGGTAGTGAAAAAGTCCAATCACAAAGGAATCTTTCTTGGCTATTCAATTTGTGCAATATCTTATTAGAGGGGAAACCCAACTGTTATCTGCCTGGGAAAGGTTAATATAATAATAAGCAGATACTGACTTCTATTGAGATGAACATGATGATTTATTGACCCGAGAGGTAAATATGCAGTGAAGCAAAGCCTGGGTCAATATTCACCAGGAGAAGAATAAATTCTTGTGTTTTCTACGATGGGGAGACCACGCAGACCAGTCACCAAAACACACTGGTGTTGGTGGTTGCTTCTTCAGTGAGATAGCTCAATATGGTAGACTTCCAACAGGTACTTCATCATGTTTCTGTAGAGAAAATGTCAATTCACAAACACTCCCTTTGGATGTTTTTGTCCTTCACAACACTTCATGAAGTATTTAAAAGTACTTTCGTAAAAACCAACCAAACAATAAAAGCGACTCCCAAGGGCTGCAGCAGTTTTGGATTGCCAGATGCATTTCTTGAATAAATGATATAATTTTATTGTATTTTATTTTGCTTTTTTAGAGAAATGCTCAGCTTACAGCTTCCAAGCCTGGCAACTCCCAGCCCGATCAGAGATGTTTCTGCACATGTTTTCATTTTGATTGCAAGCCCGTTTGTCATTTCTGAAATGCCTCAGCTCAGAAATGTCAAGCATCTCTTGTAGCCAGCATGGAGAAAGGCAGCTCAAAACACTGGCACCTGCTGCAGGGAGCAGCATCCTGCTACGAGGGACCACCCAGCCATGGGTGTGGGGGATTTTTGGGAGCAGAGGGGTGCAGCATGTGGGGATAACTGGCGCTTGGTTGGGCTGTGGTGGGTGTCACCCTCTACAAGAAGTGTTTGGTGAGTTCTGTGCTCTGCCAGAGCTGGTCGTGCCCAAAACCTGATCCTGGGAGATGGTACCTGTCAGCTGCTCCTCCTGGGTGAGGAACACGAATCCCTGCCTTGTAACATGCCAAGGGCTCACTCCATGGGGATGGGGAGGGCAGGAATTGTAAATACACCTGGTGGGAGGAGAGAGAGGAACTGCACTTCTCCAACTTGAGCAAAGTGACATGAACAGGGATATTATTTTAGAAAGTTTATCTCTTTTGTATCTATGGTGACAAGATCTTTATCGGGGTAAGACAGACTCCCAGGCTGTCTGCTCCTTGTTATCTCAGGGTAGGATGACAATCTAAGTGTCACGTCTAGAAATGTTATCTCTCCTTTATTATTTCACTTGTGAGGGGCTAACTGGAGTGTTATCAGGGTGTTTACAATCAAAACACGTGCAGCTCAAGTGATAAAAGGGAGAACAGACATCTGATCTCCAAGGATATGAAGACAATGCAGCTTTGAAGAGATGGATCTTATTATTGGAAATGGTTTGGCAGGCTGGGAATGGACAAACAAGTTCAGATCATAAGCTTGAGAGATGGGCTGGGGGAGAGGCTCACACTCAAACTCCTGCAGAAAAGGGAAAGGCAATCGTATCAACAGCAGTCTTGGCTAAAAGAGAAACATTTTCCAATAAAATTTGTATGTTTTTTTTCTTTCTGTACTCTCTTCTCACTTGGAATGTGATATGGAAAGCCATCAGGACCAGCGAGTGGAGTGGAGTTGCTTTAAGTCAGTCAGGATCTGAGGAAGCTTAGCCAGGCTGGAGGGAGAAGAGCAGAGAACTGCCAAGGCTCAGGGAGTTCATTTCGATTAATTCCTTATCTTGCCTGGGTCAGTGCTGTGTTAATTTAGAGAGTGCACAGACACAGGGTTAGTGGTGACCATAAACCTTATCCCTGATCTCTTTAGGGACAGGGAAGCTAAATCCTTAAAGGGCTTAGGAATCTGACCCTGGGATGCTTCTGCTGCTGGTAATTGAGAGGAGTTCAAAGATGTCCCAGACATCAGATCCTCATTAACCTACAGCCGGAGCACACCAGTGTCAAATGGTGTCAGGTTGTTTATCTAACCTGAATAATCCTCAGGAATTAAAAATGGGGTTGTGCAATGCTCCATCCAAATCCGGGCCTGACTCCTGGATGTAGCTGTGCTCTTGGCTAGAACGGGCTGCCCGGGTTTCTTTGGTGTCGTAGAGGATATGGCAGGCACATTCCACATCTTCCTTCCTCTCTTGATGCCAATGTTCTCCAAGCCGAGCTTTGTGGCTCCTATCACACAAAAAAGATGATTTTCCACCATCTTTCCTGGCTTGTTTATCTGTCCTGTGAGGTGATGGCACACAGAGCTTTGTGCCCTCAGATGGAGAGCGAGCAGAGGGGCTGTGGTGGCCTCTGAGCCAGGAGGGGACCCAAGCTGGAGCACAGATTCCAGCACCAAGGTTCCCTCTCCCCTTTGGGAAGGAGATGGGGAGGGTGGAGGGGATGTAGGTGTGGGCTGGGTGTTGTGAGGGCTGGTGGAGGACGAAAACATGACATCCTGGTGACATCTGAGCATCTCTGTTGGCCTGGCTAAATATGGGAAGTAAATTCCTGCTAAGTAATTACCAGTGAATTCCTGGTAAGGGGGGGGAATGGACGTGAACTTGTGAGCGGTGTTGTTGTGCATGGGCCTGTCTGCTAAACTCCATATTCCTCTTGCTTCGAGTATCTCCTAAATCAACCCTGAGTGACTCTCACATCCCTCTAAGGACTGACACCACAGGGAGCCCTTCCTCACCTGGGGGGACAACAAGGCAGCAGCTCCTCTGCCTTGTTCATGAGAGATAATCTCTGGTGGTGTTTTTTTGTGCATAATCCCAGCTTTGGAGGGCCACTGGGGCCACTTTGTGCAGTGACCCACTGCTCCCTCCTGCCCTTCATCTCTCACACCTTTAATTGTACTTGTGTTTCTGGAGCGGATGGAATTCATTATCCAGCAAACAACGTCCTTTGCAGTATCAGCCTTAATTAACTGCTCCCCTCTGTATTTTCCTGCTCTTATCCTCTCCAAATCTCCGTGCTGAGCCAAGCTGACGGCCCCCCACATGCATCAGTGCCAGCCAGTGAGCCATGACCAGATAAGAAGAAATGGAATTCCTTATCTCTTTTTTACAAATACATACACAAGCACACACAAACACATAGACCTGGAAAAGGTCAAGGTTACTGGGAAGGGAGAAGGCCCTTCAAGACAACAAAACCCCTTCTCTTTTTAAGTCTCCATAGCAACTGGATGGAGCATCATGGGATGTCGGGATGAGAGAGGACTATTCTTCCCCTACAACACTCTTTCCACTTCATTAGACTCTTTATCAAGTATCTCTGCACTGGGCTGAGTATATTTTTTGTGTCGGGGAGCAGTGCAGGGGACTCAAAAGCATCCTGACCTTTTCAATGGGACTTTGGGAGTTCCTTGTGGGAATTGCATCCTCTTCCCCTGCCTTCCTCCCCCACAGCCCCCTTGTCTGCAGTTCACATGACCTTCTCATCAAAAACCCTGTGCCTGGTGAGGTATAAAGGGTTTCTTTAAAAGAAGAAAGGAGCAGGGAAAAAGAAGAGAAGAGTATGAGAATGTCCTTCGCTGGCTCTGGAGGTGTCAAGACCCCGGCTGTCAGAGCTGTGCATCTGCAGGGAAGATTAATGAGTCTGCTTAGAGGAAATCCAAATAAAATAGAGCAGAATAAATACCAAGTGACTGTGTGGGTGATTAGGGGAAGGGTGAGGAAGGAGCAAGGGAGCGTGACAGGGCAGAAGTAGATATTCCTCAGTGTGGTAAGTATTTGAATTCCCCACGGAGGAGCGAATCAGCACAGGAAAGATCTTTGGATTTAGTGCTGTGGTCTCCAAGTGCCAGGGCTGTGTGCGGGTCTGTGAGAGCTCATAAAACACTGGTTGTACTGAGGCACAAATACCGGGGATTTTTATCTGCCCTTCCCTAGGAAAGCGTTCACCATGCAGAAGAATTTTCTGTTCAGCCTCTCAGCCCTTGACCTGCATCGTCTCGAGGTGCCTCGAACTGCTCTGCCACTGGAAGCACTGGTTGTTCTTAGGAGCCATCAGTGCCTGGTTTGTGTTGGGCAGTGGCCTGGAGTGTGGAGAGGAAGGGGTTTAAACCTTCCTATGGATCGAAAGCGGCGTGGGCAGCAGAGAAGGGATTGGGATTCCGCCCCTCGGCCCCGCTCAGGTGAGACCCCACCTGCAGAGCTGCCCCAGCCCTGGGGCCCAGCACAGGGAGGACGTGGAGCTGCTGGAGAGAGCCCAGAGGAGGCACCAGGATGATCAGAGGGATGGAGCAGCTCTGCTGGGAGGAAAGGCTGGGAGAGCTGGGATTGCTCAGCCTGGAGAGGAGAAACTTTGGGGTGACCTCACTGTGGCCTTCCAGTGCCTGAAGGAGCAAGAAAGATGGAGAGAGAATATTTCCAAGGGTCTGGAGTGCCAGGACATGGGGGAATGGCTTCAAACTGACAGAGAGTAGGTTTAGATTAAATATTAGAAAGAAATCCTTCCCAAAGAGGTTGCCCAGAGAAGCTGTGGCTGCCCCTGGATCCCTGGAAGTGTCCAAGGCCAGGTTGGACAGGGCTTGGAGCAGCCTGGGATGGTGGAAGGTGTCCCTGCCCATGGAAGGGGGAAGGAATTGGATGATCTTTCAGGTCCCTTCCAACCCAGGCCATTCTGTGATTCCATGATTCTGTGGTGGTATCCCACAGGAGAAACTGGACCTTGGAGCTGACCTTCCTGAGGGAACTGTGACATTGTTGCTACCTTTAGCTTTTAACCCTCTGGACTTTCGCTTCTTCCAGGGAGCCATGGTGTGACAGCCTGCAGGTTAATCTGAGCAGACTCCACACCACGAGCACCCAGCTGAGCATCTTTCCTCACTGGCTCAGGGTCTGCAGCTCTGAGTGTTGGAATCCACGTGAATCAGACAAGGAGAGGGGCTTGTTACCACAGCCAGAGTCAATTCAAAAGGTGTTTGTAAAGAGCACTGAGGCTGGATGTGCTTGGACTGTGTGTTCCTGAGCTGTAAGATTTACATGGGTGTTTTAGGGGAAAAACCACTTAAAAAAAAAAAAAAAAAGCTCTGCACTTACGGTAGAAGTCGGGCTGTGAATATCCCAGTCCCACTGCTTCAATCCTCATGGGAGTAATTTTCAAGTGGGAAATCCTATTAAGTCATAAAGGGCCCTTAAGTAGTTCCCTCTGATGAATTTGTGGCACTCTGCAAGTCCCATAATTCCCAATATCCAGATGAGGAAACTGAGGTTAAGTGACTTAGCCAAGGTCACGTAGCAGATCAATAACCACTGAGCCCCTCTCCCGTTCACTCCGTGTGTCTCTGCTGTCAGCAAAGGGGATCAATCCTCCCCACCACTGTCCCAGCCCCAGCCATGGACACCCAGGCTTTGAAATGTTGGATTATGTGAAAAAAAAAAGTCCATCTTCACTCAGAGATCTGGGCTGGGGGAGCAATCATGGGGCTCCTTCGCCCTCCTTGCACCCACAGCGCCCTGAGTGGAGACATCCCCCGGTTCCTGCTGCTCCCTGGAAGCAGCTGGGCTTCCCACAGCAGGCACAAACCTCACGTCGTGAAGTCTGGGGGTTGGGACAGGAGCATCTTTGGTGGTGGTGATAGAAAATTGCCTCATGCAAGAGCTGCTGTCTGTGACAAGGGTGAGAGTCTCTGTCAGCCTCTGTGGGAGACTGTTCTTCCTCTTTCCCACTGCTCAACTCCCCCCTTCCATGTTTCAGCTTCCTCTACCCATTTCTTGAGCTCGTGGAGGGGAATGCACCAAGAGTTCGGGGATATTTCAGGAGTGAGGACGTGTGTTTTCAGTCTAAGCTTGCTTCCCATGGATGGCTGGTGCCAAAAAAAAGGTTGTTCTTCCTGGGATCAGGCAGGCTGTAATTCTGGGACTCTCAGGTTATTTATTCCTATTTACCTGTTTGTTGTCTTCATCATGGAATCCCAGAATGGTTTGGGTTGGAAGGGACCTTAAAGCCCATCCAGTGCCACCTCCAGGGACACCTTCCACTATCCCAGGTTGCTCCAAGCCCCATCCAACCTGGCCTTGGACACTTCCAGGGATCCAGGGGCAGCCACAGCTTCTCTGGACAGCCTGTGCCAGGGCCTCCCCACCCTCACAGGGAAGGATTTCTCCTGTCTATCTAATCTAAATCCACTGTCTCTTCAGTTTACAGCCATTATCCCTTTATCTCCTGTTAATGTTCCCAGCACAGCCCTCTGGAGTCACATGGGATGGAGGCATCTTCCATTTCCCAACCAGGCATTTCTCCCAGTGACAGTACCTTGCTTCCCTGTTCTTCTCCAGCTTTTCTGTACCTAATTCAAAGCTCTTTGAATTCCTGGTTCTGCTCTTGCTGCTGTGGTAGCTGGTGCCTGACTGACTGGCTCTGTTCCCTCTCTCAGGTAAAAGGTACAAAAGCACAGGGAGTGAGCACAAGTGGAATGTTGGGATGGACCCACTGACACCTGCCTTCCCACAGGACAGCTGGATGCTTCCCTGACAGGCTGGGCCTGAGGGGTTAATGAGAAGTTGTTCTCCAAGCCAGGCTCCTTCCTACTTTGCTGCAGGGTTTCTGAAGGGTGGCATGTGTTTAATTTATGTCTCCTTCTTCCTCCTGATCAGCACTTCTCCAGGTGTTTGGCACTTGCCAGACCTCTGGCATCCTTACTCCTGCCCAGCTTAACCTGCAGGACAGGTGCTCTTGGGAATATTGAAGGTGGAATGGTCAGGAGGAAGGTCAGCACCCTCCTGCACTATCTCCCATGGATTTATGGCTTTCCAGCTCGTCCAGGAATGCCCTGACCTAGTCCAGAGAGCTGCTCCATGTCACGGCCCCGGTGCTGAGCCGGCACTGCCGGCGCCTTTCCCAGCAGCAGAGAGGGCAGCCTGGCACCGGCACTGGGATGATGGATGGGAGCTCCTGCAGAGGAGAGCTTGGTCTTGGAGCTCCTGGAGGCTCTCCAAGCCTGGCTTTGCAGTTGGCCAAGTGTTTCACTTGTTTTGATGCTTTTCGTGTCTTTGGGCCGTTTGCTGCATTTATTCTGGGGGGAAGGTCAGCACTCCCAGCTGATGCTAGGAGAATGCCCTGGGAGAGAAGCATCCCTGGAGACAGCCCTCCTTTCAGCAGCACATGGCAAAGCTCTGAGATTTCCCATTCAGTGGGAGGCACGGGAGATATTTTGGACTGCAAGCTGTGGCTTTAAAAAAACCCACCCAGTAGTGATTTGAGGTTTTCTTCTTGAAGCCTTCCTGACTTTGAACACCAATTGCGTCTGTTTTGGTAAGCAGGCTCCCAGCAAGCCAGACCTGTTCCCAGGGCTATTGTGACCACAGGTATAGCTGTTCCTTTTCCATATGGGATGACTTAGGCCCCTGTTCCCTGCCATCATGTGGTCGGATTTCACCTTCCTCCACGCCGTGGCATTTCAGAAAGAGCTGCTTGTTTTACAGAGCAGCTGTGTTGCCTTAATGCAGCTGTAATGTGTATTTGTCTTGGGGCACAGCAGGACTAGGAAGAGGTTTTATTAGATCATTCCCAAGTCCCAATAATCTCTGAGTCTCTCTCGGATCTGTGGCTGTCAGCTGTGCTGCTCTCGCTCCGTGGGACGGGGTTGGAAGCTGAAGATGGGAAATCACTTGTTCATGATCCTTTATCTGCTTCATCTGGGAGTCATCGCTCCCCTCCTGGCTGTTTGCAGCAGCCGGAGAGGACTTAGTCCTTGTATCCCAGACTTTAAACCACAGCCTAAGAGCCTCCAGGGGATCCTCCCTGCCTGGAGCGTTGTTTATGGGACTGCTGGTGGCACTGCAGCCTGGATCCCAAGGAGCGTTCCCATCCCATCACCACTGACTGCCAGCATCGGGATGATGGTAAGGCTGCTGCTTCCCTCCCTCCAAAGCATGTTCTGTGTGTGTCCTGCTGCCAGAGCTGGAGTTTGCTGCTTGCTTTTCCTCTTCCCGAGGGAACTAGAGTCTCCTCGGTCCCTTGTGTTTGGATGTGCATGGGATGAATTCCCTCGGTGCTTGCACATGTTTTATTTTGTTGCTGCACTGCCCTGCCTTGTACCTCATCCTGTGATGGGCAGGTTTCTGGATCAGAGATGTCTGTTGCTCTCAGAATGGTTTCCTTTCCCAGCAGTGCATTCCCAGTATATATTGCTACTGTCACATATCGCTGTACCGCTCTCCTCTGGCTGCAGTGTGCTTGAGGGACATCCCTCTCCTTAAACACCACCTGAGGTTTTCTCTGGCAGAGATAGTGTGGGGATCGTGCAGGTCACTCCCTCTTTCCATTCCTTGTGCGTATCAGCTGTGTACTTATCTGCTGCAGCTTCTGCACCACGGCTGCATGAATGAAGTTGTATTTTAGGCTCATGCAGCATCTCTTTTGCTGACTGTACCACTTGTATTTCTGTCTGTGCTTTCCCTTGGCACACAGCTTAGAACTCCCATTGTCCTCGTGCTGTTGTGACTGGTGGAGTCCTTTTAATTTGTCTGTATTTTGCTGCATCTTTGTTTCCTTCCTCTCAGAGCATCAGGGAGGTCTTCGTTGTCCAACACGATCACGGCGATTACATGTCACCATGTCTCTGCTTGCTTGCTTGGGAGCTGCTGGTTTCCTAAAACTCAGCCTGGAAAGGGATGCAAATCACATCCTTGGGCTGCTCTGATCCATGTTCTCAGTAAATGTGCATTACTGTGTTGTCCCAGCAGATTCTTGTCCTTTTGTCTGGCTGCTTTTAGCAATTCTTACAGAGTTTAGGGGAATACACAGGGGTTTTCTCCTTCCTCAGTCCTTTCATACAAGTCTCTATTCAGGGAATTTCCTGCTGCTTTTTGCCTAATTGTGTTTTCTCCTGTTTTTCCCAAAGGCCACCCAGGAGTTGGACATCATGGAGCTGGACACACACCAGGGTAGGTAAAGGATGTGACTCCCAAAATTGGAAAAGCCCCTGTGACAACTCTGACTCAGAGCCTGAAAGCTCTGGACCAGAGGAGGGAGACTTTCTCAATCAGGGGCAAGCCAGGCAAGCTGTATTTTATGGTTCATCCCAGAGAGCTGCTCCCGGCCTGGTTTGGAGCAGTGTCCTGCATTTTGTTTCTCTCTCTGTGCCAGGTCATGTTGTTGCTCTCCCACAGGACCCTCGAGTGCCTTCCCTGAGCTGCTGCCTGAGCCAGCTTTGCCCAGCTCAGACTTCAGCAGATCCTGCATTTTGGTGGCATTTCCTGGGGCTTTGGTGTCTTTTGTGCCTGGAAGAGGCAAAGCAAAGGGTCCCTCTTTGGAGCTTTGCTTCCTGTGGTGGCTCATTGTGCTGTTAGGCAGCGGAAAGGAGCATTTTGCCTCAGTTCTGCAGGGACAGAGGGGCACCTTTAGTTCCTGTGGGTCAGAAATGGCTTTGTGGAGGGTGTCAGTGGGTTTTCCTCAGCTCGCTGACGGTGTGATGTGCTGTGCTGCTCTCGGAACACGACGCAGCCTTTCCCCAGCAGCGTTTGCTGGCGCTTTGTTCTCTCCCTTATCCAGCCCCTCGTGTAATTGCCCAGTTTCCCCACAGTGAGCTAAAGAGCCTCTTACTGCTGAGCACAGCCCCTTTCATTGCCGCTGCTCAGGGCCAGGTCTGGGGTTCAGCCCTGCCACTGCCTCCCCCTGTTTGTTTGGGTTTCTTCCTTGCCACGTTCACACCTTTCCACTTTCATGTGCCTGCAGGAGCCGACTTGCTTCTGACACTGAGTTCAGTCTCCAAACATGAAAGAAGAGAAAGTCAGGACAGAAAGGCATTGGATCTTTCTTCTTCCTCCACACCTGCTGTTCCTGCTCGTCAGGCACTTCCAAAGAAGAGAGTTCTCCAAGTTCCCAGTCATTACCCTTTACATAAGCATAATATAGTGCTGCACTTCCTACAGGGAAGTCATCTATTGTAGCAATCTGTAAAACAAAAGCTGGATTGCTCCTTCTCCCATTGCTCCCAGAATCAAAAAGCTGCCTGCTGTTCCTCAAATGGGAAGGCTGAAAGCCTTCATCAGAGGGTAGTTCATTTTTACACGACATTTTTACACTCAAGCAAAACTGAAAGCAAGGCATAATTTGAAACAGCCCCGCTTGCCACTAGAGCAGAACCGCACAAATAAAATGCCTGGGATGATGGAGTTGAATACGCTGCAGTCAGAAAAATGACAGTTTGCAGGGAACGAGGAAAACTAGATGGATGAATGGGAATTAGTGAGGAGCAGACTTCCAAGGCAGACAAATCAAATTGAGAGCGTGGATCATTAGATTCAAAGGAAGCAGGTAAGGAGTGCACTAAATCGTGCCTTAAACAACAAACCAAAGGCCTCAGCCTCCAGGGAGAGGTGATGGAGCAGGGGCTTGGGATGTGGGAGTGGCTCCCAGGTGTGTCCTGGCCACTGGGCATTGTGACCTCGCCCAGGTCACCATGTATCCTTGGCATCAGCTTCTGTGCTGTGGGGTATGGCAGGCACTGGACATAAAGGATGCTTGGGAAGGTCTGCAGCTGTGCCCAGCTCCAGAGGAGAAGGGCTGAAGGTTCTCTGGATGGGCTGTCCTGGCACCTGGCACCTTCCGGGGCTATCACTGATATCTATTGTATGGAGCTGGTTCTTTGTTTGTTTTTTTTCCCCAGAAGGTGAAGGGATGTACAATCACTGAGTTGTTGAATTTTTAAAAATTAACCATGCATGATTATACCCAAGAAGGTGGGGTGGAAGAAATACACTTCACATACAGCAGCTCTTTGCAGATGTGAGAAAATGTGGCATGGTTTGGACCTGCCTGGGAGCAGCTGAGCCGGGGGAATTTGTGTATTTTAAAAATGAAGCTCATGTTTTTCTTGGACAAACTTTCAGGTCTGAAACTGAAGGTCACAATTCTTAAGAAGATTATGAAATGCCCCAGATGCTCAGCGTGATAGTCTAGACAAGGCAGCCAAGGGAGAGATGCTGAAGGAAGTTCCTTGGATTGGCACAGGAAAGAAAAGCCCTCAGGATGGACACCTTCCACACAGAGCTTCCCTTCGGTGCTCCTGCCTGGCCACTCCTGCAGAGACTGGTCCTAGCTGAGTCCTGCTCAAGGATAAAACTCATGATCACAGGCAAACCACTCCACTGGAATCCCACCTGGCTGATTCCTCCATTTCAGCTGAGGTGGAAATTTCAGTGGGTCTCACAGAGAGGTATGAGTGGAGTGATTAGGGAAGTTCTCCAGCAGGAGCTGAAATGCATCACCCTTGCTGGGGGAATAAACCAACAATTGTTATTGTGCTTTACAATAAGCAAAATTGTTATTGTGCTTTACAATAAACAAAATTGATCTGATCATTCCCGTAAGAACCACAGAATCATAAAATCATGGAATGGTTTGGGTTGGAAGGGACCTTAAAGCCCATCCCATTCCACCCCCTGCCATGGGCAGGGACACCTTCCACCATCCCAGGTTGCTCCAAGCCCTGTCCAACCTGGCCTTGGACACTTCCAGGGATCCAGGGGCAGCCACAGCTTCTCTGGGCACCCTGTGGCAGGGCCATATGATAAACCTGATATCAGTGCTGTGTAACTGAGGGAAATGCATCCCCTGTTATCCCAGGTTATCCATCGTTATCCCAGGTTTGGCCACATGAACCTGTTACTGAGCAGCACTGATCTGAACATGGCAGTGGTGACGATTCTTCTCCCCTTGATTCCTTCATTAATAGTCTCTTTATTTTATCAAAGGCTTTATTGTGGAAGATGCTCAGCATGTCCTGGGATTTCCCGCTCCCTTGGCAGCCTCCCAGATTTCACCCTGCCATCAATCCCACCACAGTTTGTTTGCCACGGACGGTGTTCCCCTGCTGGTTTAGTTGGCCAGCCTGGGATGTGGTTCCTTCCAGCAGCTCTTAAGAAAACCTTTGCACATCCATTCCTTCATTTTTCTCCCTTTTTCCTTTTAGCTTTGGTTATTTGCAGCAGGCTCAGTGGCAGCTGTAAATGTTAGTTAGAGCCTTATTGAGTGCCTGGTGCTTCCCAGCCGCCTGGTTCAGCCGTTTATTTGGGGCTCCGGTGATCTTTAGAGATGCATTTCCTCTCATCTCTCCCAACTATATTTTACTGTTTGCTCATTTGCTTGATGACAGTTTGCTGCTGGCTTTTGGAAGGGCTTTGCAGTGCATTATCTCGTGAGTTAATCCTGACCTGCTTCCTTGGCTCCAGCAGCTGCCCTGGCGTGTCCTGAGCCGGACGCTGCTGCCATCAGGAATTTTCTGCCAGCTCCTTTCTGTCAATATTTTTGGCTATTGCTCTGTGTCGTTCATGTCTGGATTAAGCTCCCCTGTGACATCCTGGGGGCGAGATGAGATGTGTCACTGCTCCCGGGATCAGCCTTGGCCCTGCTGGGGAGGTTCCTGAGGGCTGGAGAAGGCCCAGCCCATGGGGTTTGTCCAGGACAGTTCTTGCTGTGAATCCACATTCTCTGAGTTTTGAGCTGTCCTAGGAGACTGCTTCACCTTTTTCAGGATGATTTAAGAGGATGTGCTGTTCAGGATTCCCATTCGAGTGTTATTTATTAGTTCTGTAGTATCTTCCAGGCTGCTTTCTTCCGTGTAGTGTTGATTCCTTGGGGACAAAGGAAACAAAGGCAGGAAAACACTCACAGGGGGGATGAAATAGGAGCCTGACTGATATCTCCTCTCTCTCTCCACGGTGTTTTTTCACAGATCAAAAATCAATTAAGGGCAAATTTCACTGGGAACTCTTTAAACAATGTGATATTTCATTAGAGATTATTGCAGGCTCTTTAACATTTGCAGTCCAGGTGTGAATTACAAAATTAGCCAGATTCTTTTAATGATTTCCTCCGAGGTAACATTCCTCCAAGCACCCTGTGCCTGGAGCCAGCTGTGCAGCTGCTGCTGGAGAATGGGTGTTTATTGCTTCCCCCCACGTCCTGATGGAGACACAAGACTGAAGGAATGGTTTTGATTGTGACAGCAGCCTGGCTGGGCACAGGGCTGTGACCTGGAAGGTGAGAACTGAAGGAAATAAGAGCGGAATGTTGTAGGAGAGGTAGAGAGAGGCTTTGAGATGAGCAGATTTGGGATTTTTTCCCCAATCCCTTCTTGAGCTGTTACCAGCACAAGCTTGTTCCTTTGTGGGACTTCCCTATGGCTTTCCAGCTCCTTCCCTTGTTCTTGGATCTGTCCCTGCTGCCATCTAAACCCAGTAACACCGAGACAGAAGCACTCCAGAGGTGCCAGTGCGTTTTCACTGGCATCTGGATTCCTTGGGACACGTCACTCCTTCCAAACCTCCTGAAGGCACGAAGAGTTGAGCAGTGTGACTTCCTCTGCTCCACTGCATCTCCCTCTCCATCATTAATCCTGCCTGGAACTTGCCCTTTTCAGTGCCCATTCCCTCTCTCGTCCATCTTGCCTTATTCACAGCCTGGTTATTGATCCTTATTTGAGGCTCATCTGTCTTAGTGAGCTTGGGGAGCCACCTCTGGGAGGGAGAGGAGCACCTCTGATTGCTTTCAGGGTGCTGTAGTTGGGTGGGAGGGAAACGGGTGAGTTTTGGGATGTGCCACTGCAGGTTTGATCCAGTGGCTGCATTTTCTGAGTGCCGACTGCTCTCTCCACCTGAGCACCTGCTTTTCTTGGAGATGCTGGTTTTCCCTGGAAATTTTCCTCTCCTCTTCTCCTAAAACCGTCACAGCTGCAACAGCCCCATGACAGCAGCTCAGCCTCTCCTCCCTCTCCCTTGAAGTCACGAAGGCCAGGATTAGTCCTCAGGGCTGCCTGTAGAACCACGTACATCTGTGTTTGTCCTATTCTGTCCCCCTTTTCCCATTTCCCATCCCCTCACCTCAGTCTTCCCTGCATTCTTCTCTCTCTGCACAGCTCTGTCCTGCCCCAGGAGAGCACGGAGGGTTCCTTTGCTGGCTGCAGTGAGGACCCAGGAAAGGCAGCTGAAAAAACCCCATCCTCTGCACAGACCCACTGGCCATAATTGCTTTCCTGGAGAGCAGCAGGGAGAGGCAAACAGTTCTGATACTTCCCCTGAATACTCTCTTGGGTCCTAATTATTTTCAGCTTAGGATATTTTCTGTGTCTGAGAAGACTCATCTGTCTAATAGTCCTTGCTGGGTTTCACTTCCAAGTACTTGCCCAGCCCTGCCTTGAGCCCCCTGTAAACTTTCCACACCCCCTTTCCTCATAACCATCTTCCCTGATTTGCTGTGGATCTCTTTGATTGCTTCCCTCTAATGCTCCTTGTTCTGGGGCTGGGCAAGGTGGTTAAGGAGCAATTTTGTATCTGAAGGGAGGCTGTGGCGAGGGGAGGTCAGGCTCTACTCTGAGGCAGCGACAGGAAAAGAGGAAATGGCTTTGAGCTGTGCCAGGTTGGACATCAGGAGGAATTTCTTCATGGAAAAGGTTGTTAAACATTGGAAGAGGCTGTGCAGGGAGGTTTGGAGTCCCCATCCCTGGAGGTGTCCAAGGAACACCTGGACATGGCACTCAGTGCCCTGGGCTGGGTGACAAGCTGGGGATCCATCACAGCTTGGACTCGATGGTCTTGGAGGACTTTTCCAACCTCAGCGATCCTGAGATTCTGTGATCCTCCCCCACTCTTCCAGTGACTCAAGATTTTTGAATCCCCCTCACCTGCCTCTTTTCTAGGCTGCAGCATCCCAACCCATTGGGTGGCTCTTCATGGAAAAGCCATTCCAGACCTTATGAAGTTCTCGCTGTCCTTCCAGGAACCTTTCCTGCTGTATTCCTCCTGCTTGGCACCGCTGGATCCGTGCAGGAACACATCCACATAGCTCACCTGGAGAGTTTTGGAGTACTTTGTGTTGCCTGAATGAGCTACATGTTTTGGAGGAGCTGGCCCTTCCTTGAGAACGTTTTTATTACAGGAACCTTTTCAGCAAAATGCCAATTATTATGAATCCTGAAAGAGCACTCTCTGCAGCTTCCAGTTACAATCCTGGCTGCATCTGACTTGAATGGTGTTTACTGTTTAGGGTGCATTTGAAAATGCATTTTGGGAGGTGTCTTTTATTTCATGTGTGGTGGCTAACATTGTCCTTAATGCTGGAGGAAATTAAAAATGCTTCCTGCTTAGGAGCAATGAGTTGAAATGAAAATATGCTGTGTGCTGCTCCATGGCAGTGTCACCAAAACGTCTGGATGTGGTGCCAGGTGCTGCTCTGTGAGTTCAGCTGTGCTCAGAGTGACCTGGTGTATCTCTGGTGGCCTTTGAGATGGGAGAGCTGAGTGACCAAGCTAGGTCTGCTCTGGGGAATCTCCTGAAGCTGCTCGGCACATCCAATGTTTACACAGATAATTTAATTCAGGTGGGGTGGTGAGGTCACATGGGCAGAGCTGTGNGAGAGGGAACGGCCTCAGGCTGGGCCAGGGGAGGCTCAGGGTGGATGTGAGGCAGAATTTCTTCATGGAAAGGTTTGTTAAACACTGGAAGGGGCTGCCCAGGGAGGTTTGGAGTCCCCATCCCTGCAGGTGTCCAGGGAAGGCCAGGATGTGGCACTCAGAGCTCTGGGCTGGTGACAGGGTGGGGATGGGGCACAGGGTGGACTCGATGGTCTTGGAGGGCTTTTCCAACCTCAATGATTCCATGATGTGCCATTTATTCTCTTCACCTCTTGGAAGCCCAACAAAGTGCAAGGGGTAAAGGCTCAGGAGGATTTGGTTTTGGGAGCTGTAGTTTCATGAGTTGGGAATCTCTGGTTAACCCTGTCATGAGCACTGGGTTCAGATCAGCTGCTGGAATGGTGTCCCACCTCTGCTGAATAATCCAGATCTCATGGAGTAGTTTATATTGGCTGAGGAAAAGGCGTCAGCCCAACATAAAACCTGTCCTGACACGGTCTGGGCAGATTTGGGCTAGCAGTGAGAGCCTGAACTGGGCCAGTGCCCTGTGTCCCATACAAGGAGCACTGGGACAGAACTGACAATTCTATCCAGGATGCCTGTGAGTTTGTGTTTCCCTGTGCCTGTGTTTGTATTTACACCTTCCTGATGGGAGCGTGCACAAGGAGATAAAAACCTGCTCTAGTGGATTCCAGCATTAAGTCAAGAGACTATTGGATTTTTTCAAGGGCTCGCACAACTCTCCTAAAAAGCAGGTTGTTGTGTGTTAGTTTGAAGCCCTTTTGTTCAGCCTCAGGTGTGTTTATTCCTTCAGGATATTTACTGAAAGGACAAGAAGAAAATGACTCAAGGTGGCACCATGCAAAAAATTCCGTGTTCAGCACAAGAGTGCTACATTTTGGCTTTTCCTCCAGCAGGAGTGGGATACCTTGCCCCTCTTTTGAGTCAAGTGTCAGATTAGAAGAGTAGAAAGTGGAAGAATAACCCCTCTAAATCAAAATCACACTGAAAGAAAACACTGCAGTGTACAATTGTCCTTCTCTGCGTGTGGGAGAGGTGGTAAGAGAAGGCACCGTGTGTGACACGTGTCAGTTGTGTTCTTTGATGCTCTCATGGCATCAGTGAGGACAAAGAGACACAGAAACATGAGCAGAACTTTAAATAATTGCTGTAATTGAACATGCTCATCTATTCCAGTTGTACCTGCTTATGCAGCAGGAGGATTTTCTTTTTTTTTCTTCTCCCTTTATTGGTTTGAGGTTTTTTGGTGGGATTTTTGTTGTTTTGGGGTTTTTTTTTGTCTTTTAAGGTGCATATTTTTGAGGGGTTTAGTAAAGGATTTTAATGAATCTCTGGGAAATATTCCTAACTTGGTTTGTAATTCTGAATCCTGAAAGCAGCTTGGCTGGGAAACTCCAGAAACCCTCAGATTTATTTGAAATCTCTGTCCTGGATTCTTGCCTTGCTATGGATGATGCATTTAAGCTGAGGGGAGGTAGAACAAGAAGAGCTGACCACGTGTTTTGCACAATGGATTTTGCAGGCAGAGATTTAATAAGGGGAATTCAATATTTTTTATTCAAGGTACTGTTATCCATATGCCACTTCTCAAAACCTGCATCTTCCTGCAAACATCTTGCCGTGCTTGTAGGCTTGTTGTGAGGTTTGATTTTTGCCTGGAAAGGGAAGGCAGAATTAGGGTTATGATGTTTAGCTCTGACTGCAGCAGCTCATTTGTTGCCTTGACTTGTTCAGGGGGTTTTCAGCACCACCTCATTACTGAATCTTCTGCTTTTCTACGTGTGCTGCTCTTCCAAGGGGCTCTTTTAGGCAGGTAAAGGTATTTCTGGTGCATACACCTGGGCCTGATAGGCTGGGAGAGCTGGAGGTGCTCAGCCTGGAGAAGAGAAGGGTCCAAGGAGAATTGAGAGCCCCTTCCAGGGCCTAAAGGGGCTCCAGGAGAGCTGGAGAGGGACTGGGGACAAGGGATGGAGGGACAGGACACAGGGAATGGCTTCCAGAGGTAGATTTAGATGGGATATTGGGAAGGAATTGGTTGCTGGGAGGGTGGGGAGGCCCTGGCACAGGTTCCCAGAGAAGATGTGGCTGCCCCTGGATCCCTGGAAGTGTCCAAGGCCAGGTTGGACGGGGCTTGGAGCACCTTGGGTTAGTGGAAGGTGTCCCTGCCCATGGCGGGAGGTGGAATGGGACGAGTTTAAGGTCCGTTCCAACCCAAGCCATTCTGGGATTCCGTGTGTATGTGAACCAAAATTCTGCTCCTCTTCACCCCAAAGCAACCAACACATTACACCTCTTAAAAATGCAGCCATTTGTGGTTAAAACAAGCTGAAATAGAGAGCCTGTGGATGTGATTAAAAACATTTCATCAGATATTGCATTTGGCTGCACCATCCCAGTCCTGACCTGCAGACCTCCAGGAGAGGGGAGAGCCTTGGTCTGGTGCTGAGCAATGGGATATGCAGCCAGCACCAGCATCCAGGAGCTGGAATGCCCTGCTCAGTCCTCAGGGATGCCGTTTGTTGCTCTGCTCAGGCCTTGCTTCCCTCCTGCTTGTTTAAATGTGGATAATCTCCCTGGTACAGTGGGTATTTGTTGTTGGACTTAGCCAAAGCTCCGGCAAAGCTCAGGGTGAAGGCAGCAGCAGCTGCTGAGTTGTTCCTCTGATGGATTCACTCAGCCCCCCCTGCCTCGTGCTCTTGTGTCCGCTCACCTCTTTATTTTCCTTCCTTTTCCTTCACTGCCATTCCTTTGCTGTCTTTATTCCCTTTCCTTTTTCCTTCTCTGCCCCTGGCACCTGCCACCCCGATTGCAGAGCCACCACAGGACATGTCCCTGCCCAAACCCTGGGGGCATTTGGCACCAGGTGGGAGAGATGCAGCCAACAAAATGCAGGTTATTTTTTATTCCAGGCTTTTGATATCCAGCCTGGATGACTGTCAGCTGGGACGTCCTGCTCCTCCTTCTCTTCCCTTAGGGGTGAAGGGGACAAGTGGGGCTCTGGAGGGTATTTCTGGCTTGCCTGGGTGTTGTAGGGAGATCCTTGGAGCAATCCCATGGTGGCTTGTGTGAATCCTGCCTGCTGAGCCCCTGTCTGTGCGGGACCTGAGCAGCACAGGCTGTGAGGGAAGAGCTGCAGCAGGAGCCTGCTGGGATGGGGTGCTGCACACTCACACTGGTGCTCACACCCACCTTTCTCAGCCCTGCTCATGTGAACACGTGAAACACCAACACAGGCGCCTTTCTAAGAGGTCTCAGCACCTCAGGCTTTTGTCAGCCGTGCAGGTGAGTGAAAGCTTCCCTCCCTCCCCCGCTCTCCATGGGGAGAGCCAACTGGGGCTGTCAGCAAGAGGAAGGAGCTTCCCGGCGAGCAGAGTTCAGGCAGGGCTGGGGCTGGAGTGCACAGCTGCCCCTTCCCTTTCGTCCCCCTTCCCCTCCTGCCTTTCCTTTTGCCTCTCTCCCCTCTGTTTCTTTTCCTTTTGGAAAGAAATGCTCTCTTTTGAGGCTGTGAATGCAAGCGTGCTCCCCTGAGCAGGAGAGGTGTCTCCCAGACTCCGAGTGGCTCTGGAGAGGCACATGGGCAGGACTCTGCTGCTGGAGGGGACAGTGTGACACTGATGTTGGGAACAGGGGGTAAGGGGAATGTTCCTCAGCGCGGAGCATCTCCTCTGCACAGCCAGACCCCAGGAAAGGCTGGAAACCAGGTGCAATTCCCAGCTCCTCCAACCTCTGTCTCAGCACCCCTTAATCTTTGATTCCTCACGTGAAGATGGTCTCTGGGGTGCTGTGCCCAAAGCAGAGTGGGCTGCTTTAGTCTGGCCTCTGCCATTGGTCCCCAGAGGCAGCAAACCAGTGCATTGATCATTTGTATCATTTTGGGAATTTTTAGCACGGGGCTGGGCTTTGCTGGTGCCCTGGGCTGGTTATTCCTCTTTCAGACTTCCTTCTCAACACAGTCCTAATGGAAGTACGTCCTCAGAGCATCCCCAGTTTTGGTAGCACTCCTAACATTCCCTGCTCCTCCTTCTTCCAGGGCTGTAGTGATGATTGAGGTGATGGGATTCTGTGTCCTGCCATAGAGCAACCCCTTTCCAGACACCTGTGTCCTCAGGGTTTGTCTGGGACGTTGGAAATATCCACTCCCTGATGGTCTTGAGGGGTTGAACCAGATAAAAACTCACCACAGATTTCAGATTTTGGGCTCCAACTCTCATATCTCTACTGAGATACCCTCCACACCTTTTAGGTCCCAAAGTCATGGGATTTAATCCAGATTTTTTGGAATGTACCAGGCAGCCACATCAGTGCTGTCAGCGCTAGCTCGGGTCTCCAGGTCACACAGCTCCAGCTCTGCCCAGAGAGAAGCTGTTCCCTATTCCCAATGTCACAGCTCCTGGGGACCCAGTGTGGTTTCCTGTGCATCCAGTCCGGCACAAATGGTAGAGGGAGGAAGAGGAAAGAGGGATGACAGATGCAGAGCTGGCTCTGAGCTGTGAGGCAGCCAGAAATTCCTTATTGATCGGCTCCAAAGGTGTTTGGGAGCAGCTTTTGGCCGGGGGGCTCTGCTCCGGGGCAGGTGCTGAGTGAGCACTTGCGCCAGGAAAATGAGATTTTCTCGGGAAGGAGGATGAGGGCAGATCCCACCCCAGCTTTGCTGTCTCTGAGGAAAAGGGGAGGATTTCACTCAGCCTGGTGCTGACAGCGTGTTATTAACGGAGTGAGAGGGGCTGAGGGAAGCCTGGGCCAGGCTGTGGCAAGGAATGACAGCAGCAGCTCAGAGCTGTAAGGCTGAGCTTATCCTGGGCACTTAAACCCCTCACTGCACCAAATTCACTGAGGGCTGGACTGGGGCAAATTGGGATAGCACCGCCCACCGTTGGAAACCACCTCCCAATTCCACAGGGAAGCACAGAAAGGCTTTTCCCACCCCCAGGGCTGCTCCTTCCAGCTGGCAAAATTCATGGCTGGGGAGGTCAGGGAGCCAAATGCCACCAATGGGCTGCATAAAGGGCTGGCTGATTTTATGGCCAATAATAACATTTGTAGTTATACAAGCCACGCTAAGATAGGGCTAATCAATTCTCATGCTGCAGGTCAGCAGCTGATTGCTGCAGGGGTCAGCAAGGAATTATTTCCTTGCCATTTACAGCTTTATTTAATTGGCCAGATGCATTAAGAGCCTTTTAATTATTTTTTTTCCTCCTCTATCCTCTGAAGCATGTGGAATTAAGCACTTCCAGGGACAAGGCTCTGTGCTGGGAGGGCACCACTGCCTTGTCTGGGAGGGCAAATCATGATCCCTTTTAAGGCTGGGGTTCTGCTGGAAGTTAGCAGGGTGGGTTTCATTCCAGGAGGGGATATTTCAGCAGAGCTTCCTGGTAACTCAGAGGAAAATCCATTTGGCTCTTCAAAGCCAATCCTGTGAGCAGGATCTGCTCCGAGTTTGAGTCCAGAGCTGGATGGGAATTTTCCACTGCTGTGCTCGTTACACAGGCATAGCAATTTCTGTAATTGTTGATTTTAGCTTCACTTTCAAAACCACAACAAAACCACTGGGAAAAATCCAAACTGAAGAACTTTGTTTTGAGCTGAGTGGAATTCTTTGCTTTAAATGAAAGCTGCAGTTAGGAGCCAGTGCAGCACTGGAGGGTTTCTGCCAGGGCTGATTTCGGGGAGAAGCCTGGAGATGCTCTGTGCCCTGTCCTCTTTGCAGGGATTTGTCCAGAAGCACCATTCCCTTTCATCAGGAGAGAAAACAGATTGCATCCATTTCAGTGAAAAATGCCTTTTGCTCTTCAGAGAAAACCTGCAAAAGAAATTTTCATTTCAGCTGCTTTTCACTGAAAACCTGCTTTTTTTTTCCAGGGAGGATTTTTAAAAATTAATTTTCTCATTTGTTAAAAAAAAAAAAAAAAGAAGAAAAAGGCAGCAAATCTGGGCTGTTTAAAATATTCTCTTTAAATTAGAAGCTGCAGTTGCTGTGTGGGACTTTCAGATGAGCTGAAGTTTGCCCTGGGTTGGATTGGAGCATCATAATCCTTGGATCAAATTTCTTCTCTATTGGTTTATCTTTTTTTAACTGTGTGTTTTACAAATTTTAGGAATTTCTGACCTTTTGTCTGACTTTTGAGAGGGAAAGACATAAAAGCGCTCCCCCACTCTTGCAGGACAGCAATTCTATTTTAAATTTAGTGCCTGTTTTAACTGGACACATTCAGCAGGAAGGAAAGCTCTGATAGGGAAGAGGCTGGCACTGCTATGTGGGTCCAATCCTGCATTATTTACTGCAATATCCCTGATTTTTAGCCACCTTTGGCTTCTCTTTCTGCCTTCTAGAGGCTCTCTGCATATCCAGAAGGATTGTCCCTCTCCCGCTCTCAAGACGAGCTTGATGGTGGGAAAAGCAACCTCACCCCTGTCCTCAAGCAAGCTCACGCTGGAGTAGCCTCGAGGTGCCTAATGAGGTGATTAGAATGATTAGGATAATGAGGCAGTGGTGTGAGATCCTGTGTTAGCCCACTGGGACTCCGACCAAGGCACAGGAGGATGCAGCCAGGCAGGAAAGAGGAGGGTGGGAGCCCAGGCGGCGGTGCTGAGGAAGTTCCTACCCGGAGCAGGGTTTGGGATCCTCTCGAGGCAGTGCCACCTTGTGCAGGTCATTGCTTTCATCCTGGCTGCAGTGACAGAAACTCAGTTTATTCCCACTCTTTCAAATCCTGCCCTGACAGCGAGGACTGGGGGCTGGTGGGGAGTCAGACCCTTCCTGCAAGCCGGACTAGGTGAGGAGTCTCCATCTCAGATCTGCTACGTGGAAAAATCCATACCCAGGGATGGAAAGGTCCACCAGGTGAGCCCTGCACAAACTCCACACTGAGGGCAAAGTCGATATTTTTTGCACTTTGTGTATCACTGCCCAAGGTTTGGCTCTGGCCAAGATGGAAAGGGTTACAGGCAGCTCGAAGCAGACAAGATTTTAACAGGCAGGAGAGCGTTCCAAGGGCACTGTCCTGGCTGAAGGCAAGACCCCGCTGGGCTGCTCCGCTCCAGCGCCTCGCAGGGAGACGTGTCCTTCTGTCCCAGCTTCTGTCCCCACGTGTCCCAGCACATCAGGACTCTCGGGCACTTATTGTCACTTCTTGTCTCCGAGGGGGGCTGCTCCTTCCCCCCGTGCTCACAGCAGGGGTTGGACTTGGAGGCAGAATTCCCAGCAAGCGGTGACACTCGTGAGGTCGGGCTGTCACCCTGTGGCTGGCAGAGCTGCTGGGCTGTGTCTCCATCCACAGCAGTCACACCTCTCCTTTTTACCTCTTAAGAGGCAGCAATAAATTAATTGAAGATTATTAATTAGATTAATTGTGAAACTTCCATGAATTGCCGCCTTCTATATCCCAGTCTATAATCGTTTGCCTTCCACGACCAATTAGATGGGGCCAGTTAAGGTTTTATCCTTTTTCAATATCAAGAAATCACTATCGTCATTGCTCGAACACAGACTGGGCAGAGCAGGGTTCACCTGCTACAACCTGGACTTCTGAAAAGTGCCCCAGGAAAATGGTTAATGAATTCCTCCAGCTGTGCTTTGCTGAGCACAGGGCGCTTTAGGGCTGCATTCATTTGCTCCCTGGCCAAAACCTCCAGCAAAAAGCTCTGCTGAACCTGTGGGTGGGGGGATCTTGGCTGGGTTTCATCAGCACTCTCAGCTCTGCCCTGGTTTTGAGTTGAATATTCAAGTTACAGGTGAGTTCAGTAGAGCTGGCTAAATGTGGGAAGGAGAGAGGGAGACTCAAACCTGTTCTCCCAGCTGGGAAAAAAAAAATCTGAAACTTTACAAAGGCAAGTCAGTTCTTCATTTTGATGCTGCATAACTGTCTGTGTGGATGGGAGAAGCAACAGGACTGTAATTGCAGACAAAATCTCTATTTCCTCTAATTGTTCCCGTAACTTGATTTACTTTGGAAATACTTGGTGGATGCTTTCCTTATTTACTGTCTCTCCTCGCTGCTATCACTTTCCCTGCCTTGACTGATGAAGCACACTCATAATTTCTCTCCATTTGCTGTGGACAGATCCGGCTGGGCTCAGCAGCAGCTCGTGCAGATAAGGAGCTTCTGGCAAAATGGTTAATATCAATCTAGAAGTGAATGAGTGATTTATGGGGAAGGGGCCATGTGAAACCAAAGACACACCAGATGAATCTGGGATTTCAAGAGCACAGAGGAAAATCTGAGCATGGTGAAGTTCTTCTGTGCATAGGAAAAGGAAGATGTTGGAGAGCTGGGAGAAGCCTGCAGGAGAGTGTCTTTCCTTGGTCTTTAGACCCTCAAGGCTCCGGTGAAATACCTCCAGGACAATTTCCAAGTGGCTCAAGGGCTTCACTTGGCCATCCAGGCTTAACTAAGGTGGCACGTGGAGTACAGCCGTACCCCCAGGGGCCCAACAGACACACACACACACACGTGCTTGATCCATACCTGTTGGGATGGCAGGGAATGCAGACCAATCTCCATGGCATCCTGAGAGGATGCTGCTACCTGGCTCTCCTCAGCATCCCTTTTCCTGCCTTCCACGCTGTCAGCTTTCCGCACGCCTCAGGACCTTTAAGTCCGGAGTTGTTCCTCCCACCTCCTGCTTCTGGGGGTAGGCACCAAGCCTTGCTGGCTTTCCACTCAGGTGTGTTCCTTGCTCAGCTGGTTCTCCTCTTCTTTCCCACCTCTTTCCTTAGGATTTCTTTTTCCGGCAGAGCTTGGACACCTGGGCTCAGCTACAGCTCAGAGCTCCTGTCCTCCCTCACCCATGTGTGCTGAGGAGGAAAGGAGGCTGCAACAGCTGCTTTAATTTCCTCAGGTCTCCCTTCAGCTGCTGCCTCACAGCTCCAAGGGCTCCCACCTCAGTCCAAACTAACCAGTTTTTGGCCATGACTCCAGATCTATTCTGGATCTTATTTCCCATGTGCTCTGTGTAATGCTTTGTCTCTGGACAATTTTTCCTTTTAATTTTGCAGTGAAAATTACCTAAGCTGGCTGAAAGAAGTGCTTCAGAGCTGGCTCGCTGATTGCAAGCCAGAGCTGAGGGCTGCCTTATAGAGATGTTTTCTCCGGGAATAATCAGCCCAAAGCCGGTCTCGGAGGAGGGTCGCAGATGAGAGCTATCAGCGGAGGGGTGTATGGAACACAAGGCTTGCACTCCAATTTCAATGCAGATAAAACCTGCCAAGTGAAGTGGATCCTTCCCTTGTCACTTTGGCAGAGAGAGATTTTATTAACACCAATTGCATGGAAACAGGGGGCGGCCGCGATGCCCCCACGGAGATAAAAAGACATTAATGCACTTAGGCTGTGACAGCGGAGAGCAGCTGGGTTTGGTTTATGTTCCTCTGGGCTCCAGGGGGACTTCTGCATGAGCAGGGCGGGACTTTGGGGCCAGGTTCAATGGCTGATCCTTCCAGCAGAAATATCAGGCGGAAAGGCTGGGAAGGAGCAGGGGCAGCCCGGGAGGATGCAGAGTGTGGGCGGCAAGGTCTCCAGTGGCTCCAGCTCCGCGGCAGTGTGGGTGAGGCGTGAGACCTCAGGATCGCTGGAATTTGAGTCTGAGGATGGCCAGGTGATCATGGGAGAATCCTGCCTGGATGCTGTGGTGGCTGGGTACTGGCATCCCAAAGCCAGTAGCGTGCGTGGGGCTGTTCCTACTGCTCCCCTGAAGAGCTCCAGTCACAGGCACGCATTGTGTATCCTGGTTTTCTCTTTCCAACAGAGACATTTTCACTGTCTCACTTCACTGCTGGACCTGGAGCTGAGCTTTAGCCTGACCCACCCAACAATGGGTATGGGAAGCTTTAGCAAAGGATTGTCCTTGATGTCCAGGACACACATCCTCATCCCGCTCCGAAGTCCTGCACCCATTGTAGTTTCTCTTACAGGATCCCTGAGCAGGAGAAGGACTGTGGCTCATTTTCAAGGACTGTGGCCCATTTCCCAGCCCTGTGCCCCAGTCCTCCACAGGGTGTGGTGCTGCTGAGGCTTCCCCTCGCCAGCTCAAGCCCAAGCTCCCCTCATTCCATGGGCCAGGGTTGTTGGAAAGGCCAGGATTTTAAAGCCCCGCTGCACGCGCCGCTCCCACCCGGCACAGCTGGCTCCGGGGATGGATGGATGGATCTCCCAGTCCTGGGCAGGAATTGGACAACACCCCCTGAGTGGTTGCCCGATTGACCAGCACATCTCCTTCAGTCAGACTATTCTGACGAGCCTGCAGCCAGTTCCCTGCGCTTTGGAGCTCCTGGATCCTGCTGATGGGGGTGGGAGCCACTGCTGGGAAAGCTTTCTCTTTCTTGGTCATCTAATTTGGAGCTTTCCAATAAATAGGCTGCTCGACATTTTTTGATGTAAAGGTCAACATCCTCTGGTAGACTTGAGGATATTAAGGTACGTGGAGGAAATGGCACAGGTAGGCTGATTTGATAATGATCCTAATCCTGTGTCTGATCTCTGATAATGATGGTAGCCCCATCAAAGTATGCTCATATCACTGCAAATGGGGCTGGGATCATTTTTGGCAGAACTGATGCCTCTTAGCACAGAGTGGCTTTGCTGGAGACTTTAACTTGTGCAAGAGCTGCCACAGAGAATGTAGAAAAGGAGGCTCAAATTGTTTTTAGGAAAAAAAATCAATCAGAGCAAGTGTTTTTGGCTACCTAAGGCCTCAGTCTCCTGAGTCAGCTTTCCCAAAGCGGTTGACGTTTGCTGATGAATTATTGTGGTGATGAGCACACAGCTGACACACCAGCCAAAGTGCAGTTATGGGTGGAGATTCATTTCAGAAAACACCTGTAAATTCCACAAATCCTTTAATTCAGGCAGATGAGGACAAGGACTGCCCTTTCTTCGGTGCTACTGAGGAAGCTGTGAGGTTTGGGAAGCTCTGTGCTTTGGGAAAGGTGAGAAGTGGTTTAGCACAGGGATTCCCTGCATCCTTCCTGGCTGTGGGGAACAGATTTTGAAGCACCTTTCATGCTGTGAGTGTTGGAGATATTTTCTGGCCATTTTGTGGTTTTTTAGAAGTGCTGAAGGGAGAGCAGAAGGACGTTTAGGAGGAAGTTCTGCCCCTGCAGACCCTGGCAGTGCTATGTCAGTGGTCTGTTGCACAGCACACACAGGGCTGATGTCCAGAGAGAAATCCAGATCCACAGGACACTTGGAATTCCTTGGAGGACTCTCACAGCAGAGCTCTGCAGCATCCAAGGCTGGCTGGGGAGCTCAGAGCTGCCAGGGCCTGGTTTCCAGTGTGCCCTTTTGCTTTGCTCTCTCTTGTGAATGCTACTTAAAGTTTTCCCAAGTTAGGGATAAGTTCATTACATGGTCCTCTTTTCCTGGAGGACCCCAACTCCTGGATTACATTTTGCTCCCAGATTTCTGGTTTCTAATCTGATATCTGGCACCAACCCTCAGGGAGCCACAGACCCAGGGAACTTGCATTTCTCTTGTTCCCCTGAAATGCTGGTTGTTTTTTGACTCCGGAGCACTCTGTGTGACATTCTCCCAACAAGGCTCACGTGGGGTTCCTTTCCCCTCGGCACGATTTGTCACTGGGGGTTGTCACACGCCTCCCACTGTCCCACAGCCTCTTTCTCTTTGGCCTCTGATCTCCGGCAGGCTGAGAGCTGATTGCCATCTCTCCTCAGGCGGATCACTCATTGCTCTGTAACTGGCTCAAGCCGAGGGGCTGGAGATGTTGGATTCCTTTGATAAGGTGCCAAAGTGACACTCTGATATCCGAGCCAAAGCACTGAGTAAAGGCTTTTCCCATCTCCCACCATGGTAGACTCCCAAATCCCAGTAGAGGCAGCTTCTTTCTATTACTCAGCTGTTTGCCAGCAGGAATTATCTGCCCTAGCAGCAGATAGTTTGTGTTCTCTGTGTTTGTTAGGCTCCTGCTATCGTTTGCTCCCGGTAGAGAGAGGTATAAAACTCCTTCCAGGTGACATTTGCAGAAAAAAATCAATTGTTTATCAACATCCCGGCAATCAATAAGTGCAGTGATAGGTGCAACTGTCTCTATTGGAGCTGAACCTTGATTGCTGAGAGGCCAGATTTGCTGCTAAATCCACCCGGGCCTGACGCTGGGCTGGAGCTGTGGGGCCAAAGCCTGGGGCCAGATCCTTGGAGAGTTTCCTGGTGCTGTGCTGAGCCCTTTGATGCCTCAGGTTTTAACTTTTATATTTTTCAAACCCTGTACTGCCTGGTGTGTAACACTGAAGTTTCGTGTGGCCTGTTAACTGCTGTTCTCTCATGCCGGTTACACATAACAAATCTCTCCCCCTTTGCTCTCCAAGGACACCAGGCCCCAAAATGTGTAAACTAAAAGCCTCTGGAGGGGGGGCAAACTTGGGGTAATTACATCATGAACTGAGGTTATAATTGGAGAATTAATCCTGATATGCAAAGGGACCAAACTTATAAAAGTGTAAAGAAGCCATGACCCGGGGTCCATCTTGGGTGGAGCCTTTGGCCTGCCCAGGGTGTACCTTGAAGGCCCTTCAACTAAATACCTACCTTTATTCCGTTATTCTTGTCTAGTCTCTATTTTTAGGGGGCCACCCCAGGCATCACCTTCCCCTTGCCGGGGTGCTGCTGCTGGTTGCTCTGTGCTCGTTCTCTGTGGGCTCTGCTGCTGGAAACAGCTCTGGAGCTGTTCATGCACACGTGGTCCCTCAGAGCCAGGGATAGTCTGCTCTCGGGGTGTTCCTACACCAAGCTTCAGTGAGGAGATGAACCACAGCACAAGGTGCTCACCCCAGAGGAATTTGCCACTGCTTTGAAGACTTAAATGTCTGTTTGTCCATCTCTGTTAAGCCTTTTTCAGAAGAACCCTGTATTATATTGTGTTCCCAGATTCTCTTGGCATCCAGCCTTGGCGCTGGAGAAGATGGGCCTGGAGGAAGGTCTCTCACAGGGTTTAGGTGTTCCTGCTGCGGCTGTTGATAAACTTGCTTTCAGCTGCACAGGTGAAAAGGCCAGCTTGGAGCAACCTGCTCTAGTTGAAGGTGTTCCTGCCCTTGGGAACTGGATGATCTTTAAGGACCTTTCATATGCCTGAGATGGCCACCTAAAAACCAGAGACTAGACAAGAATAAGGGAATAAAGGTAGGTATTTGTTTGAAGGGCCTTCAAAGGCACACCCTGGGCATGCCAAAGACTCCACCCAAGATGGACTCTGAGTCACGAGTTCTTCACCCTTTTATAAGTTTGGTTCATTTGCATATCAGGATTAATTCTCCAATTACACCCCCAGTTAATGATGTAACTACCCCAAGTTTGCCCTCCTCTTCAGAGGCCTTAGATTACACATTTTATGGCCTGGGACAATCTGAGTGTCCTTGGAGAGCAAAGGGGGAGAGGCTTGTTATGTGTAACCGGCATGAGAGAACAGCAGCTAACAGGCCACACGAAACTTCAGAGTTACACACCAGGCAGTACAGGGTTTAAAAAATATAAAAGTTAAAACCTAAGGCATCATTTCAAACCCAGATCTTTCCATGATTTTGTGATGAGCATCTCGAGACATCCACCTCCTTCCTATTTTGCTACCCCTGCCCAGCTGGTCTCTCTCCCTGGGATGCCTGCAGCTTTCCCTCTTGCTTGAAGCTCTTACTTGATGTCTCATTAGATGAGACAACATAAAGATGTCCCAATCTGCAGAGCATTCCTGAGCCTGAGCTTTACCAGAGCCAGAGTTCTTTCTGAGCCAGAGCTCCAGGGGCGTTTGTACAACGCGCTCAGGGACAGGATGGGTTTGTTGGGGTGTCAGTGCAGGGCCGGGAGCTGAGGGCTGGATAATGCTTGTGGATCCCTTCCAACTCAGGAGACTGACTCCGTGATCCAGTTTTGAGGTGTCCATGTGGCCAAGGTATCCCATCACAAAGAAATATGGATAGGAATGGAAGAGTTAACGTCAGCAGCTCCCAGACACGCTGGAGAGTTACATCATGTTGCTGTGGAAACTAACTTTGTGAAAGCACAGTGATGTATGGGAAAGCTTTGGGTCAGTGGGTAATAAATTCTGTTTAAAAAGTGATTTTTTCCCCATCTGCTGATGTAAACATCATTAAGAGAAATGACGGCTGAGAGATGGATTTCTTTTTATATCAATTTTCAGACAAAGAAAATAATTTTTTTTATAATAAAAAAGTTGCTGGAAATCAGAGAGTGCTATAAATAATGAAATAAAGAAAAAGCACCGGTGATGGAACAGAAATTTTCCCTGGTGATTGGTTTACAGCTCTCTCTGATTTAATGGGAACTTGCAGTTGCCTGTGGGAAGCTGTAGCAAAGCCCTGGATGGGCTCCCTAAGACGACACTTTGCAAATTGTACCATGAATCCCAAACTTTGAGGGCTTGGGAGCATCCTTGTCCTGGAAGTCCTCTCTCATCTGCATTTCCCTGCTGCCATTGAGGGGCAAGTTTCCAACCTGCCGTGTTGTCATTGAGATTCTCGTGAAGGTGTGGGGGTTTTCGGGTTTATTTTCCACCTTTTGGGGTGCAGGAGGGTCTGAGGTGAGGCAGCAGAAGTTTCTGAGTTTACCCAAAGCCGTGTGAACGTCCCAGCCAACGGCAAGGGTGCCACTGGGAATGCAGACGAGGGTGTCGCTGTGATGAATGGGGTAATTAATAAGCAATTAATGTGCTTCAGAGCATGGCTCCAGCTTTTCTCCCAGCCAGGCACTCGGCGCTGATCCGCTTTCTCTGGTGAGCCGGGCTCGGAGCAGCTCGGGATGATGGAGATGATGCTTCCAGAGCTCCTCTTGGTGCTGCCAGGATGCAGCTCTGCCCTGGCACAGCAGGGAGTCTGCTTTAGAGGGAAGGAAATTCCAGGGTGGCTTTTTCACTAATTGATGGGATTTGAAAGGATTCTGTGGATTGTCCTTGAAATGAGTGCTCTGAAATGTCCTCCTTTGGCAGCTTCTCCATTCCCATCCCAAACGCCCTGAAAGCTGGCCCAGGTGCAAATTCCCCACCTGGCATCACAAATCCACATTTCCCTGGCCTGCAGTGTTGTTCCCAGCTCATCCTTCTGCCTCTTTCCTCTCCTGGCTCAGCCTGTATTTTTCCATGCCCTACAGTATTCCCTGTTAGCCCTATTGTCCATCTCTCCTGGGTGGGTTCTCTCAGTTACATCAGAGTCCACCAAGACGTTGTGCTGATGTCTAGACCTGAGCAAGAAGTGCATTTCCCATTTCAGGGAAAAATTACGGAGTTTAATTTAAATGTATTTTTTGTCCTGAGATGTCCCTGTGAAACCATTAAAAATTGTTTACTTATTTTGAGTTGATTTTGGCGTTTAAAGCAATTGGATTATAAGAGAAACTTCTAAGTGAAAAGGTGTTTTAGAATTAATATCAAAGTGTTCCATGCCCTCAAAATAATGAAACATGATATTTTGATGTTGTCAAAACACTCGGGTAATTTTTTGTTTAGAAACAAGAACGTGTTGGCATTGACATGCCCAGGTGAGTTGTTCCTTTTGCAGGAAATCAACGTTCTGATGGAAAATCCCGAGGGAGCTCAGGTAAGAGCAGCCAAACCTTGCTCGCTTGTGTAATAACATCCCTTTCACTCCTCAGCCTCAGCGCCTGTGCTCTAAGAGCAGTCCCAGGGGCTGGTAATTAATTGGCGTAGCTAATTCAGGGATGGAGAGGGAACATGACAGCAAAACAGGAATAAGCTGCGGTGTTTGTGAGGGGGGGAGTAGCCATGGGTTGCTGAAGAACCCAAGCAGCTTAGAGGACATCATTGCTCTAATGAAGTGTAATAAAAACGAATGTGGTAAAAATGCTGAACAGGTCAAGAGGAGGCAGAAGGTTCCACAGCTCGGACATGGTGGAGGTAATTTTGCATTTTGTCATAGACTGATGGAAACATGAGAGAAATGAAACCTCTAAAAAGCAAAGGAGAGGAACAGGGATATGTGAGATTGCAGGGAACCTCATCCCTGACAGCACCCACACGTGTGTGTCACTTGAGCTCGGTGATTTGGGGTCGGGAGTGGTTTGGGTTGTCTCTGTGAAGGTGCATCTCTGGGGAGCTGCCTGGGTTGCTCCCACGGCTGATCCTTGGCACTCCCCCCTCTCCACGGAGAGATTCTGCCTTGGGAAAATGCTCCTCTCAGTGCTGGGCTGAACTGGCTGCAGGTTGGGCACAGCCACGAGTGTGGAGGTGACTCAGGACCATGGTGCTGCTCTTGCACGGTGTTGGAGGCCCGGTCATGTCATCGTGTACTGCTCCTCCAATATTTGTACCAACTGTGCTCTTTGCTGGCAGCAAACCCATGGTTTCCTTCCCAGATCATGGGGAAAAATCTCCAGCATCCCCTCAGCTGGGAGCAGAGCTTTCCCTGAAGAGCCCTGAGCAGAAGGACTTGTGGGTGTGGGGATGAGGAGCTCAGTGTGACCCCACTGTTCTCACTGGGGCCCAGAACCTCCTGAGCCCTGGGCTGATCCCCAGCATGGGCAGCGGGAAAGGGATTGGGATTCTGCCCCTTGGCTGTGCTCAGGTGAGACCCTGCCTGCAGAGCTGCCCCAGCCCTGGGGCCTCCAGCATCAGAAGGATGTGGAGCTGCTGGAGAGAGCCCAGAGGAGGCCACAGAGATGCTCCAAGGGCTGGAGGTTCTCTGCTCTGGAGACAGGCTGGGAGAGCTGGGGATGATCACCTGGAGAAGAAAAGAATCTAGGGAGAGCTCAGAGCCCCTTCCAGGGCCTAAAGGGGCTCCAGGAGAGCTGGAGAGGGACTTGGGACAAGGGATGGAGGGACAGGACACAGGGAACGGCTTCAAACTGAAAGAGGGGAAATTTATCTCAGATATACAAAAGGAATTCCCTGTGAGGGTGGCGAGGCCCTGGATCCCTGGAAGTGTCCAAGGCCAGGCTGGACACTGGGGCTTGGAGCAACCTGGGCTGGTGGAAGGTGTCCCTGCCCATGGCAGGGACATGGGATGGGATGGACTTTACAGTCCCTTCCACCCCAATCCATTCTGTGATTCATTCTGTGGTTCTCTGATTTATTCCATGAACCCCACCTGAGCTCCTGCTTCCAGAGTGAGATTTCCTCTGCTTTGGAGGGGACAAGATTTCAAGTCAAGGCCCCCAATTCTTTTTCCTCTGTTTTGTCCACCCGGCAGAATTCCAGGCTGGGGAAATTGTTGGAGCCGTGGTTTTAACGTGACAGCAGTGACGAGAGGGCGAATGATGTTTCTGTCAGTGCACTGAAGGCCATTGTGCACTATTGATTTTTGTATTTGTTTGGTTTTTGTTGGTGTTTTTTTTTTTACCAGAACACTCAATTCAAAGCAGTGTAAAACACTCTATTAAATATTAATGCTTTCCCCCACTCCTTTCCTCTGTGGACACGTCTCCTCCTGTTTTCCTGGGTCTCCATCCTGCCGGACAGCTGGAGGATGTTCCCACCAAATGATCAGCAGGTCGAGGATGCTGCATAAAACACTCAGCAGTGCCCCTTTAATGTGGAAGCAACTTGACTTTTATTGCCAGTGCTGAAAGCATCTACAAATGTAGATTTAGCATCAGCCTCCAGGCTTAAGATACAGCTGTTATATTTTCCTTTCTTCCTTTAATTTTTTCCCCCCTCTCCTTCGCACTAATGTAATGCTTATTTAGGAACTGCAGCCATCTGTGGCTGCTAGGGATGGCACTGTTAAATTTTGCTGTTGCTTTCTTTCCCCTGGCTTGATGAGGCTCCCAGCGCACAGAGAATTCCCCAGCACAGCAGAGACTTGTTTTGATCGCTTTTTTTGAAACATCTCCCAGAGACATTGTTCACAGGGCTCTGTCTGTGCTGGGAGAAGGTGGTCAGCTGGAGAGCTGAGATCCTGCCTTGGTCGTGGTTTAATGAGGTGAGATTCTAAAGGACCAGCCAGCAAAAAAATGCTGATGAAATTAGAGGGGATGGCAAATAAAAAAGGGAGGGAAGGCGGAAGGGCTGGGACCGGAGCTCTTCCTGTTCCTCCCAGCAGCCTGCTGTTGATGGTGAGATGATTCACGTGGGAATTGGGGCACTTGCAGTACTCAAGGGAATTCTTTTAGTGTTTTCCCAGTGAAATGCTCTGCCTCAGCAGATGGACAGGGATCTGTCCCGAGTGGGCAGAGCCCGGCATGGCAGGAGGGATGTGTGGTGCTGCCAGCAGGCGCTCGGCTCTTTGTGTGCCTGCTTCGTCCCCGAGCTGCCTTCAAATGCCTCATGTTCACCCTCGTGAGGAAAGGTAAATCTTAAAAACTGCCATAAAGAGAAAGGGAAATATCTCTCCTTTGGGCAAAGCCCTGTAGAGAGAGCTGCTCTAGATGTCCTACAAGTGTTTTACCTTTTAATCTCCCACGCTTTGATTTTGTTTAGTGTTCTTCCTGTCACCTGCTCCTTTAAATTGTCCTCTGTGGGAACCACAGCTCCTCTTTGCACTCTGGAGCCTCTTCACTGTGGATTGCCCTCTTCATGGGAAGGTTAATAACGAGTTTATCTGAAAATACTCTTGCATCTTATGGAAAATCAGAGGACCCACAGAGGGGAGGTGCTGCTTTGTGGTCTATAGGAGCTGAGACGGGTTGTGTTTGACCAGAAATCCTTGGGCTGCATCTCTTTGGGCACCCAGGCCCTTTTCTTTCCCCTGTCCATATTTGTCCTGCAAGGCAGGCTGGCTCCAGGCTGTTTGAAATGGCTTTGCCACCTCCCAGGATGGGATGAACTGTTCGAAATGGTGATGGTTTGTCCAGCTCAAAGCCAGGGCAGGGATGGTTGCAGCCATGAGGGGTGGAGCTCGTCGAGTTCCAGGTGTCAGGAAAGTCAGTTTCTCTTTATAGGCTGCCTGAAGGTCCCTGTGTGTCTGAGGTCCCAGACTCGCTGGAAGCTCCTTAGCTGTCACGAAGACTGATGGTTCTCCACCCTTCAAATCCAGGCAGTCCAGAGCACAGGATCATGCCTGGCACGTTCCAAATCACTCCCTGGGATGCCCCAGGGCACGTTGGGCTCCCTGGGCTGGAGGTGAGGATTGGTACCTGCGCTGCTGAAGGCACAGCCCCCATCTTCTGAGAGCCTGGCACCGTGGTCCTGCAGCTGTCAGCATGATGAATGGATGTTATGTTTTATTTCCTGCTTTATCAAATACTAATTATGTAGATGATAATTCTCAGCATCACGGTTCCTTTTGGCTCATTTGTTTTTCACTCTCCAGAGCCAGAATGGGGGTATTTCCATCCCTCCCCCCAACTCCAATTCTTGAAGTTCTGCTTTAATTGCTTCTCTTTGGCTTTTGCTTAAGGTTTCCTGCTCTGAACAGGTCAGTGTATTGATCCTGCACTTTGATAAGGTCAGCAGAGATCAGCTGTGACATTTCCATGAGATTTGCTCCTCCCCTAATGGGCTTAGTCATCAAAGAGTTTTCCAGGGGACAGGGCAGGGGAGAGATTGAATTTCAACTCTTACATATGTTTATTTGGGCAGGCCTGGGAGGTTCTGAAGAGTGGGATCACTTGACAGACGAAAGGATGTGCTGTGCAGGTTATGAGCTCTGCGTGTGGTACCCACCATCGTGACTAAACGCCACAGAAACTCTGTGTGACTGGCTGAGGTGGCACCAGCTGATCCCAAATTGCACAGAACCAGGTGACCCCCACTCCTGGCACACCCACAAACCCTGGCTGTGGCGGCTCCAGCCAAGCCCTTCTCTGACCATTCGGAGGAAGGCGAGGAGATAACAAAAAGAACAAGCAAGCAACATCTGCTGGGCCAAATGAGCTGGGCCTAGGGGAGGAAAATAAATCAACAAATTCCTTCCTGAGGTCTTGGGGAGTGAGACTGGACTTCAGCTTCATGAGGAGTGCAAGGCTGAGCAGCAGATTACCCAGAATTTCCTGCTCTCGTCATGGCTGAGGGGACAAGGAAGGGAGCGGGGGCACGGAGGGATGCCCTGAGCCCTCCAGCCCCATTCCCTCTGCTCTGGTCTCCCAGGAGCTGGGTTAAAGCCTGGCTGTAAAGGAGTTACCTACTGTAGCAGTGTCCGAGGAGGAGGATCCACGCCCTCGTGAGGTCCTCCAGTGTCCAGTGTCCCTCCCTGCTGGGAAATTGCACTATATTTTGGGATTTATCTGACCTGAGCTTCCAGGCATTGAATCTCATCATGTTGTTGTCAAAATCCTGGGCAGTCCCCTGCAAGCCAGGATATTTCCATGTCGATGCTCAGACTTCTTGGGAATTTTTAAACAACTCTTTGGCAAACCGAGGAAGCTGAGCCAAGTTCAGAATTTTTCCAGCTCTCAGCTGTGTGTATGGAATCCTTTTAAATGCTCTCCGAGGCCTCCCCTCCCTGTGTGGACACCCCACATCTCCTGGAAAAGCTCTAAAAGCCCAGAGCTGTGCTATGCTCTGCACAGGGGCTCTCACAGCCTCAAAAGTGCTGGAGAGGGTTGGTTCTCTTCATATAAAGTCATGCAAATGTGGGTGAAATAGGGGAAAACGGAGGGTAAGAGGAGAAGAAAATGCAAATGTCCAGTGAAAGCCTGGTTCCCGTCCCTGCTTGCATGAACGCTCACTTACTCCAGGGACAGCATCTTTAGTTCTGCTGCAGTCGGTGCTTTCTGAGGTAATCTCTCACATTGGAAGTAGCTGTCATTTGCATCCCTAGCTCCCAGAGGTGTTATCTTGCACTGGCTTGCATCAGACTACATTTTTCCACAGTGATGTACCTCAGCAGTGGAGAGGGGGTGAGCAGCCTGTGGTCAAGCGGCTGTGTCTGGCTGAGCAAACACCCTGTGTGCTGTCACCCTGCCCAACCACGTGTGGATGTTTATCCTCCTGAATCCCTGCTTGGCCACACGGATCAAGGGGCCCTCGATCGTGGTAGATCTTGTTGACACTTGATAGGAAAAGGTGAGAAAAATGTATTTAGTGGCTCTATAAGGGGCCATGGATCCTGCCCCTTGTATGTGGGCTCGTTTAACCCACACCATGACCTGCCTTGTTCTCATCGTTACTTACTCGTGACCTCCCTTTCTGCTGTCTATAAACGTTCCCAGCAAAGAGAATCACTCCAGCAAACGATGGATAAAATGCTGAATGATGTGGATGGAGAGCAGAGCATTGGAATTGATCTAAACTGCTGGGATGTCCCTCCAGATGGTGGAGCAAAAGCTTTTTAGTGGGTATTTTCAGGCTGTGAAGTGAGGCCATAAAGTTTTCAGGGTGTCCCAGGTAATGATAGAGTGATTCAATCAGGCTCTCTTATCAGATTCTCTCTGTCCTGCTTGTCTTCCCCTTTCCCTTCTCCATCTCTTCTCTAGAGGGCTGGCTTGGCATTGCTCAGGTGGGCAGCTCAGCCTTTAGCAGAGTAAGCAGAATCCAGACTGTGAGGTAACTTAAAAATTCAGCTTTTTAATGAAGCTTGTGGCCCCCAGGTCCTCCTCTGTGCAGCCCTGCACAACCTAGGATGGTTACTGTGTGTTTCTTGCCTGTCCTGTGCACTCAGGATTCTTCTCTGTGGAGGATTTCCAAGGTGTCAGCCTCTGAAATGCTCCTGGCTCTGCTCTCAGAAGCACAAGGGAGGCAGGTGCCAAGCTGGGCCCGCAGAGAGAGGCTGAGGTAAGTCACTCATTACAGTCACTTTAACTGGCTTTTTCCCACCTGGGCCTGACTTACCTCGAGGAACAGAAGAGCTTTTTGCTGTTCCGGCTGTGGTCCCATCCCTCTCCCTGCAAATCCTGAGTAACCCAGCAGAGGTGGAGCAGTGTGAGAGGGCAGAAGGGAGCAGATCCCCTGCAATCAGGGATGCCACCAGTGCCTGCAGAGGGATTAGGTCCTGTGCCATACTCAGGTTAATCTTTTCAAACACTGTTTCCAGGAAGGAAGCGATAGCTCCAGTCATGTTTAAGTAAGTTTGAAGACTGAGGATGAATTCCTTAGGCCTTGGAGTGGATGGAGCAGGACAGTGGGGTCCTCAGAAGTGGATTTGTGATGCAGGGTTGTTCCTGTTTCTGCTTCTGTCCTGGGGTATTGTGTGAGTTAGGGCAATCACAGGGCTCCCAGCACTCAGAGGTTCGGTCACCTTGGTGTCACCCACTGTGTGGGCTGTGAGGGCACCCTGTGAAGGTCCCTTGAGGACCTCCTCTGTGCTCCTGGATGCTGTGGCATGGCATGAGCTGATTGGAGGTGGAGCTGCAGTGAGAAAAGTGCAGGATGGGGTTGGGAAAGCTTTGGAAAGCAGTGCAGGATGGAGTTGGAAAGCTTTGGAACGCAGTGCAGGATGGGGTTGGAAAGCTTTGGGAAGCAGTGCAGGATGGGGTTGGAAAGCTTTAGGATGCAGTGCAGGATTGGGTTGGAAAGCTTTGGGAAGCAGTGCAGGATGGAGTTGGAAAGCTTTAGGATGCAGTGCAGGATGGGGTTGGAAAGCTTTGGGAAGCAGTGCAGGATGGGGTTGGAAAGCTTTGGGAAGCAGTGCAGGATGGGGTTGGAAAGCTTTGGGAAGCAGTGCAGGATGGGGTTGGAAAGCTTTGGGATGCAGTGCAGGATGGGGTTGGAAAGCTTTGGGATGCAGTGCAGGATGGAGTTGGAAAGCTTTGGGAAGCCGTGAAGGTGATGCCTTGAAGTGGCTACCTAAAAGCAGAGGCTAGACAAGAACAAGAGAATAAAAGTAGGTATTTATTTGAAGGGCCTTCAAGGTACACCCTGGACAGTCAAAAGGCTCCACCCAAGACAGGCCCTGGGTCATGAGTTCATCACCCTTTTATAAGTTTGGTCCCTTTGCATATCAGGGTTAATTGTCCAATTATAACCTCAGTTCATGATGCAATTACCCTAAGTTTGCCCCTCCTCTCAGGGCTTTAGTTTACACATTTTGGGGCCTGGTGTCCTTGGAGAGCAAAGGGGGAGAGGTTTGTTATGTGTAACCGGCATGAGAGAACAGCAGCTAACAGGCCACACGAAACTTCAGTGTTACACACCAGGCAGTACAGGGTTTGAAAAACATAAAAGTTAAAACCTAAGGCATCACAGGATGGGGTTGGAAAGCTTTGGGACGCTGGTTTGCCATGTGTGTCTTGGGGCTGGGTGGCGGCAGGGCTGCTCACATCCCCCTGCCAAAAAACATCTGCGGGCAGCTGGGATCTGCCTCTTTTCCCATCCTTTTCTCCCATCCTACTGCTCCCATTCAGCTCCTTCCCTGCACAGGCCCTTTCTGGGTTTGTGTCCTTCAAACCCTTCCCGTTAAACACTTAGTCATCACTTAGCTAAACTACTGTGTACAAATATAGCTCTTTTGATCTCCCTACGTAAATCAATACCTGCTGTCCTTTCATCTTCCTAGGGGCCTTCTCTGAGCTCTCTCCAATTTACTGTCTTTAAAATGGAGTTGTCTTTCCAGCCTGATTCTCCCCAGTTTTCAAATTTCCAGAAGCCCCCACACCTGCAAGAAATCCTGGTGGCTCCCTGCCACCTCCGCTGCCTTCAAGTGGTAAAGGTGCTTTGCACAGAGCACCTCTTGTCCCCTTGGATTGTTGTGGGTCTTCCTCGGCTTGTTCTGGAGGTGAAGAAGCCCAAGCTCATGTTCCCAAAGAACTGGGAAAGGCACAAGCCAGTCTCAACTCTCTGTGCCATTCAGGGCTGAAGGAAAGTTGTCCCACTTGGGTTATGGAAAGGAATTCCTGCAGTCACTGGCTGCAGAGATGAACCCAATGTTGTCTGCAACAATACAGCAAATGCCCAGGGAATCTGTGGCTGCCCCTGGATCCCTGGAAGTGTCCAAGGCTAGGTTGGACAGGGCTTGGAGCCGCCTGGGATAATGGAAGGTGTCCCTGCCCATCACTGGGGGTGGCACTGGATGAGCTTTAAGGTCCCTTCCAACCCAAACCATTGTGGGGTTCTGTGAAATATGGGACACAGGGACAAGAAGCCCAGGATGAAGGAAGGGAAATGAGCTGCAAGTAGCAGCTATTTATCCCTTCAAAGTAGGGAATGTGGGCGTCCCTTCCCGAGCTAACCCCGCCTGACTGCCCCCGCGGCTCCGATGAACGGCTTCAGCCAGGCTCCATGGGAAGCCAGACCTGGGACACGGATCCAAGGCACATGTGGGGCAGCAGCATTGTCACTCCTGAGGCAGGGATGGATTGGCTCCTGTCAGTGGCCTGGCTGGAGCCGTGGGAGCAGCGGGAGTGTCCTGCTGAGGGATGGCGGGAGGCGATCCCGGGCCATGATTTAGTGCAGGTGTCACAGCCCAAGCCCGGCTCACACTTCATCCCAAGTGTTTGGTCCGGTGGTTATGTTACAGTAGGTAAATAAAACTGTCAGGGAAATGGGCTGGAGCATGTGACTGTGGCCTCAGGGCAAGAGTTAAGTCTCTCTGTAAGATCTGAAGAGGCCACTGTGCAATTCCTTCCCCTCCCCTTACCTCCAGTTACCCTGGGACCATTCCTCCTCTGGACTGGGAACGCTGGGAAAGTCATTAAAGACATTACAGTAAAAAGCCTTCTCCCTCTCCCTTTCAAATGAAAGGTTTATAATAGCAATAAACCCTTGATTTTAGCATCTCGTTATGGGTCAAATAAAAGCTGGTCAGGAGCAGGAGACGGAATCTCATCCCTCTGCTCATCCCCTCTGGATAAATGCAGTAGTGCTGCCATGGGCCATATAGCTTAATTAGCCACTCTTCTCTGCTGTTCCTTAGGAAAAATACTTTGTGAAGCCTAGGCAGGCTGTCCGTGTCATATTTCCCGTGTTCCTCGAGGTGTTAATGAATTCGTTAATCACTTAATGGCAAGGAGGGTCTTTAGGGACCGTCATCGCAATTTACTGCTCCCAGGAGGAAGAGGCTCTGTCACTGATCTGAAGTTTCAGCTCCGCTAATTTGTGCCAGCAGAACCACCGAGCTCCTTCCTGCAGTCCTTGGAGCCCACATGGCCCTCCCAGCGGGGCCATGGCAGGGGAGCATGGAGCGACAGGAGAGGGAATTGGCTGGATGGGGTCTTGTGCTGAATGATGTCCCGGCTCTGGAGCACCCAGAGGCTGAGCAGGGCAAAGGAAACCTCTCCCCACCCTCGCCCTTGTGTTCTTTGCTTTTTTTTTTCTTTTCCACTGGGACAGGCTTCCTGAAAAACGACTGGAAAGGCTCCTCCATGAAATTAGTCTTGGAAGCGCATCCTGAGCCTCAGAGGGTTCTTGCTGACTTACAGGAAATCCAAACTCTGGCAGTGTGGCTGTGTAACGTGGCCTGAGACTGCAGGCTCTGCTGCGAAACGAGTCTGTGAATCTTTTCTAACTGAAGAGCGTCAGGGGGATGTATTTTGACTGAAACTGTCAGTTGAGATGTGAATTTGAGTGTTTGCATTTCTGTGCTGCAGAAAATGTTGATTATTTCAGTCTCTCGCCCTCATTGCGGGAGAGCGGCGGATGCCAAAGTTCCCAACAAAACGGCTCTTTTGGCTTCTTTCTGATCACACAGCAGAGTAGGGAGGGGAGGAGGTGAACAGAGCCCTCCTCTCTGCTAATTCCCTTCCACCAGGCTGTCATCACTTTGCAATTGCACCTTTTGGAAGGATTTTTTTCTCCCCGCTTTTCTGTTCTCCCAGATAACTTCTGCTCTGATTTCTCTTTCCATCTTTCCTCTCAGTCTGTTGCCTTCCCAGACTGAGGGCCAAGGGAAGCAGTGGAAGTGTGTAAGACAAGGGGTAGCAGGGCCATGCACGGGGCCGTCCATCTGCAGGCGTTTGCTCCCCATGCCTGGTTCCTCCTGGGATTCATTCCCTGCAGCGGGCTTCTTTGTTCAATAGCCATTGTGAGGACATGTGAGATGAAAGGCGGGACGGAAGCAACGTGTTGGCCTGGGAGAGGAGAAAGGAGGGAGAGAAAGCAGGAATACAAACCCACTTCATCGGAGCAAACACAAAGGGAGGCAATTTCAATAAATGCCAGATGGTCCAAGTGAACCAGAGCCATGGAGGGCCCTCCATGTCCAACTGTTTGCTTTGGCAGGGAGCCTTCGCCTTTCAATTGAGAATCTCCCAGGCACCCTCTTCTTTTCCTTGGCTTTCCTCATCCCCTTTGCTCATCCTCTGGACCCCTCCTCCTACTCCCTTTGATGTCTTTCCTGGTCTCCCATGTCCTGCTGCTGCCCGTGCCTCACGTTGCCCCTCGGATGCTGATGCGTTGAAGAGCGAAGGTGATGATCCAGCCTCATCCCAGCATCATGAGCTGTTCCTGCCCAATGGCAGGCCTGTGGAATGTGGGAGCTGGACACACGGCTGGGCAGAGAACATGCATCCTGCTGGGATAGTGGGATGGCACCTGCACAGGGTGGAGGGAAGAGCACTCCCAGCACAAGCCTTGGGGTGCCCGAGTTCTGGGGCTGTCCTTCGCATGAAGGAACATTGGTAATCTTGGGGGTCTTTTCCAACCTTAATGATTCCATGAGCATGAACTTCTTCCTTCCCTCCTCGGGAGCCTAGGTTGGCCTGTGGTGTTTTGTTTTGGCCAGAACTCCTGCAGGATCCTTGCAAGCAAAGGACCCAGCACACAGAGGGAGGAACCCAGGGTGGTTCAACTTGAGCATCACCACCTGAGGTGTTGCTCCAGACGCTGCAACATCCTAGGAGGGCCCTGGAATGCCACAGGAGGAGAGATCCAGCTACCAAGGGGCTCTTCTGTTCTCGGTTTGCATTCAAAACATTTATTATTCCAAATTGCCTTCCACACACTCTACAATAATTGTGAGTGGTGTTTGTCATGTCACCTCCATAGTTCCTAACAGGAATGCCATCGTTATTCCAATCACTAGCAGAATGTCTGAGCTGCTGGGGCTGGGGCTGGGGCTGCTTTCGTGCTCTCCAACCTCCCACATTCCATCTTTCCTACAGCAGATATTGTTGGGATATTAGGGTTCAACCTGAGGGGGAGAAGGGGGAATGGAGATAACAGGGAGAAGAACTGGTTGGAGGGATGCTGGTGGGTGTCAGGATCAGAGTGCTGTGCTCAGGGATGCTGCTCATGGAATATCAGCAAAAATCAGAGGAAAAACATCGTTTCCCCATGTGTTTGGGGTGTCTTAGCTCTGTTTCTGGCAGCACAGTATGAGACCTCTCCCTTCAACCCGTCTGGCTTGGACCTGAAGAGGTGCTTTTGCTCTGATGATGGGGATCAGTGGACGAAGAGAAAAGGCTCGAATTCAGTTGGCAGCCCTCAGCAGCTGGGAGTCCAGAGATGAACAGCTCTGGTGGGAACCAGGCGGCAGAAATTCTGGATCCTCCATGTCTTTCCCATTCCCTGCAGGGTGGTGCCCACCACAGGAGCAGCTGGAAGCCCCAGCAGAAATTCTGGATGCACCAGGTCTCCCTTGATAAGCAAAAGACAGATGGGTGGGTTGTGTTTTTCCATAAGAATGTTTTTAACGTGTCTTCCCTCCCAAGAACTGGCAACCCTGAAACCTTTGGAAATTCATTCAGATTTCCCTCATTTCATGGGTGGGATGTGGGAGGGAGATTGTACTCCCCCAGAAACCCTGCTTTACCTCGATGGCCTCTGTTCAGCTTTCCTAAGGAAAATGTTGAACTTCATACTTCAAATCCCGCATCCATTTCTCTGGAAATCTCACCAAACTCAGGGACCAAATGAAGAATTATATTTAAGCTGAGTAATGGATTTCATTCAAACCGAAATGATTGTTTTTCTCTTTTCAGGAAAAAGGAAATAAGAAAAAAGTATTTCTTCATTTTCCTATTTTCCTTCTGCTTTTGGAAACCTTGGGGAAACCAGAACTCTCTAGCTCTCTAGGAGACTCCAGAAGGAAGGACTTGCTGGCTTGGAATATAAAAGAATATACACAAACCAGAAACAAGATTTACTCCGGTTTTTTTCCCCAAAATATTGGAGTTTTGCACCACAGTGCAAAAATTGTCCCATTCTCCCAAGGTCTGGCTTCTCAGTGTTTAAAACCAATTTATGTCTTTGCAGGACAACCACGTTCTCAGTGCTTTTAAGTACAGATTCACATTGGTTGTCCTTGTTTTTTATAGGAAGCCGGGGAAAAATTATTTATGGGCATATTTTCCTCCTTTCTAAATGCAAATTATTAATTCAAGTGAAGAAGTATAATTGTTTCCTGATATTAGGTATTTTTAGGTTTGCTCACATCTGAATGCTAGCGAGGAGGCCTTTTTCCATTACCCTTTGGAAAGAAAAACAAATTTCAATGGGATTGTATTTGTTGAATACTGATTAAAGGAACTGAACAGAATTTCAAGTTTCCATGGGAAATAAGGTATCAAATGTGACTTGGTGAGTGAAACTATTGCCTGAGTCTGAGAAGTTTATGATCAGATTAAATCATAGCTATGATAAAAGACAATTTGTAATGCAGATGATGGAATAATGTTCTTTAGCAGGAAAAAGGAATTTCTTATGTTCTCCTGAACTTGGAATACAGCAGGAGTAGTAACGGACACACAGAATGAGTGACCCAAATCAGCTACAAAAAAGTAATCTGTGTATATCCAATTACCCCAAAACGTGAGATTTAAAATTATTACGGGTTGTCTTTCAATTTTCAGCAAAGTCAAAAGAAAAGGTGATTTCTGTGGAAGTCACATTGTCCCTGGAGCTGATGCTACAGACACAAAATTAGGTTGGTTTGGGTGATCCCATGGGCCAGATCCACAAATTCTTGGCCCAGCCCTTCGAGTTCTTCAGGTTTGTGATGTTCTTGGGAGTTGCGGTTGGCATCCATCAAACCTGTCCTGCCCTGTCCCACCTTTCCTGGTGTGTGACCTAACGTGGGTTCTGACACCTCCCAGCTGGATTTCGGCTCCCTGGGTGCCATTAACTCCCACAACCCAATCCCACAGACACCAGGGCCATGGGGCCGGGACATCAGCCATCTCCTGGTGGCTGAAACTCTCTTTGGGGTGGTGACAATGACGGGAGGTGGGGAAAAGAGGGAAGCTGTGACTAATATCTACAGTGGATCCATGGGCAGGAGGACTGGCTGGAGTGAAGGCAGCAAACTGCACTGCTCTGGTGATGCATTTCAGCCTCCAGGAAGCCCAAATTGATCTTTGGTGCAAGGAGCCCAACTCCTGAATTCAATAAATCCATCTATAGATTGTCAGATTTAATTTGGACTGGGGTGGGGTGACCTTGGCTGGACAACAGGCTGCTCCCAAGCCACTCTATCACTGCCCTCCTCAACCGAGCATTGAGAGAAAATATAATGAAAGGATTGTGGGTTGAGGTAAGGACAGGCAGAGATCACTCGCCAGTTGCCATCATGGGCAAAACAGACCCGAGCTGGGGAAATTAATTCAATTTATTACCCTTCAAATCAACCCCAAGTGCTCAAAAGGAGACAAGACCACTGGGGATTTTTGTCTGCATTTGGAGACCCTCTGTTGCTGTCCTGAATGTTCCCGGGCAGGCAAGACAGGGCCCATGGCCCAGGAAAACCTGAGCAGACCCTCTGCAGGAGGCTGGATGCGGTGACTTCAGTGTCCCATGCCCACCCAGGACAGAGACACCGCTAAGGAATGATGCTGAATTCAACAAGATAAAGATGGGGCAAGGAGAGGGATTAAAACTGGGCCTGAGAGTTGCTGCTGCTCTTGTTTATGCTGAGTCTCTCCGTGGGGGTTGTTCTCCAGTTTGTCTCAGCATGATGAGAGGCCTTTAAGTGAGAGGCTGTGGTTTACAGAGTCAACAGATTTAAGCAGGCTACGAATATTAATTATTAATTACTGTTGGAGAGTGCTATCCATTAGACTGGTGAAGTAGTTAACAGCTCTGCCTCGTCCTCCCCGCAGACATGCTCTCGCTGTCAGATTTCTCCCCCCGACCAAGACCCCAGTGCTAGAATTAGGCCAGAAACTATTTTCCAGTCGAGTGGCTTTTAATGGGCTCTCCAGATGTGTTCTTTGCATCCTGTGAGTGACTGGATCCGTGGAGAGCAGAGTCACTGGGATTGATTCATTCCTTAAGCAGTATTCGGGGTTTACCTAAGCGGGGCTTGGTGCTGCTGGAGGTTGGGCGTGTTCTCCAGGAGCACCCACTAATCACCCACAGCACAGGGCAAGGGGCTGCTCTGGAGAAGCCCATTTGCAGGACTCCTGATGGGAGCTGTTTTTCTCATCAGAGGCACAGTGCTGGTCTTTCCTGGGTCACCTCTTGGAGAGAAAGTGTCTTCCCCAGGGGCTCAGAAGGTTCCTGGCATCCCTCAGCTGTGGCAGAATGAACAGAACATGAGGTGATGAACATGAAGGTTTGGAGATGTGGCCACATCCCAGCTCTCTGCAGATGTTCAGGAGGTGTTTGAATGTCTCCAACAGCTTTTAAAGTCATTGAGGTACTGCTTTACTGCTTCCTTCCTGGGATGTGACACATCCTCCCTCAGGGACACCTTCTTGTCACCTGAAGTTTCCTTCACATGAAGGGACTTGCTGTGGGAGAGGAGTGCCATGAGGGAAGGACTTTGGGATGACACTGGGAAGTCTTCTGGTGGCTTTAAGTGTATGGGCTGAGGCCGGGCTGGTGCTGTCTTAGAGGAGGAGATGGAAAAGACACTCCAAAACTTCAAATAAGCCCACAGAAAGCTTTGAGTCTTCTCTGGTGGCCTCACCACATTCTACAGAGCTGTGTTAGGAGCTTGTACCTGCTTCCCAATCCTTCCTTCCTTCCTTCCTTCCTTCCTTCCTTCCTTCCTTCCTTCCTTCCTTCCTTCCTTCCTT
>VZRV01005916.1:256166-280856 GCA_013398115.1 Falcunculus frontatus | reverse complement strand
TTTTTTTTTTTTTTTTTAATCAGTTCAATGTTTTACAGCTCAAATTCAAATAGGAGCTTAAGAGCTTAAACAATGAAACATAAGGATGTGCTGGCAGGGCTGGGCTGTCTCTCCTCTCCTGTCTGCAGCTCTGCTTGGCATCAGCCTGGGCACAAGAACACCTGTGTCTGGCTACCAGCAGCTGAGCAGCCTTTCCAGGCATTTCACTGCCTTGTGGGAGGTGGGACAGGTGGGAAGAGCTTCGGGAAAGCTGGAGAGGGACTTCTGACAAGGGCCTGGAGTGACAGGACAAGGGGGAATGGCTTCCCACTGCCAGAGGGCAGGGATGGATGGAATATTGGGAAGAAATTGTTCCCTGTGAGGGTGGGGAGGCCCTGGCACAGGGTGCCCAGAGAAGCTCTGGCTGCCCCTGGATCCCTGGAAGTGTCCAAGGTCAGGCTGGATGGGGCTTGGAGCAGCCTGGGATGGTGGAAGGTGTCCCTGGCCATGGCAGGAGGGGGCACTGGATGGGCTTTAAGGTCCCTTCCAATTCAGGACATTCTGTGATGATTCTGTGATTCCAGTGGGGTTGTGCTATCCTAAACCCACTGATCCAATCTGTCCAGCAGCCCTTTCCATGCCTTCTCCCTCTGCCCTGCTGCTATCTGTTGCTTTGTGGGGGTCCCCAAGGCATTTTGGGAAGTTGCTGTTGTAGGGCACGCTCAGAATTGGGGGGGATCGTGGGCAGGATGAGGGGTGTGTGTGTGTGAGGAGCCACCCAGGCACTGCCATTCCCAGCCTGCTTCCAGCTGGATGCACCTGCCTGGAAATAATTGCAGCTGTGCCCAGGGAAGCTTTGTTGCTGTTCAGGGTTGGTGATCAGGGCTGGCTGCTCCTTCACTGGGATGCTCCCGAATCCCAATGGAGCCTTGCCATCCATCACCTCTGGCTTGGTCCCTCTTGTTTGCTCTCCTCCACCCTTGACTGGCTCTCCGTCTCCTTCTCCCTCTCCCTCTCCTTCTCCCTCTCCCAGCTCCTATCACACACCAAGAGCTTCCCCTCCTTCCACTCCTTGAAGCTGCTGTGGGAACCATCATTGGTGCAAGAAGCCAAAGGAAGGCCAAGAGACAGCTCAGGAGTCAGGAAAGGGGCTTTTCCTGCCCACCACAACCTAAGGAAACACAGCTGCCCCCTTTCTGTGTTGTCAGGGCAGAGAACAGACCATGTCTGGACTCTGGGTGGAAATGCAAGCAGAAGAAAGGATGCTGCTCCACTGGAAGGTGGGAGACTCCTCCCAGGCTCCTGGAGCAGATCCCCAGCTGGTGTAAATGAAGAAGCACCAGACTGGTTCACACAAGCTGCAGCTGCTGGAAAATGCTTTTTCCAAACCTTTTTCCTGATGGGATTGGTTTTCTTCTATCTTCCTCCAACTCCGAATGCCGTCACGAAAACCCACATGTCCTGCCCCACCTTGTGCCTTGCAGCCCATTTGGGGAGCAGCAGGGTGGCTGAGAAAAATCAGCCCTGGGGTCAATTCAGAGCCAGAAACACTGTGCTGCCCTCCCAGGGGCAAAGCTGAGCTGTTCTCCTCTTGAGAACCCCCAGGCCCCTCTTCCAGAGCACTCCCCAGGCATCCCTCCAAGGCTGAGGGACCAACAGCTGAGGGATGTGCCAGATGGAGCTGGAAGGAGCCCGTCATCCGAAGAGTTGACTCTGCAGCAGCTCCTCTGCTGTCCCCACCCACGCCTTGGTGTGACAGTGACGTGGGGACAGGGCACAGACCTGGGCTGGAGGGATCACCCCAAATCTCTCTTTAGGTGGGCTGGTGTTTAAGGCTGTCTCCCTCAAAGTCAGCCATCTGTGCTGATTTCCCTGGGAGTGATAAACACTTAAGGGTCACCTGCTTGCTTTAGTCTCCTCTGGCTCATATTCATTTGAGCTGCACATCATATTAATTATGTTGCTTTTATTCCTGCCCATGCCAGCACAGAGGGATCATTACTGCTGCTGCTTCCTCTTTTTATTGTCTGGATGCTCGCAGCCACCAGCTCTGGAATCCTGGACCACGAGAGGACACTTTGCTGATCACCTTCCTTCATTAAGAAAACTTAATTTTAGTGCTGATGGGAAATTGGATTAAAGAAAATAAACCACCCAAAAACAGCCATAAGGTTTCTCGTTGGATTAAATATTAAAATTAATAATCCACTGCTCCATTCAGCTCTGTATTTATGTTAATATTTAATTCAATAACAGCCTGTGGTTTAGAACATTTTCCCATTTGTTTAAAGCTCCTGATGAAATTGCAATTTCCGCCTAAAGTGGAGCAATATGGAGCTAACTGGGTTATGCTAATGAGGAGGAATGGCAGCTCCCAAAATCCTCTACCTGGTGGGAGGGGGCTTCAGTGGATGGCGAGGTGTGGGGAAGGCAAACCCTGGCAACGGGAAAAGAGTCTGCAGATCCCAGGGACTGGGAGGGCTCTGTGTGCAGGAACCACTCAGCTTCCAGGTGGGTCCTGCCCCTGTTGTGGCACCTCTGCAGCATCAGAGAGCTCGAGGATGTTTGCCCCTGGAAAAACCACTGGGAATGCTGGTGAGGATGCAGATCCTGGGCTGGGGGTGTGTCCTGGCTGGCAGGGACAATTCTGGAGGCCTTGCAGGTGGATCTCTGCTCCTGTTTGGGAGGTTTTCTCTCACAAACCCTGCTGGTGGAAAAGTTGGCACACAAAGTCTGGCACTGGGATGTGATCCAGGATCAGGTGATGGTCAGAAATGGGCTTAGGTTGCACCAGGGTGGATATTAGGAAAGCTTCTTCAGTGAAAGGGTTGTCCAGCCCTGGCACAGCTACCCAGAGTGGTGACACCATCCTTGGAGGGATTTAAAAGCCATGTGGATGTGGCACTTGGGGACATGGGTCATTGGTGGGGAACAATTGGACTCGAGGTTCTGAGAGGGCTTTTCCATCCTCAGTGATTCCATGATCCTGTGAGGATGTGGGGTCTGGTGTGAGGCTGGTCCCAGGCCGAGTTTTCCACTGGTGGCTTTGGGATGATGTGGAATATCAAGCAGGATGCACCAAATAACAGGCTGTACTTTCCTTTTTCCAGTGCTTTTTTCCTGGCTGGAGTGGAACTCAACTGCTTGTGCAGTCCTGGGGTTCAACCTCAGCATCCCATGAGGAGAACTGGGGCCATCCATCACTCAGGAGATTTAATAATTCAGTGCAGAAAAGAAGCAGGGAAGGACTTTAAAAGCCCTGCTCAGTTGCTCTCCTTTTCCAAGGGATGGGAAATGGACGTTTCCCAAGGGTGGGCAGAGCCCCTCGCCCAGGCTGGTGCCAGGGTTTCACCCACTGGGAGATGTTTGATATGGCAAAAGCTCCTTTCCTCCCCAGGAGAGCTCTAATCTTGAAAAACAGAGTAATTATGGAGTGACATGGAGGAAGAATATGGAACACGGAGCAACGATCAGCAAAACTTAAAAGCTTTGGAGGTGGAGTTCCAAGTGAGCTTCCTGAAGTTTGGATACATCCCCAAACTTCCTTGAACCTTTTGGGGCCTAATTAAATTCGAGGGGACTTATAAAAAAAAACATGCATGGAAGATAAAACTTTTTTGCTATGAAAAACCTGCTTAATAAAACAGATTATGTGCAAAATAGAAATCTGGGCCTTGCGAAGGAAGAGTGAAACGACACTAATGAGCAGAGTCTGAGTGTTAATGAATGGGATTAGCATTCCATTACCTGCAACTCTTATAAATAGACCCACCAATTTTAGGTTCTCTGTTCTTCAAAGAACCTGATGTGATTTCTGGGGGTGGTTTCATGTGATTAATTCCATTTTGTACATGGAGAAACTGAGGCAGAAGCCAACCGCTTGAACCACCCCTCAGGCCTGTGGTTGGGGTGAGGATGAGAACATCGAGGTTTTATTTTTATTGAGTTTGATTTGGACTTTGGGCAGTCAAAAGCCAGCAGGCACCATCCTGAGCTCTGTGTGTGGAGCAGCTCTTCCATGCTCCTGGAGACAGCATTGAGACAGTGGCAGCTCCTGCAGGTTCTTCCCTACTGGATTCTGAGAGTTTCATTCCTCTCTGGACCTTGTGTGGGCTTGGGCACTTGGGAAATACCCCTGGGTGGGGGTGGCTCCTCGACCCCAGCAGGACTTTGCCTACATCGGAGCGTGTCCCTTCTGTGTGGCTGTTGGGTGTGACAGCGGATGGTCCCATCAGCCTCGGATGGGGGACCAGAGCTCTGTTTCCCAAGCTTTGTTGATCCCTGTTTTAAAAGCTAGTAAACCATTCCCCTCCTCCACCACCACACGATCCTCAGCCTGTCCGCTGAAAGCCAGGAGTGGTTTCATTCTTGTTTGCTTGCCCTTCTGAGTTCTTCTGGGAGCGTTGCCATCCGTCATGGAGAAGGATCCCAGTTAGAGCTGGATGGGGCTGGGAAGCACGGGCTGGTTTAACGGGAACATCAGGAAATACGTGTGCATGGATGTCCTTGTCACCTCCAGGTGCTGCAGAAGGAGATCACTGCCCTTCATTTGGGCTCTACAGAGACTGATTTTGGGGAGAGAGGTGTAAAAGAGACCAAACACTGCTGCGGGAGGGCTCGGAGAGCTCGGAGGCTCCCCTGGTTCACACGGGATCACTCCTTCCTTCCTTATTATTTCCAGCCAAACTCCTGGTGCAGTGATGGACACGTTCAGTAACATCCTGGAGAAGAGAGCTGGGATGAGGCCCTGTTCAGAATGGGAAGGATGTCAGGAGGGAAGAACAGATGTGTTCAAATGTACAGGCTGGGATTCCTCTCACCCCACCAACCAGGGCAAAACGAGGTGCACACTCAGTTTAACTCTCTCTGTGGCCCGTGCAGAAGCAGGTTCCTTCCAGAAGGCCATTTGTCCTGTCCCAGAGGGGGTCCATGACGGATGGGATCAGGAGTCCTTGGGAGGTTTTGCCACGCTTTGACAATAGAGAAAGCACAGGCAACTTTGAGACTAAATACCTGACTTTTAGCTGGGGCTGTTAACAGAGACAAGCCCTCTTCCCTCCTGGAAAAAGCACAAATAACTGTAATTTCCCCGAATTTCTGACAGTGAACCTTCATTTTGTCAACAGCACTGGCTGGCAGGAAGAGCTGCTGCTCTGGGAGGAGACGATGCTTGTAAAGTGGAGTGAGGAAACAGCAGGGAACTGCTGCTGTCTGCCTGACAGCAGGATTGCATCCTGATGGCCTTCCTTGGCTCCAGAGGCAAGGTCCAGACCTCTGGAATTGCTCTGTCCTGCATTGCAGACCAGGCTGAGGAAGGAGCTTTCCTTACATTTTCCATGGAACAGCTCTAGTCTTACCAAAACCCACTGGGGTTTTGTCTGCTACGCCCTCAAATAACGTAGGCAAACAGATTCATGAGCCACGCCTGCGTGGGCTGAAAACATGGAGGGCAGAGTCTCCTGGAACAGAAAACAGGGAAGTCTTTCCCTGTCCATCTGCCTGATCCGTGACTGCAGCTTTGCACAGCTACCTGTCCTATTTTATTCCTTCTTTTTATTCAGAGGAGGGTGCGAATGTGTTGCACCTCCGCTCTTGAGGCCCCTGGTTTCACAGCAGCTTGCAGAGCCTGGGGCTGGGCTGGATGTGGAAGCAGCCACAGCTCTGGGCTGGCCCCAGGCTCTGCCCCCACCACATTGGGATGAAAGCAGCCCTTACTGGGAGGTGCTTCTTCTCCAGGTTGGGGATCTCAGCAAGTGCTTGCTGAGGCTCTCACTTGGCTGTCTTGCTGTTTTCCCCTTCTATTTGGGAACAGATGAGCAGGGAAAAAGGCACAGATGACAATATTTTGCCATCTTTTACTGCTGGAAGCTAGGATGAGCAGCTTTGTTTGAGCAGCCACATCTCTGCAGGCTCCTGGCAGGCTGTCCATGGACCATGGTCTGTGATGGTGGTCCTGGGGAGTGGAGGGCTCTGACCCTACAGGGGGAGGGAAAGTTCATCCTCCCCTTGCTTTCAAACATGGATTTGGAAAGTCTCGTCTGTAAAGGAACAAGGGGTCCCTTGGTAGGACAAGAAGGAGTGTCTTTAACTTGAAAGAGGGCAGGGTTAGGTGGGATATTGGGAAGGAATTCCTCCATGTGAGGGTGGGCAGGCCCTGGCACAGGGTGCCCAGAGAAGCTGTGGCTGCCCCTGGATCCCTGGAAGTGTCCAAGGCCAGGTTGGACAGGGCTTGGAGCACCCTGGGACAGTGGAAGCTGTCCCTGCCTGTGACAGGGATGGGACTGGATGAGTTTTAAGGTCCCATCCAACCCAAACTATTCCATGATTCCATGATTCTAATCCAAGCCTTCATCCTGCTCCAGACATTGCCCTCAGGACAGCCTAAGCTGAGGTCCCTATAAGGAGATGCAGCTCAGGAATTTGGGGCTCAGTAGCTCTCCCAGCTCATCTTGTCTCATTTGTAAATGTGTTTGAATTCAGGCTTCTGAGCTGCCAGTCAGATCTGTCAACTTTGGGCACCTCTCTTTGGGCCAACTTGGGTGAGTACCTCTGCTGGCACAGCATGGGGACCTGATCCATATCCTAAACCCCTCACAGAGTCCTAAAAGCCCCCACAGAGTCTCAAATCCCCCTTCTGAGTCAGAGCAAGCAGCATCTCCCCTCCTCGAAGAGAGCCGCAGCAGAATTGCAAATGCCCAGCCCACCAGGATTTCACTGCGTGCTCAGCAGACTCGCACTGGGCTTTTTTTTTTTTTTTTTCCACCTTAGGGGTTTAGGTGGCACAGCAAGTCCAGTAATGAACTGTTACTCTGGCAAATAAGACTTTCATTAGGTTAGGATTCTGCCGGGGTGTCTGCATGCCTCGATAATGAACCGTGATATTGTGCAAAGCCAGGGCGTGGAGCAGAGCTGAGCTTTTCTCCTGCTATCATTTACCCACTTATCACATCCCCGGTGCTGTCACAGGGGGACTGGGACCAGGGATCCTTCTCCCTGAGAAGCTTTTTTGGGGTCAAACGGTGGTTTTAAGTGTTGAGCCCAACCCTGCCTTCTCAGTGCCTGATGGCCCACAAACAAATGCTGATGTTTTCTCTGGTTTTTTTAGGTGTTCATTATTCATCACTCGCAGGTCCTGCAGTTGCAGCGCGTGTCTCCTCTGGTGTGAAAACATTAATAACTGCTTTGGCTAAGCACAGAGAGATCATTTATCTCACAAATACACAGAAAATTCCGGCCGGCCGGGATTAAAGCTCAGCGTTCCTTTGTAGGCGAGGCTTTCAGGGCATGTTTTACCAGGAGAAAGGATTCGTTTTCCATGGATCTACTCCTTCCCGAGCTCACTGCTCATCCCCCAGCCACAGCCTGAGCCACGGGGCTCGTGGAGAGCAACAGCCATCAAAACTGAGCCCACGTAGGGGATTGGGAGCTATTCCTGCCCTGACTGAGGGTCTGCAGCAGCATCCTGGTTTTCTTCTGGATCTCCCCTGTGATGGGAGGTTGGAGCAGGCAGGATGTGTGCCCTCACTCGTGGCTGGGGGGCTCAGCCCCATGGCTCTGCCTCCCCATCCCTGCAGCAGCCCCTGGCTGCTCCCAGCAGCGCTCACCTCCACCAAGGACAAGGAGCAGCAAATCCCAGCAGCCTCTTAAAAAACATTTTAATTAAAAAAACGACATAACAGGAGCTTTAAAGGACATGAAAGACAACAGCTGTGGAGCTGCTCTCTGCTCCCCCTCCCCTGCCTCCCCCTCCTCTCTGCAGTGCTTTTCAGAGTGATTCTCATGTTAAGCTTTTTGGGTTTCCTGGTTTCTGGCCTCCATCTGTGGTTTTGAGCACAGGCCAGCCAGGAGGGAGGGGACGGGCAGCCCCTGGGCTGGCAGGAGCTGGACACACAAGGGGACAACCTGCCGAGCCCAGCCCAGTCCCGAGCCCACACTGAGGTGGGGATTGGGGCAGGCAGGGAGGAAGAGGAGGATCTAAAGGTCCTTTGCAGTCAGAGCTGGCTTAAATGAGTTTGGGGCTCCAGCCCAGTCCAGAGCAAAACCAGGGCTGGTGGAGGGAGGTGTCATGGTGTCCAGCTGGAGATGTGACACACGGCTGGGCCTGCAGGGCAGGGGTGTCCTTTGGAGATGCCAACCATGAAAACTGAGCCCAAAATGGTCCCAGCTCAGCTGGACCACCCAGCCTGGGGCGAGTTGCTGATGTATCTAAGCCTGGATTTGCTGTTGGCTGGATGGGTTTCCCCCCTGGCAGTGTTGGCATAACACAAAGGCTGCCTGGATGTGGTGCCTTGGCATGGGAATGCCCTGGCACAGGGGCCGCCATGGCTGTCCCATCGAGGATGAGCTGCTGAGGCCTGAAATCTGCTACCAGTGACTTTTTTACCCTGTTTAGATGGGATGTTGGGAAGGAATCGCTCCCTGTGAGAGTGAGGAGGCCCTGCCCAGAGAAGCTGTGGCTGCCCCTGGATCCCTGGAAGTGTCCAAGGCCAGGTTGGACATTGAGGCTTGAAGCAGCCTGGGATGGTGGAAGGTGTCCCTGCCCATGGCAGGGGGTGGCATTGGATGGGCTTTGAGGTCCCTTCCAACCCAAACCATTCCATGATTCTGTGATTTTACTTAAAATCTATTTCCTGGGACCAACACTGAGAGTGTTAATCCAGAGCTGGGGATCTCCAGCCACCTCCTCTTCCCAGGGGATCAACACGTCTGGAAGATACCCCCAGGACCATGGAATTAAGCTGGACCAGCCACTCCAGAGGAGTTTCCCAACTCCGTTGCTAATACACGATTTAGGTAAAACACAACGCGGCATTAGCAATTACAGGGAATATTTTGATTTTTTTGGGAAATCTGATGAGAAGGAGGAGCCCCCACACCATGTTGAGGAGGAAAAGATGTTGCCACGTCCTTTCTTTGATGTGGTCATGCCCTCCCACCCCACATGTCCAACATCTCACGCCTAAAATCATCAATCAAACCAACAGAGTGAAGGCAGGAGCAGGGCCAAAGTCTTCCCACCGGGATTCTCCACACTTTGCATTTTGCAAATGTAAAGCCCTCGCCGGTTCAGGGCTTCCAATTAGAGCTGGGCAAATGAAAACCTTCTCAGCTTGCTGCCCAATCCTCCACAAAAACTCAAATAAGAAATGGTTTGGATCAATGCAAAGTACAGACCCTTTGATTTTTTTTTCTCCTCCCAAAATAAACCCTTCTCCTTCCCACCCTGATTAATTTTAGATCCCATGAAATGTTTTATTCAATTGCAGAACGAAATGTCATTTCAGAACATTAGCTGGAATAATATTCCTTTTTAAAAAGTGCCGGAGCAAAGAAGTTCAACTTTAAGACCTTTCTTTTCCTCTCTGTATGGGTGTAGGGACAAATTTGTTTTCTGATGACAAAAATACGGGGGTTTTGAGTATTTTGGTGAGCTCCTCGTGGGATTTTTAGCCCTTGGAGATGGGATATGACCAAACCCCAGTGGGGCTGATTTTGCTGGAAGCACAGGTTGGCCAAATTCATCTTCATTCCCAAGAGGTCTCCCCTACTTTCTCCAACTCCGCTGACTGCTCTTTAATCAACTTTTTAAAACCCAGCTCCGGGACTTCCCATCAATTTCCAAATCTCTCAGATTTTGTGAAAAAATTAAACAGACCAGGAAAAGGAGCACAGGGGAGGCCACTGACTGGAATGAGCCTGACCGGAGGGGTGGGATGGGATGTTCCTGGCATGGGTGGAAGAAGGAGGTTTGGGGAATAGGCAATAAACTGATTTTCATGGGTTCTGGGGCCATGCTGCTGTTTCCAGCGTGGCTCCGACAAGCATCGCGGGCGGATCTGGAGGCAGGGCTCTGAGGGGACTAGTAAAGATTTATTTTCCTTTTTTCTGGAGTGAGATGAAAGGGGGGAGGGTGAGGGAGAGACGAGCAAGGAGTGCTATGGAAAGGAACTCATTATTTTTTATCTTTTCCAATGACCTTGTTTATTTTAGTCCTGCTTGAAAGCAGCTTCTTGAGAAAATTTGGAGATATCTGGAGACTGGGGCTGATGAGAAAGGGAAAAAAGGGAAAAGGGAGCTGGGTAAACTGAAGGAACATGGAAAATTAACAGAATAAATGTAAACTGAGCCAGAGAAATACCCATGGGGGCTAGGTGCTGTGATGAAATTCCATGTCTAGGGGTAATGTTCCCCCTGTCCAACCTGGCCTGGGGCACTTCCAGTGATCCAGGGGCAACCACAGCTTCTCTGGGCACCCTGTGCCAGGGACTCCCCACCCTTCACAGGGAAGGATTTCTTCCACGTATTTAACCTAAATTTTCCCTGTTTCTGTTTGAACCCATTGCTTCTTGTCCTATCCCTATAGATCCTGATAAATGGTCCTTCTCTGTCTTCCCTGGAGCCACCTCAGGTCCTGGAAGGTGCTGGGAGGTCTCCACTTCTCCAGGCTGACCAGAGCTTGTGGGGAGCAGAGACATCACCAATGTGACTCCCCTGGTCCTTGCCCAGGTTGCATCTCCTGAGGGAATTCCCTCAGACCCATCACAAGAGGGATTTCATTTGTTTTTTCCCTCTTTATTTCAGTAGGCTTTGATTCCAGCTGGGAAGCAGCAGAAGCTCAAGGACGTGTACAAATTCCTCCTCGGCCTCTTGGACTCTGGACATTCCAATTCCTCCTTGCCACTGGACATTCCCGTTGCTCGGGGTTTGAATTGCAGCACCCCATTCATTTAACCCTACTGGGGTATTTTTTTTTCCCTAATTTTTTTCTTTCCTTAAGCACCCTGATTTCCCCTTATCCTCTGCACTGGGATCATCCTCTGGAAGGAGATGGCTGCACCATAGAGGGAACACCAGGAGAGCTTGTGGGGATCCAAACCCCAGTTGATGTTGCCTTTGAGGGGTGAGCAAAGCTCCCCAAACCCTCAGGAGATGCCCCATGACCCTGATATCCCCTCATGGTCCCCACAGCCTCCAAAGCAACGTGTCCGTGTCCAGCTAATCTTGTGGCTGCACCCGCAGCCTCTCCCTCTGCACTAAACCAGTGCCATTCAACCTCCAGCTCCTGGTGTTGGAAAGATCCATCCTGAAAAACTCCCAAAGTGCAAGGTCAGCTGTGCTCCTGGCAAAAAGCCCCCGGACCAACGGGTGGGGGGCTAATTTTAGATAAAACCAAGCCCTGCTTTCAACACTCAGCTCGGGTTGGGCTCCTCGTGATTACTCAGAAATACTCCTGAAAGTGCTCCAAGTGCTCAATTTGCATAGCTGTAAAGGATCATAAATAATTCGAGGTGCTGAGATTTAATTAGGTGACCTATACCAGGGAGGAATTTTGGCCTCATTTATGGAAATCAGAGTCCTTCCACAGGGAGCCCAGGGCGTGAAGTGGCCGTGGAGTTGCTGCGGGGAGCAGCCCCGGAGAAGAAAGGGATGGGGTCCAGCCCAAACGCTTACCTGCAGCTCCTCATCAATCCAAGCACTAATCAAGGATAATATAACTTAAATACAACCATCGGGAGCTGTGTTTTCCCCATGAGAAGTCCCAGAGAAGCCCTTTTTGCAGCAGGGTGATGTTGCCCAGGAAAGCCACAGCTTGTGGCCCTTGGGGTGTGCGGAAGGCTCTGCTCTGCAAGCTGCAGGACCCTGTTACCTCCAAATATTGGGCTTGCAAAGAGGATGCTGGCTCTTTATCTGGTGCAAATGCCAGCCAGGCGTGCCTGGGAAGCTCCAGCTAAACTCCAGAGACTTCAGGATGGCTTTGACAAGTGTTGTGTTCAGTGGGAAGGCTCCTTCTCTAGATTTAACCCTCAGACTTCAAAGGCAGTAAGAAAAAAATCCCTTTTTTTTTTTTTTATTTTAACCCACTGCTCCGAGCTGCATCTGAAGCCAACTGAAGAGAAAAGGAACGAATAAAGGTTGGACTGTGGGGAGCAATGGGAGGCAAGAGAAAAATGAGATGAAAAGGTCTTTGTAGTAACTGTGCTTCCGCAGGAGACTTCCCAGCTGCCGGCTGGGGTCTTGTGTGATCCCACAGATCCTCCTGGGCTGCCTCTGCTGACAGGGGCGTGTGGATAATCCCAACCCCTGCCCCAAACCACGGCAGCAGGGAGAGGCTTTTAAACAAATTCAACCCTCATGCAGGAGAAAATGCCCTTTTATTTCTAGGGGGAAACAGTGCCAAAGGGTTCCCCCGTGTTCCTGGTGCCAGGTGGATCCAGCCATCACTGCAGGTATTTTAGCCCTGCTGAGGCAGGCAGGGCTGTGCCCAGGGCAGTGCCTGGCACTCCGATGGGATCCCAGCACAGTATCCCACACTCCGAGTGGTGTCTGAGGCAGCAGGGCTATTATAAATAATTTATTCTCTGGGCAGAGGAGGGAGGAAAAGAGAGCGAGCTTTTAATTAAAATGATATCTTACAGATCAAATAAATATGAATAAGATGCCAAAAACAACTGTATAAATCCCAAACATTCTCCTGTGTTTTAATTATTTGTGTTGATAAAACAAGAGCAGAGGCATTTGGCTCTGCTCGGAGGCTGTGGAGGCGAAAGGTTACGCTGGCATTTTTTATGTTCCGTGCAAGGAACAAATGTTTCCGAAGCCCAGATCTGACAAACTATAATTCATATCAGGAATTAAATTGGAATTTAGAGAACAATTGTTAATATTTCAAAGTAATTGTTTAAGAAATTATCATTTTGGTATCTGCCGCAAAAATAATTACCCACCACTAATTTTTCTTTTTCAAAGGCTGCTATTTGCTGGAATAATGTTGGAAAGATGAGGAGTTTGTGCTGGGAGCTATTTATGTAGTTCAAATGGGGAGATAAATAGGAAGGGACTTTCATGTTCCCAGGCAAATGAGTCTGACTAATGTATGTCTTCGAGCTCAAAAGTGGGCCTTGGATTTATTTGAAAACTGGGGGGAATTTTTTATGGATGGGACTTGCAAGACACAGCAGGTGAGAAAGTAATCAAAAGCTGTGCATATTAATTAGGAAATGGTCCTCAAATAAACCCTGAGGGCATGGAGAGCCCCTGCCTGCCCGGTGTGAGGTACCAGCATCTTCCCTCCCACCTTGGCAGGATTTTGGGGTGGAAAAGGAGCTGTGTTCCTACTTCTGCTCTTCACAGGGCATCAGTAAGTTGGAAAGGGGCTGAGAACTTGAATGTTTAGAGGATCACAGGAAAAAAGTGGGGTAGAAAGGATCTTAAACATCTGCATCCCACAGCTTGAGGTTGGGGTTCTCCAGATCCCGTAGCATCGTGCTCCTTCCCTCTGTTGTGCTGGTGGAAAATTCATCCTCCTCCCTCAAACATGGCTTTCCTCAAGGCATGGAGAGAAACTGAAGCAGTGGCAGCACCAGGAAAGGTCCAGAAGTTCCAAGGAGTTGCTGTGGACTTCTCTGTTCAGACAGGATCTGGCAAAGGGAAGCCATTTCCATGAAAACAGTTTCAAGTGCAAAAGGAGAAATTATTTTCTGGGGTTTGTTAAATTTTTCTGCAAAATTATTACTCCGTCTTTGGTGGGAATAATTCCCAGCTGCATTTTGAAATATCTCCCTTCCTGCCACGCTCTTTTTTAAACGGGTGACTTTTTCTCCAAGCGATGCCAATGTCGATGGTGACTTTTAAAGTGCACAGGGAGAAGCAGCATTTTTTACCAAGTCTTCTGGAAAAGGCTTTTTGTCACCTCAGCCCCCATTTTTTCCTCTGAATTGTCACCTCTGATTACCTCTGGCTTCCCCAGCCAGTAACCCCCAGTAACCCTGCCCTGTTGTGCTGTTGGCCATTGGGGTGTTTTGGCTGAGCCACGGCTTGGTCCCTCCACCCTGAAGGACCCAATAAACCTGTGCAGCTACCAGCTGGGTGGGGGAAGATCCTTGTGGATGTGTCTTACAGCCCCTCCACGCTGCACCTCCCCCTTGCTTCTGATCTCCACACTCCCATGGAGACACTGGTCCCTAATGAGGGACACGCTTGACCTTTGCAGATGTGGTGTTTAAAGATTCCCGGAGAATGTGGAGGAAGCAAATAATCCCCCTCGGATCCATCCTCCCAGCTTGTTGTAAGCAGCCCAGTACCAAAGCAGATCACAGGAAGACGTTGGTTATCAGCAATTAGCAGCGGGAGCATTAATTAGAGCAGTTTGTGTTTGCCCTGGGTGGGGCTGTCACTCCTCTTCAGGAGCTTTCAGATCCAGGGTCTCCTTGCACTCGTGGAGTTTGGGATCCTGCTGTGCCAAGCTCTGGATTGCCCCGTCTGCTCTATGCTTTTTAAATAATTTAAATGTGGTTTAGGAGTTAATTGTTGTGGTTTCAGGCACAGGACAAAGCACAGGCAAAACAGTCCTGGTTTGTGCCATCCCACTGCTGCTGTGCCCCGCAGAGGGACCTGGGAGTCCTATCCATGGATGGGAGGGAGAAATTGAAGAGGAAAATGTTCTCTTTCCCCATGGAAAAGGGAGGATGATGGATTTACACCCTCCCAGGCCTCCTGCTCTTGCAAGGCAGTGAGTAAGTCCATGGGAGCAGAGAGTTTGTAGCAGCTGCTCCATCCCTGGATGTGTCCAAGGCTAGGTTGGATGGGGCTTGGAGCAGCCTGGGACAGTGGAAGGTGTCCCTGCCCATGGCAGGGGTGGAACTGGATGGGCTTTAAGGTCCCTTCCAACCCAAACCACTCCATGGGACAGCTTGGAAAATGTGGGGACTGAATGGGCCCTTTGCTCCCCTGACTCTCTGTTGTGGGATGCTTTCAGTGGGTGAGGGAATAGGGTTTGGAGCCCTTCCTTTGGGAAGTTCATTGGTAGCACTGATCTGTTCATGATAGCAGAACAACAGATGTCTCTGCCAGGAAGTTTTTCCCTATCGTTAAGCCAAAGTTTTCCTATTCTTAGCTTCATAGAATGGGTTGGGTTGGGAAGGACCTCAAAACCCATCCAGTCCCACCCCTGCCATGGGCAGGGACACCTTCCACTAGCCCAGGGTGCTCCAAGCCCTGTCCAACCTGGCCTTGGACACTTCCAGGGATCCAGGGGCAGCCACAGCTTCTCTGGGCACCCTGTGCCAGGGCCTCCCCACCCTTTGAGTACCGAATTTCTTCCCAATATCCCACCTAACTCAGGCCCACGCTGCTTCCTCTGCATCTGTGGAGACACATTAAAAAAAAAAAATCTCCCTTTCCTGCTGTTTATCGTCCCTAAATATTAGAACTAACAACCCAGGCTTCCTTTGCTCTTTCCAACCTGCCTCATAAATCATCCCTACACTACTGGGATCACTTCAGAGCTCTTCCCTGCCTTCCCTGGCCATGGGAATGGGCTGCAAATTTCCATGTGGATCAGATCGGAATTGGTTGCCTTAACCCAGAGGCTAAAGAAGGAGTGATTCCTCTCTCCTGCAATGCATTGATTTCACAAAAGCTAAATGCTGTTGGTTTGGGTTTTTTCTTGGGAACATGGGTCAGTGGTGGCCTTGGCAGTGCTGGGGATATGGTTGGACCTGAAGGTTTTCCAACCTTAATTCTTCTATGATTCTAAAACCAAGTGGAAAGTGAGAGATCATGGTGTGATGAAGGGAGGAATAGACACAGGGACCAACCTTTCCCTGTTGGAAAAGCTGTGGATTTGCTCCGAGGATACCCCAAAGGAGAGCTGGGTGTTTTTCTGTGCTGTGGAGGGTCCCAGGAGGATCTCTGGGCAGCCAGGGGGGTGTGGAGATATTTTTACATCCAGGGGAGCTGCTCCAAGGAAACAGCTCTAATTAGAGGAAAATATTTGATCTCCCTAGGCCTTTGGTGAAATATCTCAGAAAGGCAGCAGATGTTGCTGAAATTATTTTGTTCAACTGTTTTCCCCCTTTTTCTCCTTCTTTTTTTTTTTTTTTCCCAAGGCACGTTGAATTAAAATTCAGTAAACAGCTCACGGCGCTTTATTGAGGGGTGCCAAAAACTTACTCGAAATCAAAGCTGATGTCTCATGCGAAGCAAAGCACATCCCTTTGCCTTCCCTTTGGAAGTCAGAAGTTATCCTGAACCTCCAGCTCTCCCTGGGAGCTACCAAAGACATCCCAAAACACACGGTGGCACAGCAAGGACAGGCTCCTGTTCCTGGTGTCACCCCGTCTGGCTCAGCATCCGTGTGATCTGCACTCTGCATGGTCCTGCCTGGAACCACTCCTTTCCCAGGAATTCCTCTTCTCTGATGAGCCAGAAGGGTCAAGTCTGGCTCCTTAGCCCTAAAAGAAGCTGTGCATAAATACAGGGCTGCCTAAAGTCCCCCCAGAAGGTCTTGTGGAGGTGTCTGACTTCTCCAGGGTGGGTTCGAGAGAGCAACTTCAGAAGACCCCATCAAACCAGGTTTGATCTTTAGTTTAAGGAGGCTTGGGACGCCAAAAGCCCCATTTTAGAATATTTTGCAGCCCCCACAGTGGCAGCATTAAACCAGTCCTGAGCTGGTGTCCAGTGAGAGACAGCACCAGCCACGAGCTCCACTGGACAGGCAGAAAAGTGGAAAATGATTCTCCTGGTGCAGGGGAGGAAATGCAGTGGGTGTAGAATCATAAAATCCCAGCATTTCCTGAGCTGGAAGGGGTCCATCGGGATTGACTCCAACTCCTGGCCCTGCACAGGGTACCCCAACAATCCCACATCCTAAATGCCATCCTATAAACATAGGCAGGTCCATTGAAATAGGGAATAATCACCTTGACTTGTCATTGTCTAAGAATCCACAGAGAACCAGCTACACAGGAAACATCAGTCAGAAACCCTGTTTGGATTAGAGAGTCAAGACAAGGGGCTTGATGGGTTTGCTTGTCTGGTGTCATCCCAAAAGCATCTGTAGCACACCCCATTGAACCCCACAGGACAGGTCACTTCAATGGTATGGAGGGAGCCCATGCATTGATCCGTTTAACAAATGATAAGCAGGGTTTTGCTTTCATCAGGGTGGTGAATATTAATTGATTTGACAGGCTGCAGCTTGGTAAAACAAGAACAGGGGCATCGGGGCATCGCTGTATTAATTAGCCATGGTGGAGTTGCTTTTAGCTGCTTCCGAAGTTTAATCAATATGCTCCATTGGAGTCCCCAAAGGCTTATGGAAACAGCCTTTGAAATCCTTTAAATTGTTGCCTCTGTGAGGTTTCAGGCTCTTGGTGTGTTCTTGTTCCACAGTTTTTCCTTCCTCCTGAAATCCACGGTGACCCGCAAGGACTGGTATGGGCGGGATTTCTGATTTGGAACCCCCATTTGCATTCGCCAGGAATAGAAATAAATGAAAGAGATGTTCTGTTTTAGTCCAATAATAATAATAATAATGCCAGACATTAATGAGCTGCCCTCTGCCCCCAGCTCCTATCTGCAGTAAATTACCTCCATAGGCTTCGTCTGATGTGAACGGGCGCGGCACCATTGAAATCGGGTTTGGCTGAGCCCTCGAACGCTGCTCGGGCTTTGATTTAATACAAAGAAAGGCTTGAGCTTGTTAAGACATTTTACTGAGAGGGAGGGAGGAGAAGGCAGAGCTCCAAATAAAGCTGGGAGTGAAACTGTGGAGAGAAGGGGATGGAGGAAATGCAACACTGGGATGGGAAGGGGAGATGGGGAAGGCAGGGATATGCTCTTTGCTCTATGTCCTGGTGTTTTCCAGGAGGTGAAAGGAAAACCAAGTGGAGGTGACAGTGGGAGCATGGGGGGCAGGAGGAGGAAGGCAAGAAAGCAGGGATGGACTGGGAGAGAGCAGGAGGGCTGGCCCACTGCTGATGGGGCTGCTAGGGGCGTGAAAAATCCATCGAGGAAGAGCAGCAAGCCACGAAAGGCATCCAGGGAAGGGGATGAGGGCTCATCCTGTAGGGTTTGGGAAGTGTCTCTGACCTTTGGGGTCTAAGGCAGCCTGGGGAGGACATGGTGTCACTGTCACCAGCAGCTTTACAGGGAGGTCTCACAAGGTGTGAGGGAGGGAGTGCCGTGCACCCCTTGCAGAAGTGTCCTGGTGTCCCGCCTTCCTGGTGTTCTGCCTTCCTGAAGCGTTTGCCATGCGTCGTGATGAGCTCTGTGCTTGTCCAAGAGTCCAGCTGAATCTGGGACAACGCCTCTGCCAGGGGACACCTGAGGCCTGAAATCTTTGTAATGTCACAGGATCACAGAATCACAGAATTGTAGAATCCCAGACTGGTTTGCACTGGAAGGGACCTTAAAGATCATCCCATTCCACTCCCTGCCATGGGCAGGAACACCTTCCGCTATCTGAGGCTGCTCCAAGCCCCATCCAACCTGGCCTTGGACACTTCCAAGGATGAAGAGTCCAAAACCTCTCTGGGCAACGACGCCTCCGTCCTTGGCCACCGCTCCACCAGACCCTGGTGCCTGCCGAGGCCTGAAACACATTTTCCCAATCCTCACGTTTCTCACTGTCATTTGTCACAGCATTCTGCTGTTTTGGCTTCTCATCCCTTTTCCAGACAAAACCTGCCCAGCTGTGCCCACAGGAGCTTTCCCAGCACGCCTCCCCCGTTCCTTCAGCAATTCCAGTTGTGTGACACCCCGAGGTCACTGCTACAGCTGTCACCCCAGCGAGGGGACATGGGGAGACCAAACACAGCTCTCAGGGCCCCAGCATAATTATTCCAGTTCCAGAGCCAGCCCTGAGCTATGCCTGCTGCTGCTGCCACACAGATTCCTGGCACGGGCACATCCTGCTGTTAATAATGGAAGATCCCCAATCTCTCTGGGGGCAATGCTCTTTGCTATGGGCAAGGTACTAAATCACAGCTGAAGTTTCTAGGCCAAATTATTTTCACTTTCATTTTTTGAGGAATGAGTTTCCTAAAAAGTGCGAGGTGGATTTCCAGGCCTGCCTGCCTTGGCTCAGCGGGTCATGGGTAGAGAAGGAGCCAGGCTGGCGGTAGGGGAAGGCTTAGACCATCCTAAAGTGATGCTGCATAGGTGACCAGATAAATCAGGGAGAAATAGGGCTGAAAGAGACCCTGGACTTGTGTGTCCCAGCCCTTCCCAAGGCAGAGTTAACCCCCCCTTCCTTATCACTACCAGTGCAGGGCCCCAGACATGAGAAAACTTCCTGCAGCAACATCTCTGGAGGCACCAGTCAGTTCCAGTCAGCTCTTTAATAGGATCCCAGCCTGATTTGGGTTGGAAGAGGCCTTCAAACTTGTCCAGTCCCACCTCCTGCCATGGGCAGGGACACCTTCCACTACCCCAGTTTGCTCCAAGCCCTGTCCAACCTGGTCTTGGACACTTCCAGAGAAGGTTACTCCAACACTGCCCTGGGACAAGCCTGTTCCAGTGCTTGACAGCCCTTGCAATGAAGACGTTTTCCCTAATTTCCAGTCTAAACCTCTTGAGGCCATTCCCTCTCATCCTGTCCCTGTTCCCTGGGAGCACAGCCCAACCCCCCTGGCTGTACCAACCTGTCAGGGAGTTGTGCAGATCTAGAAGGTCCCCCCGAGCCTCCTTTTCTCCAGGCTGAGCCTCTTTCCCAGCTCTCTCAGCCACTCCTGGGGCTCCAGCCCTTTCCTCAGCTCCATTGAAGATGAAGGGAGAGGACTCTGATGACATCCAGGCCAGTGAGTCCCTTCCATTCAGATCCCTTGTTCATTCCTTCCCTCTATGCCTTTAGCCACAAAATCAAGGATCTTGGGCACATCTCAGACTCCTCCTCAATCCTCCCAGCCTCAGCCACCACCCGGCTCTGCCTGTGGTGGGTGGGAGTGTCCCACCAGGTCCCCCTTTCCTATCACATGGATGTGTCGGCTTCAGATGCCCTCAAATTCAGAGACATGGCAAAAATGCCCTTTTCCCTGTGGGATGGTGGTTTGGGGTACAACTGTGGTCATGAACTTGGTCTCTGGGTGCTGCCCAAGGCCAAGACTCCCCCTGGGCCGTGGACAATGCAGGAACCAAGGTTAAAAACTTCTGCTCAGGGCGAGGGCTCTGCACACTCACACATCAGTTGGTCTGCGACTCCTCCACAGAGGCCCCCAGAGAGGACAATGAAAGGACAGAGGTGTTGGAGTTGAGAAGGACAACAGAGGAGGAGACGGGGCTGGAAATGCAGGTTCTGCAGTCAAGGGAGCCTCTGCTGGCTCTCTGGGATTTCCCTCTGAGGACTACTGAAGGGTTGGATGGTTCCCTGGCTCCTGGCCCCCAAAGAGACGGGTGGGATGTGTGGGACAGGAGATGGAGAGGCCAAGGCAGCGTCGCAGGAGAACACGAAGAGCTGGTTTGGAAACGAGCCCTGCGCAAGCACATTTCTGTGTCCATCACTCCTCCCTCTTACAGGAGCCCTGGGAGTGTGCATCCGATCAATATTTGGGATTTGTCCAGAAAAAAGAGCAACAAAATACAGGTCCCTTGCCAGAGGAGCTGGGGTTTATCCCGGGAAAGCCACGAGTGGTGCCAGAGGGAAGCCTGGGGAATATCTGTGGATGTGCACATTTATGTACACTCACCCGCCTTTGCTCTGCAGCACTGGGGGCTGCCTGTCCCACACCCCGCTCTTCTCAGCATCCAGTGATGCTCTTCCCAATGGGATTGGGGCAAGCAAGGCCCACCTTGACAGTGGAACAAATGCTTCCTGTGGGGGAGACAGCATTTGCTGGAGAGGAATCACCCATGCCTCGTGTCATCGTTGGTCTGAGAACTCCAGAGGAAACCCTCCATCAGCACTGCCACAACCATCTCCCTGCTCCACCTCATTACAAGGCAAAGGTTCTAACTCAGGCACGGACGGGAGGAGCAGATGAAGCGCATTGATGAATCGGCTCTTAGACAAGGGGTTAGAAAAAATAAACTCTTCTCAAGAGCCACCCCGGAAAGGAGGGTTTCTGCTCTGAGGGAGGGTTCTCAGCTGGGACCAGTGGCTCTCCATCCCTGCTGCTGAGGGTCCCTCACACAGCGGTGTTTGCCATAGGAATGGGGATTTTTGGGTGGTGACACACTCCCAGGATGGGGCTTTCTCCATGGGGAAACTTTTCCTTTCACATACAAGAAGGGCTTTTTAGTGTGCATGGGGTGTTAAAAGGAATTGCACATCACCCACTTTTAACATTGTTTTTCAGACCCATTTCTTTCCTTGTCAGAGTCGTGGCTTTGTTCTGACCATTGCAAAACTCCTTCAGGTTCTGATTTCATTTTTCAGCTCAGGTCCCACTGTGTGAAGGGAGCAGTGACCAGCGAGGGGCAGGAGAAGGGATATTCTCATTCCCTAACCCCACATCCCTTTTCCTTTGGGATATCCTAGTGCCCTGGGCCACCCCAGGAGTTACCCTGGGCAGCGGGGAGCATCTTCAGTGAACTCCCTCTTAAGCTAAAGCTGCTTCAAAAGCAGCAGAACAATGCCTATAGCCCACACATGCCCATTTTAAATGTATTTCCATCCCATTTCCAAGCCTTTTTTCACTTCCTGCATGGTGTTGAGCCAAGACTCTGGGCCTGCCGTGCCCACAATTGCTACAGAGTCAGTAAATCCCAGCCCTCCTGTAATGAAAACGTCACTAATGATAAATATTTAAAGGGATGTGATGCTTATTTTTATATTTACTACCCTGACCTTTATGTATTTGGATTTTATTTTATGTTTTATGGGGCTTCCCTGGGCCTTTTCCCAGCCACACACACGAAAACCCCACAAGGGCTCCTGGAGTGTTGTTGCATTATAAACACACACGGTCCCTACAATTACTGAACTTTAACGCCTGATGTAATTACTGCCTGCACTTTGCATTAACGCCCGGGGTGATGGAGTGAAGAAGTGTTCAGATGCCAGGAGATCCGCATCCTGAGGGAATTTCCGGGGGGAATCATTGCCTCCCATCCTGTGATTTATTGCTGTGCCTCGTGTGGGGAGGCTGAGGCCTTCCCGAGCTCTTGGCACCCACGACTGATGGAAAAGCCGCCACGGGAATGCTCAGCTGTGCACGACCTGCTGTGTCATCAGGGAAGGGTCTTCAGTTTGGTTCTTGCAATTCCACAAGGGAAAAATCAGGGAGAGCAGCAGGCACAAGGAGGAGAACGTGAGCATTTCCCCACAGGTCTTCTCCTTGTGCTGCCTCGCCCAGGAGAGCGCTGGGGAGCACTGGGAGCTCATCCTGCTGCAGAGGGTCCTCTCCTGGGCTTGTCCCGCTCCTCCTGGGTGTCAGCCCCACTCCGGGAGCTGGGACAGGATTTAGAGATGTTCAACGTATCCATATGGACACGGCTGCCAAGGAACTGGGCATCTCCCGCAGCAGCAAATTCCCCAGGTGTTTGCATCTGGCAGCCTCGGCCGAGCCCCACATCCCATTTTCCCTTCAAGGAGTGGGGAAAAAATGAAAGAAGGAGTTAATTGGCCTGATTGGACTTTGCTGAAAAAGTTTCAAAGGAGAGGAAGAGAAAGTGCTGAGGCAGCTCCTTTATGCGTCTTTGAACTTTAGGCTTTGAAAAGAGGTGGGGAAAATCTTAAGGAATTAACGAGGACTACAGGGAAATTATTGAGGAGGAACTTTCAGTGCTCCCAGCTTGGAAAGAAGTAAAAAAACCCCTTTCTATATAAATATATAAAAATATATATACAGATATAGAGATATTTGCATGCATGTGGATGTGAGAGTGTGACCCCTTCACCCAGTCGTTCATCTTCATCTTTCTGATTTGATTTTAATGATTTTTATGAATTATTTGATTTGTTTCCACGGCGCCTGGAAAGGGCGAGAGTTTCCCTTCTCCCACATCAGGAGCTGTGGAAAAGGCAGAGGCAGCTCAGCAAAAGATTGGGGTTTGCCACCACTCTGGCAACGTTTGTGGAATCAGCCTGGACCAGAATTCTTCTCTTTCCAGGAAATATCAAGTTCTTTTTTTTGTCAAAAAAAGCCTCAAGATAAATATTCTTGGATGAAAACCTATAAAAAGCTCAGACTGACAAACTATTTTTTTAGGCACTTCTTTTTCTCCCAACAAGAATATATCTGTCAAGAGAAACAGATGTTCTCGATGAAAAACCCTCTTTAATTACAACTCTGTCAAGAAACCTGCAGACAGATTTCTCTTTTTTCCCCCAAGCCCATTAAAATGTGTGCGAATGGCCAAGGTTTGAAAGCCACGGCTCCTCTCGTAATACAATATTTAAATAAAACATTTCCCCATTAAGCCAAGAACTAGCAAAGCCACAAGGCAAAACTCATGGACAAATCCAAGCTTAAGGTTTGCTTCTATAAAATGAGGTGTTGAGCTTAAACCTGAGCTTTGCACAGCTGCCTGCAGTGCTGGGGTGGTTTTGGGGCCCCTAACAACCCGTGTTTCTTACGTGGTCAGGTGAGATGAATCCCCCTCTCCAGAGTTTAGGACTTCTGCCAATCAGGCCAAATATTTGCATTAAAAACTCTGAGTTGAAGGTCTGGCCATTAGCCAGGAGTTTCTTCAAGCCTCCAGTTATTTCGTCACTAAATCTCACTGTGTGCCCAGTAAATATTTTCTTTAGTAAATACATGAAAGCCTGGCTGGAAGCTTTCTCTCGCCACCCTTGCAGAGCATGGCAATGTGACATAAATGTTAAAAGAGGTTTCTCCAGCACAGCATTCCCTGAGGCTGACACACCACGACTTATCCAGGGGAATAAAGTTCTGCTGGAGAGACTGGCAGGAATGCAAGGTTGATATTTCTTTATTTATTGGTTACAGTAATTGGCTGGAACATGGCTGAGTAGTTGGAGGAAAATAATCAATAGTTCTTGTCCGCTAATGAATGATTTTTCAGCAGACGCTGGTGTAAATAGGTTTCATTAAAACAGCAAATCCTCCCAAACAAGAAAATTAACGAGGGCTTATGAAACCTATGAAATTGCACAGGTCTGAATGGCTGACAGCCATGACAAATATCTGCTATTGTTGGTGTTGGGAAGCAGGTTTTAGCTTCAATTTTCACTCTTGTCACTTAAATAATATCAATAATTAGCAAATCCATTACGCCTTTCCCAGAAATCTTCCAGAGTGAAACGTGTTGGCCCCAACTCAAGACAATGTCCTGTTCCTGAGCAACCTCCTCGTGCCTGGGCTCAGTTCCTGCCAAATCCATTCCCTGTAACTGCACCAACAAACCAGGAATTTTAGGAATTGAGCCCTCAGGCTCACCCATTTCAAAAGAAGGGGACTGGGTATGATGCAGTTGTTGCTTTTCTTGACTTCTGGGAATAAAGGGATGTGAAACCAATCTTCTATTGAGGGGTTCCAGCCCAGCAAATTGGGGTGTAGGGCAGAGGGAAAAACCTTGAAATCTGTGCCAGTGCTGCTGGAGGATCCCGGGGTCAAAAGACAGTGGGATATAAGAGCTTGGACTGGGTGGTGCTGCTAATTTTGGCATTTCTCTCAAACAATTAACTCTGCTTCTTCCATCTAAAGAGGAAAGCTCCAAAAAGTGATTTGTTTTGGCCAGCCTGGAGCAGGGCTCCCTTTGCCCCAGAGGAAACTCTTCAGCTGCAGCTCCACAGACCAAAGCCACTTTGTGGAAGGTCTCCTGACACATTTCCTCAACTTCCCAGTTACTGCTGGGGGAGTCGGGAGCTCTCAGGAGCACCAGGGAGATTTTTCCAAGCGGCAAAACACGCCATAACTCTCAGTGCCAGAGAAAGCTCTTCTGTGCTTCCTGCTCTCAAAGAAGATCCCTCCTTCTCCTTCTCCTTCTCCTTCTCCTTCTCCTTCTCCTTCTCCTTCTCCTTCTCCTTCT
>VZRV01005916.1:162674-255742 GCA_013398115.1 Falcunculus frontatus | reverse complement strand
TCCCCTTCCCCTTTCCCCTTTCCTCTTCTTTTTTCCCTTCCCCTTCTCCTTCTTTTCTCCTTCCCCACATCCCCCTGGATCTGTTCCTCCCCTTGCCCTTCCCTCCCTCTCCATTCCCATCCCACCCTGATGGAGAAGGCTCTCAGAGGCAGGAGCAGCTCTGGGCACCATGTCTGGGCCAGCAGCACCGACCAGAATCTGTGATTTGATGGCAAATTGTGCTGGTAATCTCCCTCCGAGGGAGTTGCTCCCATTTTTCATGGTGGTGAGTCCTTTAGGGATGTGGATGAAAAGAGAAAGTGTTTCATTTGCTCTTTGGGAGCCGGAGCTATAGATCAAGGCCCAGCTCATTCCCCAAAGAGCAGAAATGGGTTTTTTCAGGCAAGAATTGAGGCTCTCCCCAGTGAAAACTAAAACAGTTATCTGCACTTTCATCCACAGGTCAGCAGCAGAGATTTTTCTCCCAAAGCTGGATAAATCCAGGCTGTTAGTGCCTCTCCTTCCCACTCTCCTTAGTTATTGCTTTTTATTTCATGAGGGGTGAGGCCTCAGCAAACACTTCTCCCGACTTTGTCCTTGTCTGCTTGTAGGCACTGCCCAAACTTGTGGCTGATGCTCTGCACCTGAGCAGCTTTGGTGCCCGGGATGTTCCTCTGTGTGCCATGACCTGGATACAAATGCCCAGGCACCTGGCGCTGGAAAGGCTGAATAATCTTTGGAAATTCAGAGCACACCCCACAGCCCAGGTGGAGATGGAGGCTCTTCTCTCTCCTGAAGGTACTGGTGGCCTCGCACCCATCAGAGCTTTTTGGCTGTCTTCTCCTTCAGCCTCCTGCTGCTCATCACTCATCTGCTACTTCCCTTGGGCTGATTTTGGGAGATACTGACCCCTCCATCTTCATCTTATCTTGGAATGCACTTGGAATTGTAGATGTGCTGCTTGGGCACACGGTTTAGTGGTGGACCTGGCAGTGCCGGGTTAGTGGTTGGAATCAATGATCCCAATGGGCTTTTCCAACCCCAGTGATTCCATGAAAGCTCCCCAGTGCCCACCCAAATGGCCACAAATTTGTGGGCAGCCGGAAGAGCTCTTGGGCTATGTTTGGGTGCCAAGGAGATGTGGGTGAACCTCAGTGGTCCAGGCTCAGCTCTGTGAGGAGATTGCTTTGCCATGAGCCATCCCAGCGCTGGCACTTCCCAACATTGTACAGGAAGTTTAATTCCAGGCCTAGGGAATTGGGAAGGTGCAAGCCAAAGCTGGACAAGTACCCCAGCCTGTTTTCACCACACCAACCCCAGCACCTGGAAACCCAGCTGAAGATCCCAGCTGGAGCACAAGGAATGTGCTCACTCTTGGCTCTGCTGCAGGAAGCCACTTCCCAGCTACTTCCCAGCCCCTTCCCCACCACCTCTCCAGGGCACCATGAAACATTTAAGATGCAAAAATACCATTCAAGTGACCTCAGTCAGAGCCCCATGGACTTAACTCTGTGTCTTGACCTTGTTTTGGTTTCACTGTCATGGACAGTCTCGGCTACCAGTCCTGTCCCTGTCCCTGTCCCTGTCCCTGTCCCTGTCCCTGTCCCTGTCCCTGTCCCTGTCCCTGTCCCCACTCCACTCACCTGGCACAGGTGCCATGGGACTGGGCTTTTTCTGTGCTCTGGGTCCAGTATCTCCACAGATCAGAGGTTTCCAAAGCCGTTCTGCCCTCCCTTGTCCGTGATCCTTGTGGCCGTAAATCCTCGACCTCTGTCACCAAGAGTGATTGAGCTTGTCTGGCTCAATCTGGAATCATTTATTCCTTCTGAGCCCGGGGAGTCCCAGCAGAGAGGATCACCTGCTCAGGAGCCATGCTCAGGATGAAATCCTTCCCTCTTGGAAACACCCAGAAGTGCCCATAAACCAGCAGCATCGGCTTATCCCGACATTCCCATGTTCCTCCTTGCCTGAGATGCCCTGATCCCAATCCTAACCCTTTATCCTGGCACCACATCTGTTTGCTCTGCTGCAGCTGAAGAAATGAAGGGCTGGATTGAATTTTGGAGGCTCAGCAGCTCTGCTCACATCCATGGCCTTGCCCTTTCCAGCAAGGAAAGCCCCCAAATTCCCATGGCCCTGAAGGGCTTTCCCTGCTGGCACCTGGAGAGTTGCTCTGCCCAAACTGTGGGATGATTGAGCTTTTCCTGGGAGAAATCCTCTCTGCAGTGTCCCCTACTCCCCCAGCCCCTTGGAGACGAGCGTGAAGTGTGTTTTATTGTTTGTCACCCAGAGCACTTGAAAAAATTACACAAATCCATCAAAGTAATGAATCTTCTCAGCAGAGGCAAGCAGACAGAGACAGGCAGGCGCTGAGCCGAGCCCATGCAGCTTTCAAAATTAATACCAGAGAAATGGTGCCCTTTTGCTCTCCTTTCAGAGGTGGCTACCTGGTCTGGGTGAGGGGACATGCAGGTGATGGCTTTCCACAGGGGACATGTCCTCCTCCAAGTCCTGTCACCCTCCCGGTGTCCCACGACAGCAGCATCTGGCAGCTCGGGAATGATGGAGCGACACCACGGGTGATGCTGCCTTACACTGATGAGCACAGACAGGGCACTTAGGAAACAGCTGGATTTTTGGGAGTGCCAAAGCCTCATCCCCTTCCTCCAGCCAGCCTTAAGTGGCTCCCTGCAGCCCTCTGGGCTCTCCCTCCAGTTTGTCTGTGCCTGAGCAAGCGCCTGAAGTCCTGAAGGGAGAGGCGGCTGTTGCTGCCAGGTCTGTGCACGGCTTGTCACATCCTGGGCTCCATAAATAATAAATTGTGGTGTTCCTGGCTCCTCCAAGCTTTCATTTTGTTTCCAGGGACAATTTATCTACCTATCTGTTTCCATGTGTACATTCTGTGTGTGTATAAAGACGGACATATATATACATATACACAGATTTGAAGGTTGGACTCGATGACCTTGGAGGTCTTTTCCAACCTTAATGATTTGATGCTGTTTCATTTATCACATCTCATTCATCATATGATATTTCAGGTGTATATTACCACAGTATGGGCTCAGAGGGGACAGCTCTGAGACCACTGTGCAGGATGGTTTTGCACCAACTGCATCCTGACTCCTCTGCTCCTGTTCCATCCCTACATCCACAGCCACATCCCGATTAAATCCCATCACCCTGCACTTGCTCTCCCCTCCAAAGCCCCAGCCCTTCAGTCCAGCTGTTGCAATGAGAAGATACTCAAAATGGTTTTATTTTGTTTGGTTTTTTTTCCCAAAAAAAGCCTGCCATGAAGAAAAAAAATTAGGAATGTGGCATTTCATTGAAGATCATGGTCCTGCTCCTTCAACCAAGCATGAGGAAGGAAAGCAGCAAAAAGCAAATTGCTCTGGAGCACCAGAATCCCTCTGTTGTTCCAACCTCTCCCATCCTGAGGGGTTTTTAATATTTATTAGTCCACAAAGCAGTGGCTGCACCAGTGCCTGCAGGGCCTGCCCTTGCCCTGAGGAGAGGAATGAGGACGGAGAGCGGGAAGGAAGATGGATGGACCCGGAATTGTCTCCAATTTATGGGGCTCCCTGATTCCTGCCGCTGTACGTCTCCGAGAAATGACATTACTACTTCAGGAGCTGAGATTAATCTGAGCCAGCAGGAGAAGGACAAAACAAATCATCCTGTGCAGGAATCTCATTCGGGACCTGGTGGGAAGAGCCCCGGGATGAATGGCTTTTGCAAAGACCACACCAGCACACGGATTTTCCCCCTTTTCTCTGTTTTCCTGCCAGTTGAGGTCTGTAAGGTGTGGGGTGGAGGCAATCCTGGGGTGCTTTTGGCGTTGCAGGAGTTGTCGCTCTGTGGTGGAGCTGCAGGAGTGGGAAGGGTTGGGGCTGGATGAAACTCAGAGCTGGGATAGGAGAGCAGGAAGAGCTGGAAGCTGAAAATCCCCAGGGATCTGTGTGCACAGGGACAGGTGGGACCACTCTGAGGGCATTAGCCCCCTCTTTATTAACCATGAGCTCAGCTAAAGGCCAGGGACAAGGATCAGGTTGGGAAGAAGGGGCTGGCATCCTCTGGAATCACAAAATACTCTGGAGGAGGTGGGTGCACATCCTGTACCACCACGGCTGGGAGACCAGGGTGTCACAGACGGACATCCAGCCACTGGAACTGGGAATTCTAGGACCAGCTGCTGCCCCTTCATCACTACATTGCCACCTGAGACAGCTCCTACCCCCTCAAATTTGGGTGCTAAGACTCCTGAAAGGGCCCAGCTGGGCATCATCCCCATCCAACCATGGAGAAGCCCATCCTTTAGGAAAAAGAAGCACAAATCCTCGATCTGGGAAGTGAGCAGGGTGATGGCAGCCTGCAAACCCAGCTGGGGACCTGCAGCAAGCCCTGCAGCCGTTCCCTTTCCTTATGCCATCAAATCCAACCCAGTGCCACTGCAAACAGCCCTCATCCTTCCCAAGGAGTCCAGCAGGTCAGGAGCAACACCAGAACAATTCCAGCTGCATCTCAGATTGATACAGAATCGATTGGATTGATTTTTTTTTAAGGTGCAGCCTCGGAATAGCTGAGACTGGAAGGTGCAGCTCAGCTTGTACCTCCCCAAAACAATTTGTCAGGCCCCACTGTAGGAGCCTAATGACGGCTGTAATTTATGGCTGACACACCGTATTTATCACCCCAGCATCCTCTCCTCTTCCTTCTCTCCCTCTGCCTCGTTAGGAATAGCATCAATAATGTTTATTGAAGCTTTTAATTTTTTATTGTTGCTATTCTTACCTGTGCTGCTGGAGATGAAGAAAGGCATTATAGCAGGCAGAGCCTTTGAGATGCGTTCCAGGGAAAATGATGGGTTTAGGATTTGGGAAATCCTTCTGGAATTTCACGTGGAGTGAATGAGTAAAAGTCAGGTGTTCTTCCCAAAAACTCACCCTCCCGTTCCCACTGACTCTGTGGATGCTCAGACCTCAGCTCTCTCGCATTGTGCAATTTCCTCCAAAATCCCCCAAAGCTGTGCTTCTGGCCATGACCTCGTGCCAGGCAGCTCCCGTGATTCCCACCAGGCTCGTTTTACTTCTCCCTTTGCAGACACACGGCCTTGCCACAGAGACACCTCGGGGTCAATGGGATTTCCTTGGTTCCCCTGCCCCGTTTCCCTCGCTGGCAGAGCTCTTTCCTCGGGAGGTGTTTGCATTTTGCAGCCTCATTTCACACCTGGCCAGTGATGCCCCGGGTGTGCTGGATCCGTGAGTGTGCCGGCGGCTCCTTGGCTGCAGGGGGTTTTTGGCTGCCTCCCCTGGAATATTCCGGTGTTTGGAGTGGCTGACACATTCCTCGTGAGGAAGGAATGGTTTAGCCCAGGCACTTCATCCACACCCGATGCCAAGCAGCCCCTGGGTGCCCCAGCTCTGTCCCCATCCCATTTACAGAGTACAAGGCACCAAGCTGTGTTCCCTAAAATATCTGAAATCCATCCCACCTGGAATTTTCCCCTTTCCCCCCCATTTTCTTCCTATTTACCCTTGAGGGAAGAGGTTGCACTGGGTTTTGAAGCCCCTTAAACTGCCAGGACCAGGTTGGATGGGCTTGGAGCACCCTGGGATAGTGGAAGGTGTCCCTGCCATGGCAGGGGGTGGAACAAGACAATATTTAAGGTCTCTTCTAACCCAAATCATTCTGGGATTTTATGATCAACAGTTCCCAAAGGGGAATTTTCCCCCCCCCCACACCTCTTTCCAGACATGAATAACTCCCAAGCCAATGGTTGTTTTAGCATCATTACAGGAGCCTCTCAGACAAGCTGGTCGTTTACAGATTAGACAGACATTGCTTACATCGTTCATAACCGATTATGAGATTGACAGTTTGGCTCCCACCCAAAATCCGGAGTCCCAATTTAGCCTAATTGGAACAGAACCGCACAGCAGGCTGGGGGAGGGGAGAGTGACTGCTGACAATTCAGTTAACGTTGATTTTATTGATCCCTGAAAAGCCTCTGATGTTGCAGGTTCCTCTTTATAGGGCAATAAAGTTTATAACTGGAATTGTCCCGGGGGAGCAACAGCTCCATGTCTCCAGCTGCTCTCAGGTCATCACTGACAGCCCCAGCCCCAGTCCCAATTTGCTGAGGAATAATCAGAATCCAAGCAAAAAACACCCCCAAAATTCAGTTCAGGTCTTGGAATCAAAATGCCAGAAATACAGTGATAACCAAGTTAAAAGACAATCCCTCCCAAATGTAGGATTTTTGTGTTAAAAAAGCCTTTTAATGATTCTTTTTTATTCTAATTCTATTTTCTCTTCTCTCTTCTCTCTTCTCTTCTCTTCTCTTCTCTTCTCTTCTCTTCTCTTCTCTTCTCTTCTCTTCTCTTCTCTTCTCTTCTCTTCTCTTCTCTTCTCTTCTTTCTCTTCTCTTCTCCTCTTTCTATTCTGTTCTATTCTAGTCTATTTTTTTTCTTCCATTCTATTCCATTTCATTCCCATTCTTCTGTTGGCTTCTTCTATTTCTTCCTTCTTATTTTGTCCCACAAAATATTGCAATTTCTGATGTTCACCCTTAATACATTCCCTGCCTTTCCTATATTTATCCTCACAAGACCTCTCTGACGTAGCCTGGGATCCCTCACTGACGTGGGCTGGAACTTGTGCCTCTAAAAGCACCAAAAAGTCAAGAATTCTTCCAGAGCAATAAAAGGTGCAAGATAGGTCCTGGATCCAGCACTAGTGGTGGAGCACTGAAGTTTTGGTCGGATCCTTGGGCCCTGCTGCTAAAATTCCAATTCCAAAATTCGAATTAAAGGCACCTCTTGTGGCACAGGAGGGGCAGCTGGAGCAGAGTAGCCCTTGGACATCCAGCAAAGGCACCAGCAAAGCAAGTATTTGAGCAAGTCCCAAGCAGGCAGGGATCTGAGGGGTTTTCCCCTCCCAAGCCTTTGCTCCAAGCCTCTGACCGCTGCTTTCTCCCTGATGTGCTGGCAGAGCTCTGGTTCCAGGCCTGTGGCTTTGAGCTCATTTGTCAAACGCGGGGATCTCTATGAAAGGCTGTTAGCAGAGCATTTACTTCCCATTCCTCATCCTCTGCTGTCATCACCTCCCAAGATTAATTAAGGAAAAAAGAAATGACATCTTGTCTCTCTTTTGTTTCCCCATTCCTTGCATTTTTTAACAGCCCCTTTCTCTCCATTCATGCCCTGGATGCTGCTGGGGAGCAAACCAAGCAAAGCCCAATCCTTCCCTCTTTCTTTTTGTGGTTAATATATCCTTTTTTTTTGCCTCTCTGTAGGTGGAAGTGGTTGGTTGAGCTTTGTCCAGGACATCAATTCTCTTCCATGGCCTCAGCTGCTGAAGCTAAGCCAGGGAAGATCCCAAATCCATTGATCTAAGATTGCTTGAAGTGCTTGTTGCAGACTTACAGCCCCAGTGCCGGGGTTGGTGCTGTTCCCGAGTCCCTCCCAGCGTCACACGATGCCATCAGCCCTGCTCCCCGAGGGATAACTGGGGGCTTTTGCTCATGTCTGTGCTCCTTGCCCCACTTCCCTCTGTTGGGAACCACAGCCTGTGGTTATCCTGGTGCCGTGGGCTTTTCCATAGCCATTCCCAATAGTCCTCTTTGCTCTGCTCCTGAGCCCATCCTGGTGCAAGCTGTGTGAGTGAATTATGGTTAAAACCAGAGCCACCCTTGCCCTGCCACCTTCCCAGCCCTGCTCCTTCCCTCTCTGATTGATCCCCATGTTCCCCAGTGAGCTCCATCCTGGGAGATCCCTTTCACCCCTTTATTCAGTGTGATGCTACACAGAGGTTTAGTGTGAGGTTTCACTCTGCCCAGTCTGACCAGTTCCCCCAGTGCTGGCTGTTCCCAAGCTCTGGGTACCAGGACGCTCCTAGGGGACGGTGCCACGGTTTGTCCCTGTTTGTGGCAGTGGGGAGGAGCTGGCTCCTCACGTGTGTGTCACTGCGGATCCATAAAACCTGAATGGAAACCTGCGGGAAGGCGGGAGAGCCGCCGGGCAGCCGGCGCTCCCCTCCCTCAGGGATCCAGGGATTTGCCATCTGCTCTCCTGTGCGTTCCCAAAGCTCAGCCCTGATGTGAATCAGCCGAGGAGGAGGAAAACCCAGCCAGCTCTGGCTCTGTCCTTGTCACGGTGGCTCCCAAATGCCACCCTCGCTGACGTGTGTGACAATGGGAGACACCCCCGCCCTGTGTCACCGAACCCATGTCACGGGAGCTGCCACTGCTGTCACAGTGTCTGGCTCCCTGCACCTGCAGGAGAGGATGAAAACCCTTTTTCCTTTCTCTTTGCTCTCCCAGCAACTCATCCTGAATTCACTCATCCCAGCTAAAGTCTGTCCCTGCTTTTCCTGCACTTCCCTGTTCTGCATGAGCACGACTCCCATGGTTTTTGAAGCCATCCATCACCACCATCTCCACAACCCCAAGCCACACACGGAATAAAGACGTGGAGCAGCAGCTCCTCAGCTGGTGTAAATCAACACGGATCTCCCCCCATCGGCAGAGTCAAACTTCCACCCAGCCGGGGAGGGAACCCAAATTGCTGCTCGTTGGAGCAAAAGAAATTTCGGCAGTAATTAGATCTGGAGCACGATTACCCAAAGGGAAACACAAAACAAATGTGGGTGACAGATATTTCCAGGATAACTGGAGTTATTAATGCTTTTCTCCAGCAGTGACAGGCACAGGGGATTAGTAGTGCCTGAAAAAGTCTGGTTTAGTGTGGGAAAAACTGAGGGCTGGAAATGAAGCAAGGAGGAGGCCATCTGCTGCTCGGTGAGCTCGCGGGGCCCTGTGAGGAAAGCTGCAGCCAAAACAACAAAAGGCAATGATGGGAGGCATATGTGAGGAGAAACACCGGCCTGTTGCTCCTAAGTTTCCAGTTAAAAAGGAAAAAAAGAAAGAACCTGTTATTTGTCGCATGAGCTCTCCCGGAATTAGTGACCCTGGCACTGCTGAGCATGGCAGAGCTGGGGATGTTTCCAATTAAAGCTGTTCCTTCCCGCTGGCTTGGGTTGGGTTATTTGGGTGGGAGCGGGAAGGACCAGCCCTCCCTCTGTCATGAATGAGGGATTCAGGGCTGCTCAAAGAATCACCATCATTAGCAAAAATACTTTTAAGATGAATTTATAAAAAGTCGACAAAGTCCAGTGACAAAGTTGCTCCATTACTTACTCCATGGATACGAGGGAAGATTGAAGTAGAATGGAGACAAAATGATTTACACAGAGTCTGAAGATGCAAAAGGCTAAAGAGGCTTTCCCACCGAGCCACAGGGTTCCAAGTACAACCTCTTGCTTTCCAAACTCCTGATGGAACTAAAACATGGCTAAGCCCAGCCTCAGTTCCAGACTTGGACAACAGTTTAGGTCTACAGGAATTAACTACGTGGGTTTCTGTAGGGTTGAGTCACCCGCGATGAGCAGCTCACCACGGATCTGGGAGTAAGGAATCTCTTTGCCTGGGGTAAGGAAGGATTTCTCAGTCCAGGTAGGGAATCTTAAACCTTGAGAGGTATCCCAGCTCCAAGGGAAAGTCACTGGTGTGCAGTCAGCTGCAGGGTAGAGAGAACTGGGATTAGTCTCATCCAAAGATCTGTCATTACCCGAAAGGTCTCTCAGCCTCAAGGAGCAACCAGAATGTCCCAGCTCAAGGGGAGATCCCGGCCAAGCTGCCCAGCAGAGACCATCAGGGCTCACCTAGACGGCCAAAATGGTGGGATAAAGTGGTTGGGTGGTAGCCAGACTGGACACAGTGGGAAGGGTGTGTGTGGGGCTCCTTGAACCCACAAAGTTCTTTGCTCCTTGAGAAATGAATCTTGGAGAAGCCACCGCTGTTCCTGTGTTAATCACAGGATTGGGGATTCAAGCTCTTAAGCACCAATATTCTCTGGGTCTTTCCGCCCCTTTGGGGATTTCCTAAAGGAATTCTTGGCCCCCTTTGGAGACTGTACCAAGGTCCTGCTGGTTGGGTTGAGGGGGTTGAGTGCATCTCACACCGTCCACACTCCAGAGGTGCCCATCCCCTTGTCCAGACCTCCCTCTCCACAGGAGATCTGCTCCTTCCAGCAAGGGAAGGGGAGGAAAAGGCATGAGCTGGCCCCTGTGTCCTGCACAGCTCAGGCAAGCAGCCATGAGCTGTGTGGGCTGGGAATGGCTTGGGAATGCCATGGACTAACCCACCCTAAGGTTTGTTTTCGGGTGTGTGCACTTACAAACTGCTCCAAGAGCATCCCTCGGCACATCTGGATACGCCAAACCAGATGTGCTCCCCTAAAACCCATCCAACCCTTCTTTAAAGAAAAACTTAAAAAGTAGGGCTAAAGAGAAAAGTGGGGCTAAAGTAGAGAAAGTAGGGCTAAAACAACATTCAAATGAGGGAAAGGGTGTCTTTTTTCCTTTAAATATAAGGAGTCCTGACACCTAGGAAGTACCAAGATGAATTTCTAACAGGATTGTTTGTCAATATGCATAAAACAATTTGTTTTTTGCTCTGTGCTCCCCATGGGTGCTGGAAAGAGCCCAGAAAACTCCACCCAGTCCCAGCCAGATGATGCAGGGAAAGCTCAAGACCTTTACAGCAGAGTGATAACCTGACCATAATTAAAGGCAAATTTTAGCTAAAATTCAGGTATTTAACAGACAATCCAAAATACATGGCACCATCAGGGCTGCTGACCACAACCTGCTGCAAAACCACTGATAATTTCATTTTCCTAAGGATTTGAAACAATGGGAAGCTCCCCAGATGGGGTACAGACCTGTGGCTCTGCTGAGACTGGTCTAACTCAGGTTTAAAGCGGAATGAAAGCCCATCTGCACTGATCCAGCCTTCCCGTGGGAAGTAGGAATCCACCCCTCGGGCCTGCAGAGAGGGGAGGACACCCATGGCTTGGCTGATGAGGTGATGAGAAGGTGAGAGGAGCTCCTGGGGAGGTGGGAATTGTCACGGCTCCGGGCAGCACCAGCACTTCCCATGTGGCCAAAGGCAGGGAAATGTATAAATGAGAGGGAGGGAACATCCCACTGGGCTCTGCAGGCGCCACCTGGAGATGGATGTCCCTTGAGAGCTGTGATTTTGGGTATTCCTGACTTCCTCCTTGGACTTTTCCCTGTACTAGTAATCACCAGCAGCAGACAGCCCCACATCCCACAGGATGTCTGTGTCCCAGCCTTTTGAGGCATTTAAGGATATTTGGCTTTCTTTACAGCAAATCACAGCCTGTCACAAACTGTCACTGTTGATGCTCTGGTTCTCCACAGGACACCTGGCCTGGAAATGTGGGAAGGGATGACAGCACCAGGAGTTGACCTCCTGGATGAGACAATGGATTTTAAGAGTCACATTTACCTGCCCTCTGTACTTAAAATGGGCTTTGGAAATACCTCCAGGTATCCAGGAGATGCCAAAGCCGTGGAAGTCCCTCCAGGTATCCAGAAGATGCCAAAGCCTGGGCCAAAGGAAAAGCAGAGCCCTCTCCTACTCAGCAGGAGCCAAACACCTCATGAGCGATACCCACAAATTCCCAAACTCCAAAACCACAATGCTGAGAAGGACACCAAGGAAAACTCCCTTTCCCCAAGCCTGGGAATTGCTTTTGTTCATGGCTGGAAAAGTCCTCCCATTATTGTTTCCTACCAGAGTATTCCATTAAACCCAGGAATTCCTCCCTGTCCCCACTTTGGAAAATTGGACTTTTTTGACCCGAACACTGGAAGTCTTCGGCCAGGACACAACCAAACACAGAGGATGGGGAATGCAAACCTCTGGAATGCTGCCCTGGTGTGGCTCTGCCTAAACCCATACCAATCCCCCCAAACCTCTCCCCATTTCCTCAATATCCCGACAAAGACAGCTCAGCTGGAAAGACGCATCCCAGGTAGGAGCTCCTGGAACTCCTCCCCCGGGAAAGGCAGATATTTATTTAAAGATGGGACTGAATCAAAACAGACATGGGGAAATGTCAAAATATTCCATAAGTAGGAAGAGGAAGGAATACAGATGTCTCTCTACCCTGTGAATGAATAACTTTCATCCTGGGAGAAGCAGGAGTGGGAATGGAGCGAGTGGAATCAGCTCTGCTCTGTCAGTGTTGACAGAAGGGAATAGCTCCTCCTGCCTCGGCCAGAATGGATTCAGGCAGAGTAAACTGAGAACTGCAGGGGCAGGGAGCAAAGGAAAACAGAGGAGATTGCATGGAAAACATGAGGAGGGAGAATGAATACTGAGGGGATGCATGTCCCTAAATGTGGTCATGGGGAAATGGAGCATCCTGACCGAAGTGAGAGCAGAACTCAGTGCTGCTGGTGCCATTCTCCCTCTGGAATACAAGGGAGACACTGAATTCAGTGAATTGAGTCCTAAAGCCTCAATTTTGAATGGCTGAAATTAGAGGAAGGGCTGGAAAAAGATGATCTTTAAGGTCCCTTCCAACCCAAACCTTTTAATGGTTCTGTGCTGTGGGAATGACTTGTGGCACACCAGGGGGATAAGAGGAGTTAAAATCTTTTAATTCTTGCTCGACACCATCCAAGAACTGCTTCCCAACAGAGGATGCATTCTGGGAAGGATGGCAGCATTTAGGATTTGTTTGCAAATCACAGCTGAAACCTAGGACTGAATTTTGCTGCATAAAGATTTGGATAGTCCTGCCAATTCCCATGATAATGCCTTGATTTATTGGCTCTTTCCTAAAGACAAATGTGAGATAACTTCAATAGGCAAAGTTGGCCTCGACTGCCACTTTTAAAAATACTTGAAAAGAGACCTAAATCAGGGGGAGAAAATGGAGAAAGTTCTCTAGAAAGGGACAGAATAAATTTAGAAATCAGCTTCAGAACTGGCTGGATTCTGCAAATGTCTAAAACTAAAAATAGAGGGGAACAGATGATTTTTTTTTTGCCCTCCTTGATTAATTTCTCTCTTATTTTCTCTCCTCACATTGGGGTCCCCTCTAAGTTTGCACTGAACCCACGAGCCTGTGCCTGGTAAACAATTTTGGTGCTATTTTTGTCTATGTGACAGCCCCGGGTGGCATCCAAGCACAACCACAACAAACTCGAGTAAGCCAGAGCAGCGTGAACACCAAAAAACCTCGGAGCAGACTGGGAACGATGTCACTGCAATCCCACCCTGTGGCACCTTCACCTGCACGAGGTCCTCAAACCACGAAGCCTTCAGGGGTTTCTTGGCTGGGATCCGGCAGGAGTAAAGCCCTGTCCCAGGTGTCTGTTCCTGCTGGACGGAGGGGTTGGAAGCTGGGAAATGGGCTCCTCACTTCCCACATCTCTGTTTGCACCTGATGGACCTCGGACAAGGGAATGTCGCTGCAGCACCACAACCCAAACCGTAATCCCTGGAAGAGAGGGCTGGAAATTCGGTGACCCTTTGACTTCAGTGATGAGGATGACAATGGCAAGAGCAGCAGGATCTTGGCACAGCCTGGCTGCTTCCCGGCGCCTCAGCTGCTGGAAAGGCTTCTGCTGTAGACTCACCAGATGCTTGGCATTTGGGAATAATTCAGCATCGATCAAAGCAGGATGGATAAAAAAAAGGAAAAAAAGGAGAACCCATGATGAATTCATCCTTCACTGTGGCATTAGCACAGCCCAGCCCTGTCCCCCTCCTCCATGTCAGTGGTGAAAAATGTCTCCTCTTCTCCAGCAATTACCTGGTTGGGCTCACCCTTGGAATGCCGATCCTTCAGGAAACAGCAGTGGCGGCCCCGCTCTGCCAGCCCGGTGATGGATGAGCCCTGGCTCAGCCCTGCTGCCATTTGCCACCAGGGTCCCCTCTCTGGCCCCCAACAAGTGACATCCTCGTTCCTTCACATGGATCAGGGGCGAGTGGGAAAAGTGGCAGTGATGAAAGGGCCCTGCAAAAGCGTGAATTAGCTATGGAAGGGAGGAGATGAATGAAGAGGCGTGGGGTGGAGAGGAATGAAGAGGAGAGGGGTGGGAGGAAAGGAGAAGATGGGAAGATGGAAGGGGAGGAAGGGAGGGATCATCTGACCCATGCCCAGGTCCCTGGGATGTAACCCCTCTGTTCACTAGGGTCCTGATGGTTTGGTCGCTTGCTCACAGGGAGCCCTTTTCGCCAGGATGAGCCCATTCCTGGAATGTCCCCAGGAAATGGTATGTGTCCTAGCTGACACACTGCTCACAGCCCACCATGATCCTCAAGGCACAGCAGAGCAGGGAGCTGGATTAAACCAGACAAATGGCAGCTGTGTAAACCCAAACTGAACTGGATGGTGCTGGGCAGTTAAAGGAAACTTCTCCTCTGGGGCCGGGGTGACCAAAGGTAGAGGTGACTTGGAAGCCAAACCACGTCTGGATGTCACAGGATGCAAGAGAGTTCCTGAAGATGGGAAGCTTCACCTGCAGGAGTTTGGGAAGTCTTTGGAAACCTCCCTCTTTCCTTTAAGGGATATGCAAAGCTCGGAGAAAGCCCAGCTTTGCCGACGGCATTTTCTAGTCTGGGTGGATCAGTTCCAGCTCCGGAACAAGCTGAGAGGGACCTGATGGTCAAACCCTGCATATTTCTCAGGTTTATCACCAAAACCTTCAGCTGGGGCCACTCTGCTTTCAAGCACAATCACTTTGCAGAGTACTTGGTTATTGTCACCGAAATCTCTAGATTAAATTTATTTTGGTAACAAACCCCTTTTACTTCCCAGGTTTGATCCCAGGTTTGCCCCAAGCTGCTCAGGTCAAGGGAAGCTGAAAGTTTGAGCTGAAACCCCTCTTCAGGCAGGATTTACAGGGGGAAAACAAGAGGAAAGAGAGGCTGGCACTTCTAGAGATGCTCTGAAAATGCTCACCAAGCAGAAATGGTCCCACGAGAGTTATTCCCCCCACTCCAGCTATCCCAAACTCCAGGACATTGTCCTTGCCCATCTGTCAGCTCAGCTCCAATACAGAACAAATCTCATTAACAGGCGCCAGAGATTTAGGGAAGGGCTGGAATATGGCAAAAGCCTTTAAAGCAGGAGATAAACCATCCTCTGCTCCAAGGAACAGAGGTGGTAAGGAAGATATAAGCACCAACAAGCCTCCTGGGAATGCTGGGGAAAGGTCTGGACAACGGCAGGGCAGTACAGCTATGTTGGGATGACCCCGCAGCAATGAAAATAATTTATTAGGGCTGGTGGGGGAAATAAAACAAAAAGCTTTCCCCAACCTAAGGGATACCACCATCATCAATGCAATAATAATAAATAACAATCAATTAATCAATCAATCGATCAATCATCACCATCATCATCAGGATCCCAGCTAGCAGAGTTTATCCTTTTTGGGAGTGGGAATAGCTGGGTTTTACTCTATGTCCCATCAGTTTCCAAGTGGATTTGGCAATAAAGCTGCGGGGGAGGTTTCCAAACCTGTAAAGTCAGGATAGGTAATGGCTTAATGTCTTTCAAGGAAAAATATCAGTGGGGAAAAAAAAAAATCACAATCATTATGTATTTCTTTGTAAGTATTAATTTGGAATAATATATCAGGATTTTTCTCACTCCAAAACTACATTTTGGAAAAAAAAAAGGCCAAAAAATTCTTCCTAAAGTTTTGATATTTTACAGGTGTCACAGATTTTGCTCCAGTGGGCAAAAGTTGGGAGACAGAGAGAAAATGGTGCCAACACGGAGAAAGTGACATTTCCCTGTTACTCTGGGTTTTAACACCTCTGAATTTTTGCAGCCACCTCAACACTTGTAAGCTGAAATAATAATTTTAAAATAGAGCAAACATTCTCCCCCTCCTTCCTCCTCTTCCCTCAGTGCTTTTCTCACACATTTTTCTCCAATGGAAAGAGCCAGATAATCCAATTTGACGTTTTGGGATAAATTCCCTGCAGGAAGTGTGGAAATGCCACCTGCTACCTGCGTGTTAGATTTGATCATAAATCACCAGCACCCAGCACTCAACAGGATCTCCTGATATTTTAATGGCCACGAAAGGTCTGGCCACTGCTGGAATTAAAGCCTAAATCGCAGGTTTATGTTTTTCTGGAAATGCCAAACGCTGCCTTGCTTCTTGTATCGCTCTTAATTGCTCCTCCTTAATTACAAGGAGTGAAATTATTAATTATGCTCAGTGAAAAGACACACAAACCCTTCTGCTTCAGGCTTGGCCCTCTTGGAAGTTCAGAATGAACCCTGGGAGGATGTTGGGCACTGGAACAGGAATATTTGGACAATTCTGTCAGGCACAGGGTGGGATTGTTGGCATGTCTGTTCAGGCTCAGGAGTTGGATTCGACGATCCTTGTGGATCCAGCTTGGGATATTCTGTAATTCTACAGCGCTTAAAACCCCAGGTCAAAGTCCACACCTTGGTCCTCTGGTCTCCTGAAATCCAAGGTGAAATGGTTGGAAATCTGAGGCCAGGTTATGGATCCAGCTGCAACATCTCCATTGGAGACCTCCCCTCGCCATGGGCTGCAGCTCCCATGCTTCCAGGGGATTCTAAAACACCTGGCCCTGCAAGGAAATCAGAGATTTTGTGCTATTTTGGTGGAGAAGCCAAGTGATCAGAACGTCTCTGCTCAGTCCTGCATGGCTGGGAGAAAATCAGGTTCAGCTTCCAGGGCTCAAACTGGGAAGGAAAAAAGAAAAAAAAGAAAGAATGGATTGCGTAATGTTGGTTTAGCCTCAAACTTGAAGACCACAAACACACCCAAGCAGCCCTGTTTGACAGCAGAGATGCTGGAAACACGTCCAAAGAGGGACACGACTTCCCGGGGCTACAGGAAGATCCCAGACAGGAGATCCACTACAATATCTTGGGTTTCCACCCCTTTTCTGTCACCCTACTTCTCTGAGGAGCAGGAGGGGATGGGAAGTCCTGAGTGCAGCTCTCGGTGTCCAGGGTTGACACTGGGAGAGGAACATCCCGACTGTCTTTGGGCCACAGCTGGATCAGGAACAGCGTCGGCTTCCTCCGCAAGACTTCAAAGTTTCTGCATGATTATGTGAGCAAATATTTGGGCTGGAAGAGCTGTTAGTCATTATTTGCAGTTCATTTTCTCTTATTTGTTCTCTGTCTTTTAAATAATAAAAGAGAGAAAGCCAAGATGACAGCTCACAGCGTTCCCATCCAGGAGCAGAAACAACAGCCGGGTTTTTCTGCTCAACACCTTGGGCTGTGCACAGCTTCCCAGGAAATGCTGTGCCAGGGAGGAATTTGGAACTACACCCGCTGTGGCACTGATGGGGCCTGGTCATCCACCAGCAAAATCCCCACTCCTGGCCTGTGCTGGTCTTGTGCAGAGTTTTTCTGGGTTTACACCCTGGGGCAGCACAACAGGAACCATTCCCTGTTTCGAGGCCTCCCTGGATTTGGGGGCTTCCCTGCTTCATTGCTCTTTGGCACCTCATTTGGAGACCTGATTGTGGCAACAGCTGTTCCTCAAATTCAGGGCTTAGCACCACTAATCACATCAATAGGCAGCGGGGTTTCCTCCAGCAGGAAATCCAGGAATAGCTCCAGACAGGTTCCCAGTCAGGGAAGGGTTTACACTCACCTATGGAAGTGCCAGGCTCCCTGGGCACAGAGGCACAAGAGGAGCTATTCAGCAGCAGGATGGTAAAACTGGCATCAAAAATTACTTGGGATGCAAAAACACTTCTCTGAAACTCCCACAAATCACATCCCAGCCCTGGGTGTCTCCGTGCCTCCGGCACTTTGTGCCTCCACCATACACAGAGTGCGGTAAGAAGGTCTGGGCAGCAGCACTTCCATATAAACAGCCTGACATAGAAAGTGTGGGATTACTCCCTTTGGCAGTTATGGCTTAGGGAATGGAGAGAGCCAGGATCCAGAGCCTGGATCTGGCACCATCAGGGTCATTTCTGCCAGTCCAGCGTGAGCAGTTTTGGGTGCCACAACGGGAGAAGGATCTAAAGCTGTTGGAGAATGTCCAAAGGAGGGATACAAAGATGGGGGAGGGAATGGAAGGGTCACACGAGGAGTGGCTGAAGGCACTTGGTCTGTTTAGTTTGGAGAAGGGGAGACTGAGGGCAGAGCTCATCCCAATCCACAGTTTCCTCCCAAGTGGCAGAGCTGATCTCTGTGCTCTGTGACCAGGGGCAGGACCCAAGGAAGAGCTGGAGCTCTGTCAGAGCAGGGTCAGGTTGGGTATCAGGGGAAGGTTCTTCCCCCAGAGGTTGCTGGGCACTGCCCAGGCTCCCCAGGGAATGGGCACGGCCCCGAGGCTGCCAGAGCTCCAGGAGCGTTTGGACACCGCTGCCAGGGATGCCCAGGGCGGGATTGCTGGGGTGTCTGTGCAGGGTCTGGGGTGGGGCTGGATGATCCTGTGGGTCCCTTCCAGCTCAGGAGATTCCATTGTTCTTGCTCCCAGGACATGAACGGGCAAGAGCTGGCTCCTTCCAAAAAAACATCTTGTTTATCCCAAGAAAATCTAAACAGGTGTCAGTTCAATTTAAAATTGAAATGCCTCCAGAATGCTCAACAGAATCCCCAAATCAGAACATCTCCGCAAAAGGCAGAAGCACCTCAGGGTGCATGTGGCACCTGCCCCCTTGGGTTTGAGCCCACAGGGGAGATCAGCAACTCATGGACCTACAGCAAAATCCTCCTAAATCACATGAAATCTGTCTCCAGTGAGGTATTTTATGCTTTATGTTGGGTATTGGGAAGAAATTGTTCCCCGTGAGGGAGGTGAGGCCCTGGCACAGGGTGCCCAGAGAAGCTGTGGCTGCCCCTGGATCCCTGGGAGTGTCCAAGGCCAGGTTGGACGGGGCTTGGAGCAACCTGGGCTAGTGGAAGGTGTCCCTGCCCATGGCAGGGGGTGGCACTGGGGGGGCTTTAAGCTCCCTTCCAACCCAGACCACTCCTGGATTCTATGGTCACTTGTAGAGAAGGAAAAAGGACTTTGTTTCCATGGACAAGGCTCTTACTGCAGTGTTTGTGCTGAGACCCAATAGGCCTGGCTGTGAAACCATTTCCAGCATCCTTCTTGAGAAGGAAAAGGGGAAAAATCCCAAACTGATCCAAAAGCTTCACCCAGCAGAAATCAATGTGACACAGCAGCACCCCAAGGAGGCTCTGCTCAGCAGAGCCTCCTCAGAGTCATCCCTTGATGTGACTGTTAGTAACACCCTGGGGTCAAATCCATCCTTGGAGGAGGAAAGAAGGATGCTGTCAAGACTTGAGCAATTCCTTGTTTTCACTGAAATCCAGGTAATATTTGTGTAGCGTTTTCGACTCCTCTTTTCAGGTTATTTTCCATTTCCACTGCAATAATAATCCTCGTGCCTAAAAATAACACAATTGGAGTGACATTTCCATTCCACGTGGATTAGCATGGAACGAGCCACTCGGTCAGGTTAGAGCTGCCAAAAAGCACCGTGGCTGCCACCTCTGAGGCTTCCTGATTAAACTAGGATCCGTGGCTTGGAGTTTGCTCGTGGGAAACTGAGGCAGAGGGAAGGAAAACTTGGCATTGCCAACAGGAGCAGCGCTGGAGGTGATGTGCTGGTGAAGGGATGAGGTCTAGGACAGGAGGAAACGGCCTCGAGTCTTGCCAGGGGAGGTTTAAATTAGATATTAGGGGAAATTTCTTCCCAGAAAGGGTGGGCAGGCAGTGGCATAGGGGTGGAGTCCCCATCCCTGGAGGGGTTTAACAGCCCTGTGGATGTGGCACTTGGGACATGGTTCAGTGCTTGGTCAGAAGTTGGACTTGATGGTCTTAGAGGGCTTTTCCAGCGTGAATGGCTTTGTGATTCCTTGGGAACAAATCGAAGAGTCATGAAAAATGCCATTCAATCATTTTTTGAGATTTTCTCCGATGAGATTTTGAGATTTTCTCTTACCCCTGTCTTTTTGAAAAGAGAGGCTTCTCTTTCACAGAGAATGATCCTATTATTATCAAAACGCCTTTGGTATCTTTGTTTCTTTCCAAAGCCACAGTTTGTGATTACTGGGCTTTGGGACAGCACCACCAGGACATTTCCTCTCCAGTTTCATCCCTGCTCCATCTGGGCCATTCCCTGTTTCAGCTGCCATGAGTATCCGTCTCAATTTTCTGCTTTCCAAGAGCATTTGAATTCAGTGGGGACCACAGCATCAGGTGACACTTGACTTTAATATTAATGGCTCCTTTTTATTCTGAAGTTCTCTGCCTTAGTTGGGAGCAGAGATTCTCCATGGCAGAGGCCTCGTGCCTTGTTTGACAATGGGCTCCTCTTACCCATGGTAAGATTTCCTAAAACTGTGGGGGAGCTACCCGGTAATTTTGGCCAGGATGATTTTCCTGGCCCAATCTAATGAGTGTCCCCATTCCTTCCCCCCCAAAGATTTCAAAGTGGTGCCACATGAAATGCTTGAGTCTTTTAAGGGGTAATCGTCCATTGACCCAGCACATCTATCAGGGCGGAGAGGGTGGGGAGAAGAGCAAGCTCAGCATCACAGCTGCAATTTTACTCGGGCCATCACTTTGGAGATCAGCCTGTGCAGGGAGCTCAGATTTTCTCATTCTGGGGTTCAGGGCTATCCTTGAAATAAATTACCCCTGCAAAGAGCTCCTACAGCTTCCATGCTGCATCCAAAGGGTGGAGAGCAATCCATTAACATCGCTGGGCAAAGAGACAAGCAGCACCTCTGGGGGAAAAAACAGGGGGAAAAAAATCACGGTGCTGCTCCCAAGAGTTCAGATATCCCCAGTCAAATCAGAAAATCAAGGAGAGCAGCTGGAAAAAAAAACATAAAGGGGAAAAGAAATAAAAATAATTAGTGAGTGCTGCAACTTCTTTGCTTTGGGATTTTTTTGTGCCATTTTGGTGATGCTTGCTAAGTCCAAGCACTAAATTAAAAAGAGCTGAAAGAGGCTCAGTTTAGATGGGCTATTGGGAAGAAATTCCATCCTGGGAGGGTGGTGAGGCCTCGGCCCAGGCTGCCCAGAGAAGCTGTGGCTGCCCCATCCCTGGAGGTCCCAGTGCCCACATCCTGCAGCCCTGGGAGAACCTCCTCCCTGCTGGAGCAAACATTCCTTCATTAAAGTGCTCCATATTCTCTCAGGAAAGTCCCTTTTGCCCCAAAAATGCTTTAATATCAAACAAAACACATGCTCTGAGTTTGCAGCCTGCTCTGTTACCATCCTTGATGAAAGGGACACTTTTTCTTCCACCTTTTGAAATGGTTTCCATCCCCTCGGCAAGACCTTGGGCTAGAGACAGACTGCAGAAAGAACAGCTGCTTTCTTTTTTTTTTTTTTTGGCTTGTTTTTCTTTTTTAGAGAAAAGAATTCTCCCCCACCTCAACATTTCTTTCCCTTCTGCTGTATTTCAAGTTTTGCAGCTCACTCTAGTACTGATCATTGCCAAACAGGGGCTGCCTGAGCTGGTTTTTAAGGATAACTGGGTGATCTCAGCCCCTGTTTTACTGCCAGCCTCCCAACCCAGTCTGGGATCAAGGCTGCAGCTGGAATTGTGCATTTCCCACGTCCTCCCTGCACTGATCCTACTCTTTTGCTTTTAAAGCATCCCCTCCTTTGTTTGTGCAAATGGAATGTGGATGAGAGGGCAGGAGAACCCTGCCAGCAGGATGGACCAACCCCCACCCCATATCCAGCCTTGCTGGACACCACCTGGAGCAAGTCCCACGAGCAGAACCTCCTGGAAACCCAGAGCCACCAGCAGCCCAGGAAAAACCGCCCTGGTTCCAGCAAGGAAGATGCAGCCCCAGACATCCTCACCCCTCATTGCTTTACACATTGTCTCTGGTGTGGCTTAACAAACGTAGATCATTTTTGTTGTTTTAAAAAATCATCCACAGTGATTAAGTATGAAAGGACACCATGGGAAAGAAGGACATGGACTTCCTCAGGTGAGTCACAAAGATGCTCTGAGGGCTGGAGCCCCTCTGCTCTGGAGCCAAGCTGGGAGAGCTGGGGGTGTTCACCTGGAGAAGAGAAGGATCCAGGGAGAGCTCAGAGCCCCTTCCAGAGCCTAAAGGGGCTCCAGAAGAGCTGGAGAGGGACTGGGGACAAGGGGTGGAGGGACAGGACACAGGGAATGGCTTCCCACTGCCAGAGGGCAGGGATAGATGGGATATTGGGAAGGAATTGCTCCCTGTGAGGGAGGTGAGGCCCTGGCACAGGGTGCCCAGAGAAGCTGTGGCTGCCCCTGGATCCCTGGCAGTGTCCAAGGCCAGGTTGGAAGGGGCTTGGAGCAGCCTGGGACAGTGGAAGGTGTCCCTGCCCATGGAAAGATGATCTTTAAGGTCCCTTCCAACCCAAACCAGTCTGTGATTCCACGGTTCCCAGTCTCCCAACAGGAGTGAGTTCAGGACCACGGTGGTGCCAGCAGGACTAAAGCAGCAGCAGCAGCCTCTGATGGGGACAGGGGATGTTAAGGACACCCAGGAGGCAGGGCTAGGGCAGCAACTGCTCCAACCAGGCCAGGCAGCAGCAGCAGGACCCAGGAAGGCCTGACTGCAGCCCCAGCTCCCCACCCTGCCCTCATTCCAGGCAGGATGTGCAGATCAGCGTCAGAGCAGCTCCGACAGGGCCCACGTGCTCCTTTATCTGCTGTCCCTGTGCCCTGCCAGAGCTGCCTGAGGGCACAGCTTGGAGCTGCTGCTTTGAAGGGCTGCCAGGAAACCCTGGGGCCTCCTGCTCCACTGCCCCAGCAGTCCTGGGGACACCAGGGGACAGAAGTCACCTTTAATGACCACACACAAGACAGCTTCATACGGCACCGCTGTGATGTCTCTTCTGCTCAGCCCAATTTCCACACAGTGGGAGCTCGTTGCTCACCTGGCTTTTTCCTTTGGAAACAGACCTGTTTCTCTTATGGGATGGAGCAAGAGCTGGCAGATATCCATTTCTTTCCTCCGTGGGCAATTGGGATTGCTCCAAGCGTATGTCTTCATCGCTCTCATCATGAGCTAACATGAGTGTCTCTGCTTTCTGCTCTCTCCAGCTCTCTTTCCAGCTTCATCCAGGTATTGGGATCCCCTGCCAGTCTTGAAAGAAACATCCCATATCCCCTGCATCTTCTTTGGGAATGTGTCTGGAGAGCCGGGATGAAGAGGAGCTCCTGGGGGGGAGGTGGTTCTTCCCACACCTCAGGGCTTGGGGAACCCCTGGCTGCTCCTCATCCCACCCTGCACCTGGAACAGTGCTGGAAGTGCCCAGGAGCTGAATTCCTGTCCTGATGGAAGCTCAACCTTGCCCTGCACTAATACCTGGCTATGTGATATTCCAACTGCACCCCTCAGAAAATGAACCTTTATTTCCCATCAAAAATTCAAGGCACCTCCAAAGTGTTTTCCCCACTAAAAACCACAATACTTCCCATTCCTGGAATTTCTCCATTTTCATCTTTTTCGGTAAAGCCCATTTTGGTAGGACAGTTGGGAAAAGACAGGACCCTAAACCAGTCCACCACTGATGACAAACACTTTTGCTACCCCGAAAGTAAGATTTTCAGTTATAAAAGAAATCTTGTGCTTCTCTGCTTCGGTCCTGCCAGCCCCTCTCATGCTGACACCACCTAGGATTTCTATGGAAAGCCAGATCTGGGTGGGTTTATCCCTTAAAAATATTGTTTGTTAAACTTAATAGCATCTACTTTTCTTCTAAAATAATGTCTACAGCAAAATGACCCTTCTGGGGTGCATGGAAACAGCAGCACCAAGTCATTAACTGGGATAGGGGAGGGATACCAGGGAATTTTTGTGATGATGTTGCTGAAGTGTTCTCCTACAGGTGAAGGGATCACTTCATTTCAACAGGGAAGTCAGAGAATTCCCATTGTTGTGCTCCAGCAAGGCCTGGTTTAATTCCCAGGAATGAATGGAGACCCACAAGTGAAAGAAAAATCCCCTCTTTCATGTCCTCACTGTTAAAATTACAGATACAGGAGTGATCCTGGATGTCCAAAAGCCAAGGAAAACTGTGTGAGAGATAGAAATAATATATCTGGCTGAAATCCAGGGTACCTGAGGCAATCCTTGTGGGATGGAGCAGTTTATCCCGACAGAGAGGGGGAGGCTGGACACAGCAGAAGAGGGTGAATGGTTTTATGGGCTTTGATACTTAATGGTCCAACTGGAAATGACACGAAAGTCCCTGATTTTCAAGGTGACTGATTTGAGCTGTCTCAGACCCTCTGTTATCACCAGCCACTCCTGAAATCCTCCCAATCTGTCCCTGGAGACCTCCCGAGCCAGGAGGCAGCAGCACTCCAGGGCTGGCCCCAGCCCAAACTCTGCAGGCAAAGGCTGATCTTGGCAAAGTTTCTGCTCTGCAGTTTGAAATCCAAGAGCTCCTTCATGCTTCCTGACCTAGGATCAGGAACAGTCTCATTCAAGAGCTTCTTTTGCTGCTTAGTCACAGCTTTTGGGAATCTGAGGGATTTTTTTTTCCTAATAAGTTTCTTCTTTCTCTTTTACTGGAAGAAAGTCTGCTTATTTCACGTCATGAAACCAAAGGCATGAGCAAAACCTGTTCTTCCCTGCTGGGAGGACAAAGCAGATTCCCACTCTGCTTTAATGCATCAGACAGACTCCAGGGATAAGTGGGAGTCAGCCCTGGATCACCCTTTCTGCAGGAACGTTCTCCATCAGGAGGGTGCCCCGAGCCTCCTCTGTACCTAGGGGCCTTCAGACCTCAAATCCTTGGGTTCTCCAGCACCCTTGGGTGAGACACAGGGAATCCTGGGCTCAAACAGCTCAGCCCAAAGACCAAAAAACCCCCAAAGCAGTGGGATGGAAATCGCTGGAAAGGCCCTCTGGCTCCTCCAGTGCTAATTGCCAGCAGTCCAATTACATCCACGGCTCTGATGGATTTAATTGCCGAGTTGCTGAAGAGACAAGTGACCTATTATGGATCATTGTTTACAGCAAATTAGTTCAGAAGTTCCCATCATTCTGCCTGTCATGCTCAGGGGCAAACTCCCCCCGCTCTGCTGCTGAGCCAAGGGCTTCCCTGGCTCTGAAATACTTAGACGTGAGGAAAAAGCTGAGCAAAGACACAGTCAGGGCACAGCACAAGCCTGGCTGGGCAGCAGGAGAAAGCTCCGAGGTGAAAGGGGTCAGAGAGAGAGAAACCAACAGCTCAGAGGGGAAAAAATGCCCAAGGAAAGGAGCTACAGAGGTCCTGGAAGAGCAGGTGGGAGAGGAGGGCACAGGAACTCCTTGAGCACAGCTCAGACACAGTTAAAGGGAGCTGCTGGGCAGTGGGTGGAGGATGGATGGGTGTGTGGGGGTCCCAGGTGAGGGCAACTCATCCCTGACAGCTTTGGAGAGGGGAACTTTGCTTCCTGAGGGGTGTCCAAAGCAGTGTCAGAGGGGAAAGGTAAAGGGTCTCTGAGAGATGTGGTATCCGGGAGTGAATAAAAGGAATGTGGGGGGAACATTAGCAGGACATAAATGGGGCTGGGCTGAGAACATACTCAGGAGAATTTTGCACTTTTCTTGGAAAACAGGGTTCTCCCCAGCCTGGGGACAGCAGGGTTGAATACGGACGTGGTTCCCATTGTGCACGGATAACATGGAACACCAGGACAGCATTATCCAGACTGTTACCTGGAGATAAAAGGAATTAAAGCAGGGGAGCACAAGAAGCTTAAAACCAGGCCTGCCCTTGACTTGCACAATATATTTCAACAGCCCCATAAAAAGATCAGGGAATTCAGTCAAGCATGAATAGTTACAAGCATAAAAGAATGGTGGTATTATATTTATTATTAAAGTCCTTTGAAAGCCCCCTTATTGCAGATGGATTCGGAGCCTCTGGGGAAAGTCAGGGACAGGATATTTAGCAAAAATGTTATTAAAAATAGAAATTGTTTCCTATGACTTAACCTCACTGCCTAGGGGGAAATCACTTAGGTGGTGTTGGAGGAGAGCACACGGTTACGAGGCCGGGGTTGTTATGGAAAACTGTGCACAAAGGTTCTGGAATAGCAGCCGTGGCCCTGCTTCCAGGGAAGCACATTTACCTGTGCCACCCACCCACTGCCTGCACCCTCAGCAGGGGCAGGAAGGCTTTTCCTTGGACCAGCCTGTGCTTCCAGCTGCAGCTCTGAGCTCCAGGAGGTGCTCCCAAGGATCCACACTGGGTGGTGAATGAGCAGAGGGAATGTGGAAGGGTGGAAGTGTTCCAGGCCAAGCTGGACGGGGATTGGAGCAACCTGGCCTGGTGGAAGATGTCCCTGCCCATGGCAGGAGATGGAATGAGGTGACGTTAAAGTCCCCTTCCACCCCAAACCATCCAGGGATTCTGTGACATTATTCTGCGAATGGAATTCATGGCATCAACAACCAGCAATTTATCAATTTCTCAATTCATCCCCATCCTGTACCAACTTATCACCATTCTGCAGCTCTCAGATGCCCCCGGTTCCCCCTCCTTGGCCTGGGGGGATTTGGGGCTGGTGGCCAAAGGGCAGCCCATGGGATGGCACCAAGGTTTGCTTGGAGCTGTAGATCCAGCCTGGATAACAGAGACCCTTTTCCCTGAGGCTGTTCAGCACCTGCAAAAAAGGTTCAGTGATGACAATCTGCTGTTTTTTCTCAGGAAAGTTCCTCTGCCCCACAGTCAAAGGCTGCTTATCAAAGCAGCACCAGGTGTGATCCCCCCCTGCAAAGCTGGCCTGGAGCTCTTTGAGAAATGCGGCTCCAGAGGCCATGGAAATGCCAGGGGAGCACGGAGCTGATCCAATTGTATCCTGTCTTCCTCCTGGGATACATCTCCAGGAAGACGGGCAGATATCAAACATTCATCACAGGCACTTGTCCCTTTAACAGCTGACATTGGTGCAGCAAAACAGTTTTTGATCACTTGAGCGTAATGTCACTGCAATCATTGCCTGGAATGTAATTTTGCCCTTAAAAAAAACAGGGAAGGAGGATGAGAAATGGGACTCAAAGGTCTCCATGCTTCAGAAGAGCTGGCTCTGAAGTTTGGCTTTAAGCATCAGATCTCAGCAAATTCTGTAAATTCCACACGCCCCCCCCCCCCCCGCCTGTATTTGGACATTTTCCCCTTTCTTAATGATATTCCATCAATTACATAACTTCATGGATCCCTGGGATCAGGATTAGGGAGTTCAGCTTCATTATCAGTGCAGTTATTGTCCTTTGGAGATGGAGATAACGGCCATTTGTCTTCTTCAATTCAATTAACAGCAGCTCTCTCTGGACACCATGTCGGTGGCACTCGGTGACACTCTGGGGACATCCCCTCCTCCACCAGGACGTGACCCCCATCTCCTCAGACGAGCTCTGGCTCCTCTCTTGCCAGCTCCCTGCTGTACATTTTAGCAGCGTGTCAGGAAATGGCACAGTAAATTATCCGAGAATTAAACCAGGCAGGGCAAGAACCAAGAAAAATCCATTTATCGATGGCCATTCCCACTCTGAAGTGCTTGAGGAGGTTGACAAGACAGGAACATATCTTCCCTGACCAGCCAAGAAGACTCTTCCCAAGAAGGACAAGGTCACATCTTCCTGCAAAAGATAAAGGTTGGGGACAACATTTTCAAAGAGAACGGAGCCACTCCAGAACATCAGTTGACTTTTTGGCACAACTATGGATCATGGAGCCTGTATTTCCCCTCACCCCTGGCCTCTGCTCTATGAATGCTCCTGTCACTAAGTTCAAGGAGCCTCAAGCACATCCCTCCATGTCATTCCAGCATGGGAATAATCCCCTCACATCTGCAGAGATGTGATGCTTGGGGGCGTGGGTTAGTGGCGGGCTTGGGTTAACGGATGGGCTCCATGACCTTGGAGGGCTTTTCCAGCCCTAACGAGTCCATGTAGCTCTCCAGCAGTGCTCCATGGAGAGCAGAGGGTGGAGGGCAGCCCACTGCCATGAATAAGCCCCTCTCTTCTCCTGGCATGTAGCCATTTTAATGGAAAGCATTACTTACTGGCAAATCTCTCTGGTAGCAACTGGACCCAACAAATGCCTTTTCATAACAACTCTTACACTGAGGAGGGATTGGCTGGTAATTCATGGATGCAAAGAGTACCTGGATCACTGAGAGTGGGCAAGAAATAGGGGGAGTCTCCCGACCAGCCAGAGCCTGCAGACTTTCCAGGAGAAGAGCTACCAGTGCAGGCAGAAAAGGTGGCTGTGAGCTGAGGAACCGTGTCCTCGTGGGACTGAGTCTTTTCTTGGAAGTCTGTCCATGCCTCCAGGAGGTGACCACCCAGCTGGTCTGGCTGAAGCCCCCCACTGATGACACCAGCACCCCATGGTCAGCCTCCCCAAGGTCTGTTCCTGAAAGGATCCAACAAAACCCAGTGTTTGGTTTGCCAACGTGTCCTTCTGCTTTAACGACAGCAAAATCCATCCCTGTGCCCCTGGCGCAGGCCCAGCCCCGCGCTGCTCCCGCTGTGAGGAGCAGTGATGGAATCGCTGGGATGTAACAAGATTTATCACCTGCTCCTGGAGAGAGATTGCCTGCTCGGTGTCCTCAGTAAATAATGTTCTGCTGGCATCATCTGGGACATCATTAACCCAGGAGACAGCAGCACCGTTTAACCTCCTGCGGGCTCGCGCCGCTCCCCCAGCTGCCCAACGTGTCTGGGTACTCAGCAAGTCCTTCCAGGGACAAGGCGAGGCTGGGATGCCAAAATCCACATGGGGGAAGGAGGAACGCGGTTTGGTACCACGCAGGAGGCAATGCCATGCTGAGGAGAATCTCTGAGCAGCTCACAGAATCACAGAATGCACTAGGTTGGAAAAGGCCTTTGAGATCATCAAGTCCAACCTATGACCTAACCTAACACCTCCTCATCAATTAAACCGTAGCACTGAGTTTTTTCAAACACATCCGAGGATGGAGACTCCACCACCTCCCCGGGCAGACGATCCTAGTGTCCAATCACTCTTTCAGTGAAGAATTTTTTCTGACGGCCAACCTAAACTTCCCCTGGTGCAGCTTGAGGCTGTGTCCTCTCGTTCTGTCAGGGGTTGCCTGGGAGAAGAGACCAACCCCCCCTGACTACAACCTCCTTTCGGGGAGTTGTAGAGAGTGATGAGGTCTCCCCTCAGCCTCCTCTTTTCCAGGCTGAACACCCCCAGCTCCCTCAGCTGCTCCTCACAGGGCTTGTGTTCCAGACCCCTCCCCAGCCTTGTTTCCCTCCTCTGGACACGTTCAAGCCCTTCAATGTCCTTCCTGAACTGAGGAGCCCAGAACTGGACACAGCACTCGAGGTGTGGCCTCACCAGTGCCGAGCACAGGGGAAGAATCCCTGCCCTGGTCCTGCTGGCCACACCATTCCTGATCCAGGCCAGGTGCCATTGGCCTTCTTGGCCACGTGGGCACACTGCTGGCTCATGTTCAGCTGCTGTCCATCAGTGCCCCCGGGTCCCGTTCTGCCTGGCCACTGTCCAGCGACTCTGTCCCCAGCCTGTAGTGCTGCGGGGGGTTGCGGGAGGTTGTTCAGCTCCACTGAACAGCCTTTGGAGGGAACTCACAGTTACTCGGGGCTGGTTGGTCATTCTGGCCCCAGCAAGGGTGACAAGTCCCAGGTTCCAGCTGTTGGGCATATCAGGCCATTTCCCAGCTCTCATCCCTAGCCATGGCCGCTCACAGGGTTGGAGACAAGCAGAGCTCTTCCCATGAGTGGTCTCCCTTCCCAATCCACCAGCACAGTCCACCTCAGTGACTTTCTTTGGGCAGGACCTGTGCCAAGGGCTCAGGACTTGGACTTGTCTGGTCCTGCATCCTCACTCTGCTTAATAACTCCTGACTGCTCCTTCACTCTGTCTGTGCCTGAAACATTGGATTTATTAATGCATTTTTAATTAGCAAACTCATTCTCCAGGGAAAGGTGTCTTGCATCTTAATGACCTTTGCTTTGAACCTTTGCCAGAGAGAGTTTTATACCACAAACCTCAAGCTGCAACCAAGTTTCCTGACTCTCAACTCACACGCTGAGCAGCCAGGGGAGGAATTTGCTCTGTGGATGAAGTCCCAAGTTAGTCCAAGCTGGTGAGAAGTTCCAACACTCGAGGCCCAGAAGACCCACAAAGCCTGTGCACAGTTAGAGAAATGCTGAAGGAAAGGCTTGCTGGAGCTCAGTAATGGGGTTTGGGCCGTCCCAGGAGATGGGGGGAGGTCTGAGCACATGTCCTAAGTGTGTGGGGACAGCCAGGAGCCAGCCTGACTGCTCCCCCTAGCCCTCTGCTTCTCAGGGACAGAGTTACTGCTCCTTGGAGCCTTGTTCAGGCTGGTTCATGACCCAGTTACTCACCGAGTTTGCCTCTTTGCAAGTCCCACCTTCTCAAATCAGGTCCTAGCATTAGGGGCCAGCAGAAAGACCTGGTTTTTCCTAGGAGTTTGTGACATTTTAATCAACTCTTCCGGATAGAGTTACACATTTGAATGCTGTGCTGTTCCCTTCAGATGTCCCCAGGCATTTCATGGTTCCAACATGGCCTCGGTGTTCTCTGTATTCCTCCAGTCCCAGATTTCCTTTCAAACCAGCCGTGACAATTGAGATGTTCCAAGTGATCAGTGCTGCAGGAGCCCACCATCCCCAGCCCCGGCTCAGAATCCATTTCCCACCTCTGGGACGAGCAGGAGTTGAACCCATTTCCTCCTCTCCCGTGCTTTGGGAAGGGTAGGGGAACTGTTGACAGCTTGGTAGTTTATTTCCACACAGCTCCATAGATCCAGAGGCGTTCCAAAGGCATTCCACAGCGCCAGCTGTTTCTGGGTTTTCTGGCTGCTCTGTCACACAAGCTGTTAGTGATGCCATTTGTCTCCATCCTCCTCTGAAAGCACATCCCAGTGGCACACGAGTCCCAACAGCAGCTCTTTCCCTGCCCTCTCCCACGCTGGAAGGGAATGACACAGTCTCCAGAGGAGCAGGACCTGGCATGGAAATCCCTTCCTGGCGGAGAGTGGCAGATGCGGAGTGTTCCTGCAGCTACTGCGTGTGCAGGAGGTATTTAAGCTCCATTGAGTCTCCTGATGAACATCCCATCCTCGGCTCCTCTGGATCACTGTGCAGAGGCAGCGACGTGTGCGTGGCTCATTCCCGCAGCAGGACATGCATTAATCCTTTCTGACTTTCCCATCCCTCTTTTCTGGGCAGCAGCAAATGAGAGCTCGCCTGGCTCCAGGTGCTCCCCTTGCATTCCCCAGCTCCCGGGTCCCCTGCCAGCCTCCCTGTTTGTCAGTAATTCCTCTTCCTGCTGCTGGGATTGCTTCACTGCCTTAAGCTGGGCTTTAAGGACTTGGGAAGCAGCTTAGGCGCTGTTGCATGACTCGATCCTCCCCCTCAGTGCTCCTCTCTTGGAGGAGAAGCCTGGGCCTGGCCCTAACCTCTAGCAGGTCCCTCACTGGGTCCTGCAGCGCTGCAGATCCTCTGAGGCAGAGAGCACAGAGTTAGGACCAGGGAACAGCTGGAGCTGGGCCAGGGAGGGTCAGGTTGGATATCAACAAAGGTTCTTCCCCCAGAAGGTGCTGGGCACTGCCCAGGCTCCCCAGGGAATGGGCACAGCCTCGAGGCTGCCAGAGCTCCAGGAGCATTTGGATACCACTGCCAGGGATGCCCAGGGTGGGATTGTTGGGGTGCCCTGGGCAGGGCCAGGGGTTGGACTGGATGATCTTGTGGGTCCCTTCCAGCTCAGCCTGTTCTATGATTCTATGGGAGAAAGTTGGTTTCAGAAGCCTTTTCCCTCCCTTCTTCCTCCAGGCAAGGGGAAGGAATCGCTTGACACAGCTCAGTTTCCTGGGATTTCCCAATCCCTTATCAGTCATGTCACTCTCCACCTTGTCCTCAGCAGCATCCCTGGAAGTGGCACCGGGTGCAGGCATCCTGCAGAGCCCAGCCAGAGGCCACAGCGCCAGCCTCAGGACAGGGCCCAGAGACACTTTCCATCTCCCTGTCCAGCCTGGACAGCATGTACTGCAGAGGCAGCATTCCCAGGCCCCCGAGAAGGAGCCATTTATTATGCCACTTCTCCCTCAGCACAGTCCCTGCTCTCCTGCATCCCCAAGTGCCAATATCCCGTGGTTTTTCCGATCCAATTTATCACCGGGCTGTTTCCCCCAGTCAGCAGATGCCCTGTGCTCAGGTTCCTGACAGATCGATTGATGCCGAGGCCTCCAAGGTGCCACTTGCCGGGTCCCTGAGCTCCAATTCCCCTCCTGTCTCAGCGAGATGTGGGAAAGGGATGGCAAAGCCCAGAGGGACAGGGAGGGACAGGGGCAGCTGAGCCCTGCAAGGGCTGCTGGGCTGGGAGAAGGACTGGAAGGGGTGTCAGGACAGCATTCCTGAGCTCTGCATTCCTTAGGAGCAGTTCAGTTTGACACCACAGCACCTGCCCTCCTGCTCTGCCCACCTATTGGGATTGAGTGGATTCCCATTTCAAGCTGGGGCAGGAGCTCTGCCCCTCCACCCCACAGCTCCCCCAGCAAGTCCCACTCCAGCCTGGCAGTGATTCCACCCTCAGCGCTGTGTCCCCACGCCACATACCATGGGAAATGCACGTAGAAAATGCAGGAGGTGGAGTCAAGGCCTTCCTGCTTCTCCATGCTAAGAGGGAGGCTCAGTATGAAGCATTTCAGTGAGGTGAAAGCTCATCTTTGCTGCACCTTTACCCCATTCTGGAAGGGGAAAGGTGCCCAGTGAGCCCAGGGGAGCCAGTGAGCTCCCCACCAGTGACTGCCTGGAGGACCTGACAGGGGTTACTGGCATTGAACCACCTGAACAAATAGCAGGGACAATTAGCACTTTCTCCTCTTCTCCTTGGAGAGGACACAGCACTGTGGCAGGCATTCCTGAGGAGGAAAATACCTGGGGTCACAACCCAGCAGTTTTCACACCTGGGGTCCTTAATGGATTTCTTCCCACCCCGGTCATCTCCCTGCACACGCAGTTGGTCCAAGCTCTGTTTCCTCAACCCGCAAGAGCCTTCACTGAATTCTCAATTAGGCACAAAACCTCTTAAGGAGTGAGGCAAAGCTCCCAGAAGTGGTTTTATGGCTTCCAAGACACAAAGCTCTCCTCCTTCAAAGCACTCTCCTGACAAACACTCCTTCCCCAGCTTTCCAAGTGCATTTTCAAATCAAAGCTGCAGCTGTGAGAGGTGACCAGGACATAAGACTGGCCTCCTGCCCCACTTTGCTGCTCTGCTTTGAGAAGACCTTCAAGGAAACAAATAGAAGTTTCTATTTGTGCTCCCTCTCCCATAATGAAAATCTCCTAGCTTTTGGGGAGGTGGATGTGTGGAGGGGCAGGATACCTCAGGGGTGGGAGAGATTTCCTTGTCCTTGTCGAGGAGGAGGAAAGAACCAGTATTAGCAAGGTCTCCCAGCTTAGTCTCTTGTCTAAGGACAAAACACCTCCAAATGAAAGCAGCAATGGGGAAGGGTCAGGAAGGAGACAAAAGTTAAGCATTGTCATTGGGAAGATTGGGACAGACTCCATCAGCCCCGCGCTGGAACTGCCACCTCTCAGCAAAACACAGGGAGATAAAGAGCGTTAGTTATGCACTGTCATGGTGCATTAAATAAAGGCGGCTGCCCCCGAGCCCTCCTTCCCCGAGCCCTTCACCCCACTCCCCTTGGGAGCATCATTAGAATGGCACAGCAGCCTCGGCCCCCCAGGGTCACAGAACCCAGAGTTGTGAGCTCAGCAGAGTCCGAGTAGCTCAGCGGAGACGCAGCCGAGTGACAGGTGAGGTCCCTGCCCTTTGCATTAGCTTGATTTTAATTTGGAGCCTCGCTGTTCATTACTCCCATCACACCCAGGCTCCGCTGGCTGGCTCGGAGCTTTGGAGCGCTGCTGACTCGGGCCAGAGCCTGGTGCTCCACCCCTGGGGTCCAGGCTCCGGGAGTGGCACAGCACTGACACCCAGGCACTGCCTTTTGCACGTGCAAACCCCAGGGATGTGCTGGGACACAGCTCCTCCACCACGGCTGACCACGCTCATGCTGCTGGGGCTGGGCACACTGGGGCATGTTCCACCCATTCTCATTCCCTGGCATGGAAATGCTTTAATTCACTGAAGGACGGAGCCAGTGGGATGTGGACAGTGAGTTTGCCACCAGAGAAGTTTCCATGAGTCAGTTCAGCTTCTGAAAGTTTACAGAACGATGACAGTAGTACCTAGAAGTAGAACCTTATAGAACCTATAAGTAGTCCAAGGGCAGAAGTTTCATATTCTGGGAAGCAGCCTCTGACTACAGGAATGAGCTAGAGAAGCTGGAGTATCCCTGGCTGGCCTGCAGTCCCTGGGCTCAGAGCTATTCCAGTGGCTTATCTGCCCAGCTTCCCAAAGTGACTGGAAAGCCTTAGAGGAGCTACTTGGATCAGGAACAACGTCTTCTCTTCCATCCAGAGCAGCTGTGGCTGCTCCCTCCCTGGAAGTGGCCAAGGCCAGGTTGGACAGGGCTTGGAACAGCCTGGAAGGTGTCCCTGCCTGTGGCAGGCAGGTGGAAGAAGATTGCCCCTTCCAACCCAAACCATTCCATGATTTTATGATGCTTAGCCCCTGCCATAAATTTGGGGTTCTCTTCCCAACACTCTCCATCCAAGGGATGCTGGGAGAGAGCTGGAAATGGAGGTATTTTTCAGCAGTTTCTCCCCATGCATTTAAGCAGCTGCTCCCATCTTTCCCTAGTCCTTCTCCCGGCAGGAAAGCCTGGGCAGGCAGTCCCCGGGCTGCTCAGCACCTCAAAGGAATCACTGCAGTGGGACAAGCCAAACCAGGAGCCTCCCATCGGAGGCAGCATGGTCTGGGGCTCTGCGTAGCCAAGGGGTCATCTCCCAGTGGGCCAGTGCTGGGCCTCGAAATTCCTTTCCAAAAGGGAATTAAGAAGCCTTGCCTCTAGCTGGGAAGCTGCTGGAGAGAACAAACACACAGCACTGCACAAATCAGGTGGAAATAGGTAACAGATTTGGACCTCAGCTTCCAGACAGGTGGATGTAAGAAGGATTTTCTGCTCTCCTTCTATACAAAGCAGGAAGTTTTGAAATCTAATCTTTCCTTGGGAGAAAAAAAAAAACCTGGTAGTCTGCAGCTCCTGCCACTTTTAGTCCATATATTTACAAAGATCCTTGAGCGGAGACAGAGCAATTTGCTGGGATGAACATTCACGGAACCGAGGGATCAGGCACATTATCATGCCCTCCACATCAGCCAAAGGCCACTGCCTTGAATTCCCACTCCTGTGGGGAGCCAGAGGAGACTCAGGAAGGCACAAGGATTGCGAGCTGATGGAGTCAGGGCAAAGCAGCAGCCAGGAAAGAGCAAAGCAGGGAGCAAGGAGAGCTTGGACAGGGATCTTTGACTGCTGCGAGTGTGGCTCAGGCACTGAAGTATCCACACAAGCCATGCATGGAGAGCTTATCCCAGGAAAGCCCTGCTCTCCTTGCAGCCGTGCTGAGAGAGCTGAGCTGCCCATCACACTCAGCACTTCCCTTTCATGGGAATGGGATGTGGGATGGTCGCACTGGACACCCGGCTGAGGCACCTAGAGGGGTATGGAGCAGCGGTGCAGCCCCAGGTGTAGAGTCTTCCCCCAGCACTGAAGAAGAGACTAGAGTTGAAGCCCTAAACCCACTGGAGGAGAGAAGAAAGGCTCCTCATTGTAGATGGGTCTCTGCTCCAAATCAGCTCTGGAGAAATCTGGCTTTTCATCAGGACAGAAACTGAGAAGAGCCTTTGAGGAGCCCTACCAAAATCTTTAGGCCAGCTTGGAGTCCTGCCAAACGGGGAAGACCACGAAGTGATTAAAATGTAAAATTAGAGCCCAGGTGCAGCCCCAGATGCTGAGCCCAGGCTTGTGCCTTGTGCCAGTGCAGCCACAGGGACATCGAGACTCAGGTGGTGGCTTGGGGCTCATGCTGCAGCTTCACTCATGGTTGCTGTGGAACAAGAGCACTGGTCCCACTGAGGGAACCCTGCTGGGATGTCCCAGGCAAGCCTGGAATGCCTGATGCTGCAGGGGGATGGGCACCGAGGACAGTCCTTGAAGCTCCTTGGAGAGGAGGCTCAGGGAGCTGTTCTGAGCAGAGCCAAACTGGGAATTTGGAGATCAATGGTTCTGTCTGCCGAGAACAGGCATGAAAAACAACCTGCTTTAGTAAAACTTGCAGGAACTTTTGGGGAGAAATCAGTTATACTGGAGCAGTTGACAATTAAAGAGCATTCTCCGGCAACTATTTTTCACCCAAATTACTTTTCAGACCCTCCACTCAGGCACATAAGATGTATGTGCATCAATAAAGTAAACACACAGATTCCTTCCCTGTCCCACCAACACCGTGGTTTCCGGACAGACCCCTCAGCCAGGGGAGTGGGAAGCACTACAGCAGCTCCTGAAATCCCCCAGATAACAAGGAAAATCCTCACAGCCGGCGTTAACGGGATTGCAGTTGTTTGGTTTAATATGAATGTATTTATGTATTGTTAGTGCAATTTGGCGGAGCTGTTTCCTTGCTTGCAAAAGTCTGGATTTAGCAAATATTGGCTGGTTAACTATGTTGTTTCTTAGCAACCCTAATTGGATTTCAAACGGGAGATTTTGTTTTGGAAATATTACCTGTATCACTTAGCACTGTGAAATAAGTTCCTGCCTTCCTCGTGCAGATAAACCCAATCAGCATTCCCCAATCCACTGGGGCTCCGGCTTGTTTACCCTCTCCTACGGCAGGAGCTGACAGATTCCCTCCTCCCCCGGCCAGGACCTGCAATCTTTTACCAGCACTTGGAATTCCAAGACCAGCACGAGCTGCTGCTGCAGCCTCCAGCTTGACTGGCAGCCCCACGGTGACGCCACCCCCAGGCACGTTGGCAGTCACAGAATCATGGAATTCTTTAGGTTGGAAAAGCCCTTTAAGGTTGTTGAGTAAAATTTATCCCCCAGCGCTGCCAAGGCCACCCTTAAACCACGTCCCCAAGTGCCACATGCACACGGCTTCTAAATCCCTCCAGGGATGGGGACTCTGCCACTGCCTCGGGCAGCTGTGCCACGGCGGGACAAGGGGGAAGAGATTTTCCCAACATCCAGCCTAAACCTCCCCTTCAGGCACAACCTGCGGCTGTTTCCTCTTGTCCTTCGGCTTGTCCCAGCTCAGCTGCTGGGTGCATATGTGGGAAGAGACCTCAGCTGAGCAGGCAGGTGCCAAGCTGCCTCCCATCACCCCAATGCTTCTGCTGCTGAAGCACCAACATATCCCATGGACCTTTCAGAGACGTGGAAAGTGAGGTGGAGTTTCTTTTCTCCAGTGCCTCTCTCCTTTCACCATGTCCCACTGGAGTCAGGATAGACAATGGGATGCCCAAAGGTGCAGCTCCAAGCCTCAGAGCAGACGGGGAATGGCCTTGTGAGCAGCGCACAGCGACAACTCCACCAGAGCTTTCCGTGTGTGCGGAGTGTTTAGTCTGGAAAGCAGCTGCTGTTGAGCCATTTAGTGACAGTGAAGGGGTAAGCCAAGCATTCAGCCAATTACAGCCTCCAAATCATTGCACAGCCATGGGCCAGCGGCTGCGGGGAGAGCAGGGAATGAGCATTGATCAGAGCCTGGGGCCGTGCTGGCCCCACTGCTGCTGCTCCGTAGCGTGGAGCACTCCTGGTCCTCCCACAGCCCTGCAAGCCACAGAACTCCAAAGGGTCGGCAAAGAGCACAGTAGGGAGCTCAGTCTGTCAGGATCAGGGATTTGGGGCTGTGCTGCACCAGGCTTCCTCTGCAGGAAGAGTTACTCGGGGAGGATGGCTCCTTCTCAAGCCCTTCATCTCCGCAGAGATGTGGCAATGCGGGAGCCGAACAATTAAAGAGCTGCTGATGTCCTTGTGCAGCATGGAGGGAGGAGAGGCAACTCCAGGGAAGTGGCAGCCTGCAAAGCAGGCTCTTTATGCTCTGAAGATGGTAATCTGCATTTTCAAGAGGAATGAAACAGCATTTTCCCTCAAGGCTTCAGGGTATGGGAGTGCGGGAAGAAGTGTGATCCTGAGGGCTCACAGAGGGACAAGGCCAGTCCCCCCATGGCAGAGCACTGACACAGCTGGGCCATGCCAATACAGCTGCTCAGGGACAGGCACCTCCTTCCTCCCTCCAAACCTTGAAAGAGATGCTGGACCCAGACACAAACTTCCCAGCATGGCCAGACTCAGTTGTGAGCACGTGCGTTTGGCCCTAATCCCATCTGGATTTTCCCCATAGGGAAAAACTTCTGGGAGTTTCGTGGAGCAAACTCTTCACCAGCTAAACAAATGCCATCTGAGCCAGATGAGTTTATCCTTAATGAAAGAGTTTTTATTATATTTCTGGAAAATTTAGGAATAAGGGAGTAGGGGGCTCATTTAAAAAGAAATTCCATAGAATCGTAAAATCATGGAATGATTTGGGTTGGAATGGAACTTAAATCTAAAACTTATAGCTCATCTCATTCTACCCCCTGCCATGGGCAGAGACACCTTCCACTACCCCAGGTTACTCCAAGCCCCATCCAACCTGGCCTTGGACACCTTCCCCTTCCAGTTTCTTCTGTTTCTCATGAACAAATATGATGTCCTCATGAACATCCTGATGGGAGGGGCCAAAAAAGCCAATCATTAAGCTTGGAAAAGACCTCCATGACCACGAAATCCAGCCAATCCCCCAGCACTGCCAAGGCCACCGCTAACCCATGTCCCCAAGTGCCACATCCACACGGCTTTTAAACCCCTCCCTCCAGGGACAGGAACTCCACCACAGCCCTGGGCAGCCCTTTCCAGTGCCTGACCACCCTTTCCATGAAGGAATTTTTCCTAATATCCAATACAGTTTATTTCCACAATGGTTTGGAGGTTTCCAGTCTGACGCTAGCCTTGGTTTAGGTTGGCAGATCAAGCCTGGGAAATGAGATACAGATTTTCTGGACTCTGTCCCAAAAGAGATTTCATTTCACCTCATGGTAACTCTACACACCCTCAAGACGAAGCCAGGAGATGACAGCACCTTCCTGATTTTGCTTGGGATACTCCTCCACAGCAAAAAGGGCCTCTCCAGGAGTTTGGGTGAGAAACTCAAAAGCAGGAGAAGATAAATGAAAGGAGAAAGAAAATCATCTCCACCGAGCCCTCTCATTATGAGCCAGGCCAGGAAAATGCCATGGATACTTTCCTGGCATTGGAAGCCAATCTGGTGGTGACTGTGCTGTATAGGGTGGTTTCCTTCAGGTGGAACCAGCCCATACAGAGGGGAAACAGGCAGGGAAAGGCAGCGTTATCCTGCTGAAAATTCAAATGAAAGTAGATTTATTTTGTCTTTGCTCCAGATCTCAGGGGACGGTGTTGACTTACATGTTGGAAAAGCAAGCCCTGCAAACAGCAGCTCGGACTTGTTGTATTAAACCTGCCACCTCCCGCCAAAGCCCTCGAGCAAACAAAAACCTGGTGGAAGCTGCTGATTTCTTCTCGGCTCAACCCCCAGCCTGTTTGTCAGGTTCCAGATGCATTTCACAGCGGTTGAGAGGGTTTTTGGTTTGTTTTTTTTTGTTATTGTTGCTGGCTGATTTTAGCAAACCAAATGTTGAAGAAGAGCAGCTCAGCGAGTGAAAACATTTCTCCGATAAAACTTGGGGTTGAAATGAAAATTGTCATTTCAAGCAGGATTAAGCTACAATTATCCGGCATCTCTTTTAACTGAGAATTAAAGAGTGCTGAATAGAAATGTTGTTGTGTTCTGTTTGAACACCCACAGCCCAGAGAACATCCTTTATCTTGAGAGTCAGTAGTTTTCCCTTTTATTATTACCTGCAAACCTCTGCTTGGTTACAGCGGAGGCTTTGCACGGGGTGATATCTGCCACTCGATCTTCCTCTGCAAAGCTCAGCCTACCTAGACAGGCACTATTTTAAGCTCTTCAAATGATATGAAAAATCAAATGTGAAGAGAAAAAGCAAGGCTTTGTGCTGCCTTTACAGCCCCTGAAATCAGCATTCAGCTCGGCTCCCGAATGACCCTGATCGGCAACAATTCCGCATATTCCCACAATTAAACAGCTTTTGAACTCGTGTTAATGGCAACAGAACAATTATCTGAACAGCCATCCACGGGGTAAGCAGGCTGCATCAGCAAGAGTCAAGCCTGGTGCAAATAAAGGCTTAGCCTTGCAGAGGAAAGCCAGGGAAATCTTCAACGAGAGGAATAAAGATTCTTTACTTTACTCCATAAAATCGGCGTGTGAACAATATATTGAATGTCAGGAGCAAGTGTCTGCTGAAATTTGGTCGCTTAATTGTAAACCTTGCTGACTATTTCCACTTAAAAACCAAATCTTTAGTGTTCTGAAACTGCAGAGAGGCATTTGCCCGGTCCTGGTGTCAGAAATATTCTTATAATGTTGGAGCTTTGTGTGGGAAATGCAGAAGCAGCACAACAGAGTTTAACAATGTGGGAGTTTAAGGGAGGCTTTAAGGGTCTGAATTTATTCTTAATGGAAGAGATTTCGTTCTCTTTCTGGAAAATTTAGGAATAAAGGCTCATTTAATAGGAAATTCCATAGAATCATAAGATTATGCAAAGATTTAGGTTGGAATGTAACTTAAAGCTCATCCCATTCCACCCCCTGCCATGGCCAGGGACACCTTCCCCTGTCCCAGGTTGCTCCAAGCCCCATCCAACCTGGCCTTGGACACCTTCCCCTTCCAGTTTCTTCCGTTTCTCATGAATGGAAGAATGAGAAGGGCCTGCTAGGAGGGGCCAAAAAAGCACTTTTGGTCAGATCTGCTGCATTAGGAAATCACCAGAGCAGTGGTGGCTGCCCCCGGATCCCTGGAAGTGTCCAAGGCCAGGTTGGATGGGGCTTGGAGCAGCCTGGGACAGTGGAAGGTGTCCCTGGCCATGACAGGGGGTGGGATGGGATGATCTTTAAGGTCCCTTTCAACCCAATTCTATGATTCTATAAAAGTTGTGCTGGTGGAGGGACCCTGCAGCTCCTTCCAGATGGGAGAGCACCAGCGGGTCTGGGAGGATCCGGTGTTGTGTTCACACAGCATCATGCACCTGGCCTCATCCAGAGGGGCTTTTCCTCCTGTATTTCTCCCTTTTTCTCCTAATAGAGCTGCTTGCTCATGCCCAGCTGAAAGAAGACATAATAAAAATGATGGCAGGAAATTGCAGGCGAGCTGGGGTTAAAAGAGACAATAACAAAACTGCTTTTGCAGGGTAATCTCCGAGCCTTTGGTAGCTCATGCTAAGGAGGGCTTTGAAATCAGCAAGAGAATTAAAAATATTGAGATCAGCTAAAACACTCCTATCCTTTGCACATCAAAGAGGATACCCACAGGGACAGATTTGCTGCCATGGAATAATTTCCACCACTTTTTACAAGAAAAATGAGAGCGTTTGGTGCTTCTCCCCTCTTCCTTTAGCCTGAACTCACTGTACAGGGGGAAATTACCTTTCTGTGCTCCCTAAAAAAATCTCTGATGCAAAGAGCAGCGTGGGAAGAACAGGTCTGCAATCCATTAGCCATGGCAGAGGGCTGATGGAAAGGGAGAAGGAGGAATCTGCCTCCCAAATCTGCTGACAAGGCTTAAAGCCCAGTTTAGCCCAGAGGTAGCCCAGGGTCCTCCTGCTGGGTCCAAACCATCCATTTGCCCACTGATGGCTTTGCAGTCTGTGCTGGTGTCACATAGCTGGGCACGGGGAGGGTGAGCTTCCTCCCAGAAAGCTCATTCCTAAAGAAAAACAGGGCTGAATCCAAGGAAAATCTGCCCCGAGCGCTGCCGTGGGGATTTAGGTGTGATGGAGCATGAAAAGCATCACAAACCTCAGCAGCAGGTCCGGCTGGGAGCCTGGTTACACTCACTTGAGCTTGGAAGAAAGGATTTTAGGGGTTCTCCGGATCTCCCTGCAAGCCAAGATGGAAAATTTGCACATGCAGGATTGGAGCAGGTCTGTGTGAATGGTCTGGGGCCTGTCCATATGCCTGGAATAGCAGCTGTATTAATAAACTGGATAAAATTAAATATAACTCTGCCATAGGCAAAACGTTCCCTCTCTTGCTCTTGACCTGCTGGAATATGTTCTGCTTTTCCTTGTTGAAAACCTGTTTTTTCAGCAAAGACTGAAAAACAGAAAAACAGGTTTTGTTCCAGGACAAGGTGATTTGTCAGGCCCACCCCTGGGAGGATTGGAAGATTCGGGGTGCAGGGCACCGTGAAAGTGCAGAATTCCCCCAAATCCTCTGTCAGGAAGCTGGCTGGAAGCACTCAGCTTGGCTGCTCTCCACCAGCCCTTCCCTAATACATTACTTCACCCTCTTGTTTTCTTCTCTTCTTTCCTGTCCTGCTTCTCATCTCCTGCCTTTTGGGGTTGGGATCAGCACAAGGGGCACCGAGTCCCCGAATTCGGCACAGCCCGCAGGGCAGGACGCCAGCCAGATGTGGCTGCTGGGACACAGGAGCCCGTGTGGCTCCCAGGGCCCTGCAGGAATCATCCAGCACGTGCTTTATCTGTGTAAAAGAACAAGGGAAGGCCAAGGCCGTGCTCTGACAGAAACCAGACAGCCCCCGGGTGTTCGCTGGGATCCAGGCTCAGGAACACGTTGCCTCTGCATGGTGCAGCTATCCCCATTCCCGGGGCATCCCTGCTCCTGTGAATAACTCCAACTGAATTAAAAATGAGCTGTGAGGCCCAAGGCAGCACGTTCCTGCCTGTCCTGGCCCATCCAGCCCCGGTGAGGCCGTGCTGCTGTGGGTGGGAGGGAAGAAGTGGGATCGTGTGTGGGCTGAGAGGGGCTGGACTCTGAAGGTGGGGCCCACAGCGCAGAATCTTGGAGTCCTTTAGGATGGAGAAGACCTCCATGATCATCAATCCAACCATTCCCCAACACTGCCAAGGCCACCACTGGCCCGTGTCCCCAAGAGCCACATCCACACGGCTTTAAATCCCTCCGGGGTGGAGGCTCCACCACTGCCCAGGCAGCCTGTTCCAAGGCTTGACAGCCCTTCTCATGAAGGAATTTTCCCTGATATCCAACCTAAAACTCCCCTGGCACAATGTGGGGCCATTCCCTCTCATCCTGTCCCTGTTCCCTGGGAGCCTCCTCCTGTCAGGGAGTTGTGCAGAGCCACAAGGTCCCCCCTGAGCCTCCTTTTCTCCAGCCTGAGCCCCTTTCCCAGCTCCCTCAGCCACTCCTGGTGCTCCAGACCCTTCCCCAGCTCTGTTTCCTTCCCTGGACATGCTCCAGCCCCTCAATGTCCTTCTTGTCATGAGGGCCCAGAACTGACCCCAGGGCTGGAGTTGCCTCAGCAGTGCCAGCACAGGGGACAATCTGTTTTGTCCTGCTGGTCCCACTGTGGCTGGTACAAGCCAGGATGTCCTTGGAGGTGCCTTTGTCCATGAGGGCATGCGCTGGCTCAAACTTGTCCTCAGAGCACCCACACAGGGCTTAGGAAGCTGGGCCTGTGCCCCTCACGTGTGGAGGGGGAGGTGGGGTGGGTCCTGCTCGATGCCTCCATGAACAAGCTTCATTCCCATCAAAGCCTGGCTCAGAGTGGTCCAAGGGCACTTTGCCGAGGCAAAGGGTGAGGAGGGAACAAAGCTTGACTTGTGGTGGGCTCCTTGGTATTTTGGACATGCTCCTGCTGCCCACAAGGCCAAGCATCTCTGACAGGGAATGTCCTGGTTTGCTCCAAAGTCCCCACTTGGAACCAGGAGGGAGCCCAAGCAGGATTGGAGCTTTCAGGGCTGTGCCCACCCTGCCAAGCCCCTTGAGGAAGCAGGAAGGAGTCAGGTGCACACATGGACACACCTGGCTTCTTCCCAGCTCTCAGAAGAGATGTGGCCAAGCCCTGTTTCTCCCCCAGTCCTTCTGCTCTCTCCCTTTTACCTGTCCTCCCCCTCCACCCTGTGCACAGAGCGCTGCTGCCACTTCTGTTTTACTGTCCCCAGAGACACCAATTCTGCAGCCATCACGGCCGGAGACGCTAATTAAATTGTTCGAAAATCCAATAAAAATGCTTTATGAGAGTGTCTGTCATTGGCAAAGGTTTAGGGAAGAAAATTAGGCTCTTCCGAAAGCAAAGCAAAAAAAAAAAAAAAGTCCATCCTCCCTCATTAAACCCTCGATGTATTTCACTGTAAATGGTTGCTGGGTGCTACAAATTGCAACTGGTCCAGTGGGAGTAGTTTCCCAGTGCAGGGCTGGTGGGGAGGGCTGGGGACGTTTTTTGGTGAGTGTTGAGGTGTTTTCTCCTGTCCCTGCTCTGAATGACACCTCGGTCTCAGGCACAGGCTGGGCTGGACAAACCAGACCCATTTATAGATTTTCTCATTCCCCAGCAAGCGCCAGAGAGGATCAGTAATGCAACCAATTAAGAGGATTAAAAGCCATATTTTTTATTTATTTTTTTGATGACAGAAGCACTGCCAGGTCCTGCGGCTGTGATCAAGGTCCCCATGCTGTCCTTGTCCCAGACAGCTCAGGGGCCGATTCATTCAGGGGATTATTGTCCTGCACATTCCCCCAGCTCTCAGTGATGAGCAGCAAGACGCCAAGGTCTCCTGTAGGTCTTCCCAACCCCAGGAATGCCATCTTCTACCTCATTTTCTACACTTTGTGCCCCAGAGGATGCGCAGTTATCCACACAGGGAGGAAGAGTGTCTGTGCTCACTCTCTGGACCTTGGCATTTGCTGGAAATGCTGGCAAATGGAATTGGCTGGCTTGGCAGGGGCACGCCTGGGCCACTCTGGGAAGACATTAAAAACCCAAATACCACAAGGCTTATGATGTAAACACTCCAAGCAGGCCAAATGCTCTGTAATTTCTCTTAACTGTGCAAATACCAGAGAGAAGAAGCTGTCAGAGAGCACATTTCCCATCCAGAGCAGGGAGCACTGTGAGCACGGGACCTGTTGGCAGCGCGGAGGCAAAAGCACCAAGGCAGACCCCCGAGGTGGAGGTTTCTGCTCCTGTTTTGCTGCTCGTGCTGATGGAATGGTATCTCCAGAGGGGAAACGTCCCAGAAAGAGCCAGGGCTTCCCATGGCCCCTGTCAATTCAACAGATGAAAGCCAAACGAAGGGGGTCCAGCCCTGGGGCTCTCTGGTCACCTCATCCCAGCAGAAGGTGGGATTCTGACTGAGGGGAGAAAGAGACACTCCACGGATCCTCACTTCATCTCACTGGGGTTTCAGCTTGCTTCCTGCAGGAATTTGGATGCGGGGTCACCCCTCTGAACTCCCCGGGAATAGCTGCTGAAATCAAGCTGCCTGCTGAAGCCCTTTTGTTCAGCGAGGCTCCTGCTAGCAGAGGCTCTGCTTTTATTTCAAAGACTCAGCAATTTGGATCGGTTTAACCTTTTCAGGGCTTCCTGAGCACAATAGCACAGATGAGCTTTAAAGCCTCTTCAAGAGCACAGGTTGAAGCCGGAGACCTGGGGGGAGGGAGAAGAAGCCACGTCAAGGCAAAGGAGCCGATACTGTCACTGCCAGACGTGATTTGCCTGCCAACCCCCCCCCAGAGCTTCTGCTGAGGCACAGAGAGATGGGTTTGCCGTGAGAATCAGGGTGGTGCTGCTGCGTGTCCTTGTCCTGAGCAGAGGCTGCTCCAGTGGGCTCCAGGGGCCACAGAATTCCACCCGAAGTCATGGCATGTGAGAGCTGAGAGATGGAGAACAGGCCACAGGAGGTCAATGAACCAACAAGGAACATCCAACAAGGGTGTGAGGAGGGGAACAACACAGCCCCCAGCCCCCACTGGTCCATCCACTGTCGTGTCCCACCACCCCGAGGACATCTCGATGTCCCCTCCGACAGACCCAACTCCCAACTCCACTCCAAGGCTGTTCCACCGCACGCCCCCAGGAGCCCAAGAGTATTGCAGCCCCTCTGGGTGGAGTGTGGGGCTGGAAATACCCCGGAGAACAGGGCCGAGGCGATGGCTCGGCAGAGCAGGGCAGCGTTCCTTTGATGTTGGAACAACAAAGGCGGGTGCGGGAAGGAAAGGTAATCAGGATGCTGGGAACAGCGGGATGCATTTCAAACGGAGCAGCGAGAGCTCTGAAGATCAATTCCTCCCAAGGAAACAAACTGCTCTTCTCGGGCTCCTCCAGAGCCGCAGTCCTGCTCTCCCGAAGTTTCTGGAGCTCTGTTAAAGGCAATCTTTGGGAAGGTGTTTGTCCCAGGATGGATGTGGCTCCCTGGGGAGCCAGGTGGAGGCTTGGGCTGCTCCTGCTGCCCGCTGAGCAAAGGCAGGAGGGAGGGCAGGAATTATTCCCGGGTCACATCCCCCTCCTGGCCCCAAGGTGAAGGGGAAAGCCGCTCAAAGCAATTATTTACAGAGCAGTTGATGAATGTGCTCCCAAGGTGGATGCAATCAGGACTCCTTGAAGAGGGAGGGAAGGGGACTGGAGCTGGGGAGGGAGAAAGGAGGAGACCCCCCAGCACCCCAAGGACACGTAGCCACTGCCGGGGTGAGAGTTCAGCTCTCGCAGCAGGATTATTCCATTTCCTGGATTTCCATCATGAGGAAAACCACAGCTTTTGTGTTTGCGTGGTTTTTAACCAAAGCTCCAATTCTGCATTCTCAGGACTCCTGGAGCCGGGGCTTAGGAACGAGCAGGGAATGCTCTCATTAGCTAAACCTTTGTTAATGTTCACTCACATCACCTCGTTCAGATTCACATCAACGGAATTGGCTTTTTTGGAACAGCTCCTTGAAAAGGGGGAAAAAAAATAAACAACCTTTTTTGTGTCAATGTTTTCTAAGCAAAATATTTTGAGCTTTCTGCTTCGGTTTATTTGCTTCGTGTGAGCTTTTAAATCAGACACAATTAACACAAAAACGAGCGAGATCTTGTAGTAGTCAGGAAACGCTTCAGTTTTCTCTTTTCATCTGCAAAACATTGATACATGAAAATAATCTGCCTCTCCCTCCACTGCTTGTTTTCTTTCAAAAACCACCAGCAAGCTTCAAATAGGCCCTGGGAGCTGCCCAGGGAGTTCCCCTTGCCCAGCTCCCCCCATCCTGCACCCTCACCTCAGTGGGGACATGGCCAGGTTTATTCTCCCCCAATTGCATTATGTTTGAGTGGTTTATGATTTGGATTTTCATGCAGAGCAGCCTGTTCCAGCTCCTCATAACAAAGACAATTATGCTAAGTTTATTGGATTTGCATTCAGGGCTGATTTGTCAGAATTGTATATTGGTTCTGGGAGATGGAAGGGGAGGAAGAGAGGGGGCATTTGCTTTTCATGAGGACAGGAAAAAAAGCCCAATATAAAATTCATTTCTCTGCTTCACAACCCCTTCTCAGTGCACAGATTCCTTCCTTCCTTCCTTCCTTCCTTCCTTCCTTCCTTCCTTCCTTCCTTCCTTCCTTCCTTCCTCCCTTCCTCCCTTCCTCCCTTCCTCCCTTCCTCCCTTCCTCCCTTCCTCCCTTCGTCCCCACCTCCCTTCCTCCCTTCCTCGCTTCCTCCCTTCCTCCCTTCCTCCCTTCCACAAATATTCCATCCTGTAAAAGATCTCAGACTCTGTGCCTGGTGAAGGACAGGTGTGACCACAGCCAGGCCATCTCCAAGTGCATGCTTCCAAAGCAGTGAGGAGGCTGCTCCAGGATTTCACACCTCACTGCTGTGCTGGAATTCCCACTGCCAGAGCTTCCAACCCTGTGCCAGGCACTGCAAAGCCATCCTGGAGCAGACACCCACAATCCTGGAGAACATGCCAAGTTGGCTCCTGTCCTCTTGGGAAGAGCTTGAGGGTGTCTCTGCATCACCTGCCACAAAGGCTCCTCCTTAGAGCAGTGCTGAAGCCAGGCAAAACGTCACCTGGGAGGGAGATCATGGGATCACAGAGACCATGGAATCATGGAATGGTTTGGGTTGGAAGGGGCTTTAAATCTCATCCACCCCCTGCCATGGGCAGGGACACCTTCCATTAGCCGTCCAGCCTGGCCTTGGACACCTCTCAGATATCCCATCTGCCTCTCCCATGGAAAACCGTGGTGCTCTTATGAATGCAGTTATCTCCCAGTTGGTTTCCTGAGTTTCCCACAAATCCTGTTTTGCTTTATTTTAATTTTTCCCATTCCCAAGGCTCCCATCCTCTGTTTGCACACACCCTTGCTGTGCATTTATTGATGCAATCCCGGCAGTCTCCATGGCAACCTGGCCCCTCACAAGGCACGATGCTCCCGAGGTCACGGCAGCAATGTGGGAACGGTGGCCCTTGGAAGAGGGGCAGAGCTGGATCCATTCCCTTTATTAAAAAGCTACAAATGGCCGTGTATTTTTATGGCCATGTGTCTCCTCTGGTTTCTCAAGCTCATGAAGATGGGATTAAAATGTAGAGCTCTTTCTCGGCAGGAAGCAACATGGACAGTTTGGATCTCACACCTGTCCGAGGACTCCCAAAGGGATGTGAGGGTGGATGCATGGCATGTGGGGGACAGGACTGCAGGTTCTTCCTTGGGATCTCTGCTTTATGATCCCAGAATGGTTTGGGTTGGAAGGACCTCAAAACCCATCTCGTTCCACCCCCTGCCACTGTCAGGGACACCTTCTACTATCCCAGGTTGCTCCCAGCCTCATCCACCCTGGCCTTGAACACTTCCAGGGATGAAAATCCCTGTGCAAAAACTCTTTGCAGGCTTTCCAAAGGCACGTGTGTGCTCAGTTTTGGCAGAAACTTGGGGAATGGGGGTTTGGCTCCGTTTTTTACTCCAGCATCTCGAACACATCAAACACAGAAGAGGGTTTGGAACAAATACGCCACTGGGTTTGCTTTCCTTTCTTTCCCTACTCTTTTAGAAGACGGCTCTCTTCCACCTGCACCTGGTCCAGTTGTCGTGTACCTGACTAAGAAGGACTGGTTTAATTGTCTCCTTTTTCTAGGCTCCCTGTTTAAAATCACCCTGTTAATTTATTCTGCCTCTTCCAGCTCCTCAATGTCTACTCAGAACAGCAAACCATAGGTATTTTTTTACCCCGTCTCATGTTTTTTATTCCAGTTGCAAGCCAGTGGTGGAGGGTGGCTTTTTTCATGGCTCATGGGGAAACTCATGCCTACAAAAAATGCAGAAGCCTGCGGGAAGAGAAATGTTACACAAAGCCAAATAATGCATCCCAGAACTCGGAAAAGTTTCTCCTCCAACCTCCCTATGCGTTCCTGGCATCCTGAAGGATTCCAAGGAGCTGGTTTTCCAGCAGGGCTATGGGATGGGTGTCCCACACCCAGCCAAGGCTCATCACCAGTGTGCCCATGTCCTGTCCCACTGCTTCTTCCTGGGCCACGGCCACTGTCAAACCCAGACACCCTCCCTGGTGCTCCAAATCCTCTGGAGCAGTTGGGATTTGCTGCCTGGGCTTGGGAAGTGTGACAAAACAGCCAACAAGGCAGGTGGTGGCTTCAGCAGGACCTGCTCAGAAGGGGTGGGAAGAGAGGAGTGAGGGAGCTCCCACAACGAGCCCCATGCTGGCTGTGATAATCAGTCCTAAACCCAGCCTAACCCTGCCCAGTTAGGCTGATGTAACTAATTCTGGCTCTTCCTCATCCCTCCACAGGAGCTGTTCTTCACAGGGCCTGGTTCAGCTCAGCCCCAGGCTCATTTTGCACTCCTTGGACCATGGAGAGCATGAAGACACTGCTGAAACCCAGAGCAACTCTAATCCTGAGAGATTCCCCACAGATTTACATCCCCGTGCAGCCGAAATTTCAGATATTTCCCTGATTGCTGAAGGCGGGCAACGAAACACCACAATTCAGATGCCAAGCTCGTACAAAATGAGATTAAAAAATGTGATTTCAAAAACCCCCAGCAAACCAGTCCGGGCTCCTCTTGTTTGTTTTCTGGTGCCGGAGCATCCAGACTGACCGTGGAAAAGACTCCAGAACCACAGGTAGCCAAACTCTTCCTAAAGACAGAGAATCATGGAATTGCTTAGCTTGGAAAAGCCCTCAAGTCCAATTGTTTCCCAGCACCGCCAAAGCCTTCACTGACCCGAGTCCTCAAGTGCCACATCCACATGGCTTTTAAATCCCTCCAGGGATGGGGATTCCACCACCTCACTGAGCAGTCTGTTCTAATTCCTGACAACCCTTTCCAGGAAGGAATTTTCCCTGATATCCAACCTAAACCTCCCCGGCACAGCTTGAGGCCATTTCCTCTCACCTGGTCCCTGTTCCCTGGGAGCAGAGCCCAACCATCCACGGGCTGCCCCCTCTTGTCAGGGAGCTGTGGAGAGCCAGAAGGCCCCCCCTGAGTCTCCTTTTCTCCATGAAACCTTGAGTTTCATGGATGGGTGTGCAATGATCACACTTAGAGCACACGGCTTGGGAGACCCCAAGCAGAGCCAGAGAAGGAAGAGGAGCTGGAGGGACGATGGTGCCAATATCCTTTGCCAGGGCAACAAAGGAATTTCAGGATGTGAAACCAGTGTCCATATATTTGTTGCCATTCCACAGCCAAAAATGCTCAGTGGAGTGCACAACTGTCTCTGTAGAGCTCAGGGAATCACAGAATCATAGAATAGTATCCTGAGTTGGAAGGGACACACAAGGATCAGCTGCAGCTCCTGGCCTGGCACGGGACAACCCCAAGAATCCCATGTGCCCTAGTCCCTGCTCCTGAAGCATTTCCCTTCCCAGCCAGAGCACTTATGAAAAGGAGGCCTTGGAAACAGGCCTCCTTTTAGACAGCAGCTTGGGCAAGCTTCAGGCACAGGCTGTAAGGAGGGGTTAAGTGATCCAAGTGAGTGATGCGAATCATGAACGGCAGTGGGTGGATCCTATAGTGGGAATAAGAACCGAGGCTGTGCAGCCCACGGGTGTGGGAGCTGAATGCCTGGTTCTGCCCTCCTTTCCCAGAGGATCATCCCCGTGGATCTGCCCTCCTTTCCCAGAGGATCATCCCCGTGGCACCAGGGTGAGCCCACGCCGCCTTCCCCTGCTGCAAACCCCAGGCTGAACTTGGGGAGAACTCCCTGTGCTGCCACAGCTTGGTCAGATTTGGTTCTACCAACTATCAACATCTGAAGATGCTTCCCAGCAGGCCCGAGTGAAGCACTCTGATTTTTGGGAAAGGACAAAGCGATCCAGTCGCTGCAAGAGGCACAGGAAAGCTTCAGTGGTAAAAAAGCATCTTTTTTTTCTCTTTCACCAAATATTCCTGTGGTCGTGTGTGGAGCGGAGATTTGGGTGCTCTGGCCCATCCCTCCATCCCCTGGTGAAAGCCAAGCGGCTGCCTCACACAATCCCTGCTCCAATCCCATAGGTGCTGCTTGAAGCAGGTGGCACAAGCCCTGAGACGCCACCCAAGGAAAGGACCTGTGGGAAGAATCCTGGGTAAAGAAAACCAGCAGGGATGCAGAAAGCTTCTGGGTACTCCAGAGGCACCTTGGGCTCATCTTTAGAAGCTCTGCAGGTGCAGGAGGTGTGAGCAAAGGGAGTGAAAATGTTTTCTGGATATCTGTAAGATTGCACAGGCACTTTTATCCCTTCTGGCCTGGGGCACTGTTCCTCTGCTCTGGTTCAGAACAGCCTCTGTTCCCAGAGGCCAGCGCTGGAGCAGCTGAGCAAAACAGCTGCTGGAGAAGTTCTGGGTGCTCTGCCTCTGGCATCCTGCTGAGAATTCCTTCTGTGGAGCTGCTTCCAGCTGCTCACCTGCATTAATGTAGGGATCCAATAGTTTGGCTCCACAGTTTATTAAACTTCGCCTCTTCGTGACAAGGTGTGAAGCTGTGCTCTACAATGATTTTCCAAAGCTTTTACATGCCAGGGAAATTACCAGCCATGGAGCCCTTAACAGCGGGGGAAAGAGCAGGCTTCATGTTCGGGATGAGCATTTGGAGCGGAGCAGATGGATGAGGCAGCGGCGTGTGAGGAGCTGTGCATTGCCGAGCCGAAGGAAGCCTGGGACAGGGAACTGTCTCCTGGCTCACCGTGGGAGTGCAACTCAGCACCTGCTCATGTGCTGCCCGAGCCAGGCGTTGCTCCAGAGGCTTTTCCCAGGGAACATGTGGCCCAAGGCATTGCTCCAACAGCATTTGGTGGTTCATTTATTCATCTCCATGCTCCGCTCTCCTCCTCCTCCCTGAGCCACACTGCCCTGCTGCTGGTAGGGCACTGATGAGTGCTGTGATCCGCAGGCTTGGCTCGCTCCTCACGGCTCCCAGGTGGGTTTTGGAGCTATGGGACTGATCTGCAAGCAGCCATCAGCCAGATCAGTCACTGTGCTGTGTCACACCTGCACGTAGGATCTGTGGGCTGCGCAGCCACTACTCCGAGCCCAAAACCCCTTTTGTTACGTCCTGGGAATGCCAGCCAGCCCTGGACCCAGCCCCTCCACCCCCCGCAAGCACCTCCAAGGGGTGTCTGTGCCAGAGCCATACCAGAGCTGGACTCTGGTGATGGATGAGAAGGGAGCCGAAGCAGGAGCAGCAGGAGACAAGGAGAAACAAGGCTTTTCAGAGCAAGCGGGGAGGCACACGGTGAATAAAAGCTGTGTTGGAGGTGGAAAATGACTGATTCAGGGCTGATAACGGCAGTGAAACACCTGCAACCTCCTCCTCCTCCTCCTCTTCTAGAGCCCAGGAGCTGGCACAGCTCGGGGAGAGGGCTCTGTGCTGGATGCAGCTGGTGTAGGTGGGTGGAGAACATGCTCCCTCCATAGGTGTTCACAAGGAGGGATGGCAGAGCTGGCTGGAGCTGTCCCATGTCACCTCTGGGCTGTGGGGGACACATGGGGCCAGGAGGGTCACTGGGAGTGGCTGAGCATGGATGCTCAGCTGTGTGTTTCCAAGCTGTGCTACACAGAAGGATCCTTCTGATTTCCCAGTACTCAGAGCTGAGCTCTCTATTGGGAATCCAAGTCCCAAGATCAATCCATCACTTGCCCAGCTTGTTGCTCTCCTCTTTTCTCTGGTCCAGGCCAAGCAGCAGCATGGAGATGCCACAGCTTTATCAGCAAAACCCAGAGTAGAGAGAGCAACATGTCCTTCGGCGGAGCAGGAACTCAGCTGTGGAGAGGAGGAAGAGGAGGAGAAGGAGAAGAAGAAGGAAGAGAAGCTCCTTAGGCTCTGAAACACGAAGGTGTGAAAACCAGGCACCACATAAACATCACGGGTTTGTTGTGTATTTTCTATTCCACAATAAGACCTACTCAGGCTGGCTCAGCACAATCCAAGGAACGCATCAGCCATAGACTCAAGGTCCTTCCAGTCAGGAAGCAGAGACCTCTCCAGCTTCATCTTGCAGCTGGCTCAGCCAAAACAACCCCACAAGATCCCTGTTGTGTCATGGGGGCCTTTCTTCCTGGCTTTTCCCACATGGGATTAGTTTCATTCCAGTTTGGCAGTAGCAAGGATAGAGCACAGCCCCTATCCTGACGTGTTGCACATGGAGCTGGGAGGGTTTGGGTTGTCATCTTCACCACGGGCCTCAGCCTGCCAAGCTGCTAGGAGGTATTTAAGTCAAATAATGGATCCTGGTGACCAAGAAGGGACAAGGAAGGAGGAATGGGAAGCAGCCCATGCTGTGCAGTCTTTGTGGCTGCAGTCCTTAAGGAGAGAGCTGTCACCTCCGGAGTCACAGGAGAGATTCCTCTGTGGAAGAACTGGACCACCTTCTGGAGCTGCCTATCTCCAAATACAGGAGCCTGGAAAACAGATTTGCCTGGATGTCTAACTTTAGGGGAAAGGGAGGTGAGGTGGATCCATCTTCATAGAATCCCAGACTGGTTTGGGTTGGAAGGGGCTTATAGACCACCTCATTCCATGGGCAGGGACACCTTCCACTATCCCACGGTGCTCCCAGCCCCTGGAACAGTTCTGCAAAGGTCAGGCAGCTCCTGCAGTGATTTCCTCGGGGATGTGGCACAGGCTGTGTTTTGTGCTGACACTCCCTGAGTAGCATTTGCCATGTGAGTCAGGGGATATTTAAACTGCTCATTTACACAGTGAGCTCTCACAATAACCCTTCCCGACAAAATACCAGCAGGGAGAGAGGCCAGGAGGAGACAGGTGGCTCCCTGCATCCATCCTGTCGTGCTGCTCATTGTTTACTCAGTGTTTCATCTCCTCCCCTGGGCCTGAACCGATGCCTGAGCCCACAGCCCCTGCTGATGTTCCATTTCTGTAGAGAAGTGTCTGCAGCTGAAAGCAGAAATGAAGGCTGCTGCTTTGGATGAAATCCTGGGAGCACATCCCTGAGACCCCACAAAGCTGTGGGGCCTCCCTGAGACCCCACAAAGCTGCTACATGCCTGACAAGTGACATTCCTCTGCTGTGGGCCACCACAGCCTGAGAGTGTTATTAAATATCTGCGGCTCACATGGGACCACACTGAGTCTGTGAATTGTGCAGGGATCACTGCAAGGACAGGAGGGCTTGGAGCAGAGGGGATCAGCTTGACCGTATGACCATGTCCATTTGGTCACGATGCTCAGGACATTTCCTTGTGACACAAAGACTCTTTTGAAAGTCCACTCCCCAATGGACCATACACTTTTCCTTGAGCCTTTGACCTCTTAGAGCTCATTCAGTCCGGTCTGCAGGAAGTTTATTTGGATTGGAACAGTTTTGCTGCTGTTCAGGAATTAAAATGAATGAAATGTCAGCAGGTAACTGCTGGGACTTTTGCCTGTTTCTCCACAACTTCTGTTTCTCAGGTTATTTTAGAAACCTCTGCAAAGAAATACTGTTCACTCCACCCTCTTCAGCCTTATTCTGCCCCGTTTCTGCTCATAGCAAGTGCTTTGGCAGCTCCATTTCCTCGGCAGCCTAATCAGATCCACTGGGACCTATAAAGGAGGATTCAAGTGAGGTGAAGTGCTCAGGGTTCAGCTTCCCAAGTGGCTCCTCACAGGACCTGTGGAGGAATCTTCTGATCTTCTAGAGCTGGGATGGATACAAATCCCAGTAGCTGCTGGGATTCCTCTGAAATGTCCTTTCTCCACAGAGCGAGCTCGGAGCAGTGGGGAGTGGAGGCTGTGGAGGAAGAAGCCAACATATATGTGAATGGAAAGGGTTGGCTGTGCACATGGAGGATGTGATGGATTCAGGAATATCACAGAGGAAGAGAAAAAGGGTTGAAAGAGTCATTCTGGCTGTAATGAGAACCAATGGTGACCCTGGGGAGCCTCACGGGCCAGTCCCTGACATCACAAAATACATGGAATGGTTTGGGTTGGAAGGAACCTTAAAGATCACCCAGTTCCAACCCCCTACCATGGGCAGGGACACCTTCCACTAGACCAGAAGGTTCAATGGGAAGAGCTCTGCTGTTTGGGATGAGACTTATGAAAGGGCCCTGCTGTCCCTGTGGTTTGTCCCCAGCCAAGATGGCTCCAGAGCAGTGAGCTCTTGTTTGTGGACAGCTATCCCAGCTGGTTCCTTCCAGCAAACACCTCTTGGGACAGAGCAAGAAGATGGAATGTGTGAAGGATGGCAAAGTTTCAGAGAAGGGCCACTTCCCCTAACACCAAAGGCTCAGCAATAAACCTGGGAACAATTCCTCCACAAAGCCAGCCTCTCCCAGGCCTCTTGGTGGGATCAGCTGAGATGTCTCTCCTCCATCTCTGGCCGCTTGCTCCTGGCTGATGGTGGCCAGCCCGCAGAGGAGCAGATGGGAGAGAAGGAGGCAGAGCCTAAAAATAAAGCTCATGGAAGCAGGATGCGGCATCCATGCTGCTAATGAGCGGCTGTGCTGTCCTGCAGGGTGGCATGGATCCAGCGGATGTGAGGGAAGCTTGGAGCCCTTCCTGGCGGGATACACCCAAACCGCGGCAGGAACCCGCGCTTCCCACACGCCGTTCCCACAAAGACCGGCTCTCTCCAGACCTGCTCCATCACCAGCACAGCTCCAAGGCGAACTGCGCAGAGAAGCCAGATCCAAGTGCCAGCTGTCTCCAAGAACTTCCTGCCTCCCTGCACGGCTGCTGTCAACATGGGCCAGGCCTTGGCTAAGAGCAGCATCTGCACGACGGCGAACCAAGCCAAGCTTTGCTGGCAGAGGGAAAGAGCTACAGTCACATTGGAGCTGCTCAAGCACAATCCCTCGGGAACACGAGGAGCCATGACCAACCTCTTCAGATCAGCTTGCAGAATCATGTATCACAGAATGGCTGAGGTTGGAAGGGACCACAGTGGGTCACCCTGCTCCAGCAGGTCATCTCAGAGCACATGGATTGCATCCAGATGGCTCTGGAATATCCCCAGTGAGGAGACTCCACACCCTCTCTGGGATCTGTTCAAGGCTCGGTCACTGCACAGGAAAGAAGTTCTTTCTCATGTTCAGGAGGAACTTCCTGGGCATCAATTCCTGCCTCTTCTTCTTGTCCCATTGCTGAGCACCACCAAGAAGAGCTTAGATCCAGCTTCTGGACACCCTCCCTTCTGATATTTACTCCCTGCAATAAATTAGGACAAGATCTTGCCCTTCTTGCCCCAAGGTGAGGGCAATGTGGGCAGCCTTGTTCTGTGGCACTGTGGTGGGTTCTGCAGGTGGATGAAAGCCTGTCTGTGCCACAGAATAAAATCCAAGGAAAGAGTCCCCCAGGAAGGCCAACTCCAAATGCAAGGAATGTTTCCTTGGTGTGATTTTTGTAACACGAACACAAACCTGTGTAGATGCTATGAATAAATAAATGGAAAACAAACCTAAAATCTTCTCCCACATCAGCTCTCCCGCCTTCCCTTCTCCTGGGGCATGGGTTGGGAAAACAGACCACACAAAGCAGGCACCAGTTGGATTGCTCAAGGCACTACCAGGAGGTGTTCAAATAGACAGGTGTCGGGAACACCTGGAGCCAATTGGACACTGAAATGCAGCAAAATCCTGCATTCTGCCAGCACTCAAAATCCATGGGGTAAATCCCTGCCTGGAAGCAGCCTGGCTTGCCCAAAGCTCTGGAGGACGTGAACCAGGAGCTCACAGCTGGTTGTCCTATGCCCAGCTCCAGGCAGAAGGTCAACATCCAGCTGGACGGTCTGTGCTTCGCTCAGTCTCAGAGGATGTTCTGAGCAGGAGTAAAAGGTCAGGGGGGAAGAGAGGAGGATGACAAAGGACAGAAAGGATGGTGTGACACCACCTCTTCCTTCCTTTCCATGCAGCTCATCATCCTTCCATGTGTCCATCCACAAAGGTGGGAAGTACCTAAAGGGAGCTGGTAAGAAGGGACTTCCCACAAGGGCCTGGAGTGACAGAACAAGGGGAATGTCCTTAAGCTGAAGGAGGGGAGGTTTAGATGGGATATCGGGAAGGAATTGTTCCCTGTGAGGGTGGGCAGGCCCTGGCCCAAGGTGCCCAGAGAAGCTGTGGCTGCCCCTGGATCCCTGGAAGTGTCCAAGGCCAGGTTGGATGGGGCTTGGAGCAGCCTGGGATAGTGGAAGGGGTCCCTGGCCATGGTAGGGGTGGCCCTGGATGGGATTTAAGATCCCTTCCAAGCCAAACTGTTCTATGATTCCACGAGGTGCATTTTGCCAGCCACTGCCAGACAAACATCTTGGAAAACAGGCTCATCAAACGCGTTTCGAGGCTGCCCAAAGAAATGATCCCTGTGCCCATCGCTTCCTCCTCATCCCCTCCTGTGCTCCTGCTCTGACTCAACCCAACAGCACGACGCTCTTTCCCAAAAGCAAACTGCCAGGAGGCTCCCACTGTTCCAGGCATGGAACATCCCTCTGTTTGTCCACAGCCTGCCAAGCTGGGATGACTCCTGAAAAAACCGTCCGTTCCTGCAGCCTGCTTTGGGCTCAGCTTGTTGCTGATCACATTAACAAAAGCAGTGACACAGCACTTCCAGTGGATGCCAGGAAAACATTCCCTGTGTTGGAAGAACATGAGGCTTTTTGTGCTCTGTACTTGAAAATCAACCGAAATTTAGTTCTCCATGATGAAATTTGCTGTTCTCACAAAATCCAATTCAGATTGGATTAAAATACATGTATTTTTTTATTGCTGCTTCCACACAGTGGTGTTTGTGAAGGTGCCTGCATTTTTCGTTTTTCCATGAGTGATGGGAGTTTCCATGAACTGTGGCAGATCTCTACAGCCCTCGAGGCCATGGGAGCCCATGAGACACCCAGGAAACCACTGGGAGCCAAGCAGCAGATCCCGGGCTGAGCTCCCACCGAAGCTCCCACTGGAGCACCTCCTCCAGAACAGCTCCAGCCCTTACCACAGGAGCACAGGAATTACCAACCCCCAAAATGTAAAACCAGTTTGCCAAACCCACAACACTGGGTACTAGAAGGGACTATCCCACCATACCCACCATGGTCCTTTGGAATTTCAAACTGCTGGAGTGGAGGTACCAGGCTCTCCATGTTTGAGTTGGCTTTAGCAGGAAAGTTCTGCTGCCGCTACACCTTCAGCTATGGGTTCAAAATTCCTGGCATGGAAGTGGTGGAACAGAAGAAGATGTTGGATGGGGCTTGGAGCAACCTGGTCTAGTGGAAGGTGTCCCTCACAGGGGGTTTGGAAATAGCTGATGTTGAATTTCCCTTCCAACCCAAATGGCCAGGATGGTAAACCCACCATCCTAAGCTTGCAGGGAGCAGTGAAAGTCATGGGAACTGACAACTTGAGCTCTCCTCAATCTAGGAAATACACTCAGAAAAGAAAGGAAAATTTCCAAAGTGATGATGGGCAATAAAACCTCCCATCCCTGGAAGTGTCCGAGGCCAGGCTGGATGGGGCTTGGAGTACCCTGGGACAGTGGAAGGTGTCTCTGCCCATGGTAGGGGGTGGAACTGGATGATTCTTAAGGTCCCTTCCAACCCAAAGCATTCCATGAGTCCATGATTTCATGATCTCTCCTACGATCAAACACACACTAAATGACCATGCTGCTTCTTCCAGCCTGATTTTCCTATTGAAAAAAAATCCCAATGTCAAAGACCATGAAAAAAGGATCAAACCCTCCCTTGTGCAGCCCCTGAGCAGCCACCCTTGATCAGCAGAAGGCAAGGTGTTGATTCCCAGACAGAGCCAACCTGTGGATCTCTTCCAGCTGCATCCTCTGTATGCTCAATATTCCGATATCACCGGGTCCCTCCCCATCTGCAGAACTCCTCTTCATGCCTGGCTGCCCCGGATCAGCGAGCGAGAGCCTCTCCTGCAGCTGCTGCGCAGGGTTTGCCGGAGCGGCTTTGGCAGCAGCTCCTTCCCTGTGCCTGCTAACAACATGTCCCCCCCGGAGTGGGCAGCACGCTCCATTTCAGCCCTTCTCCAGCCCCGTCGCTAACGAAGCCGATCCAAAGCAAGGAGTAATTGTGTTTGCAGGTGACAGGGCTGGAAGTGCAGTGCTGGGAAACACATTCTTGGCAAGGAGTCTCCGTTCGGAGGTGAGGGAGGGCAGCCAATTGCGAAATCCCTGGCAGAAATGTTTGTGTCAGAACAGTGTTGCTCTGCTCAGCCCAGCTGCTGCGGAAAATGCTGGAGGAGTGTGCCTATGGGAATGCACTGGGATGGAGAACTGGCATCCAGGGCATGGCAAAGCCTCCTGTCATAGTGTCTCTTCCAGCATGTCCCCAGGTGTGCCCGTGGCTGCTGGAGCCACTGCTCTGGAGATTTGGGGATTTAGGAAGCCTGGCAGGAAGGTGGATGGGGGGTGGTGCCTGAGGAAGGCTGCTGTTGGGAGAAGCACCTGGATTCAAGCTCTGGGCTCCAACTCTGAGGTGTGTGCTGGTGTTAATCTGGTGCAAGGATAAATAAAAGCTCTCAGAATCTGCTCTGGAACACTGCAGTGCTGGGAATGCACCACCTTTATCAGGTGGTCTAGCCAGGAGTTTGGAGTCCATTTCTTACCTCAGGAATATGCTCTTTTCACAGGAACACGTCCCATGGGAGAGGCACAGGCAGACCTCAGGGAAGGACATGAGTGGGGAGCAGAGGTAGAAGGCGCTCACGTTTCCATGAAAAAAAACCCCTCTGGATGAAATTCCTGCAGGGCCCAGACCACAGCAGAGAGGATGCTGCAGGCACTCCAAGCTGGGCTGCTCTTCCATCTCAGATTTACCAACTTTTAACAGCACACTGGCATTGTCTGGTGCCAGTGGGGCACTTGGGGCAGAGATTCCATATGGGAAATGCAGAGATCAGCCCCTTGCAGCACAGTGTAGAGCACCATGGCTGGAGGGGAGAGGGACATGTACCATTCCTTCCTTCCATATCTTCTATCCCGGTCTTGGAGACAATGTGTGGATGTGGATTCCTCAGGCTTATTCTCTCAGTTGTGTGTCCCTGGCAATTCCCAGTTTGAATTTGAGTTAATGCCTGGTGTTTCATCCCAGTGGGGACTGAGGCTGCTCCTTCTTCCTTCCCCACATTCCCGTTATTCATCTCTAGCATGCCACAAGTTTGGCTGGAGGGTGGGCAGGGATGTTGTAACCCCATTGAGGCAGGGATGTTGTCCTGTGCCCATTCCAGAGCGCCCTTCACATTTATGGTGCCAGAGAAATAATAAATAATCACAGTGAGTCATCCAGAAGCGCCCCTCGGCGGGGACTCAGATCCCACTGGGAGGAGAAGATTTCCCTTGGGGCACAACTCTTACACATGAGCTCATTATCACAGAACAATTCCCTTCAAGGCTCCATAGCCTGAACTCCATTAAAATGGATGTTCTGGCGCTGACTGATGAATTTAGAAAGCAAGAGCTGCACTCTGCTTCCAGCTAAACACGATGGAAATCCAGGGTCACTCCCTGGCCTCATTCACACGGGGTGAGGGCGATTCTGACTGCAGAGCTGTGAAAATCCATACCGCCACGAGCACAGACTCTTCATCTACTTGCCAGACACCGTTTTGCCCTGAATTCCACCCAAACCAGCAGAGATTCGCAAGGATCTGAAGGCTGGGTTGGCGCTGAGTGAAAGGAGGGATGTGATTAGAGGGGTAAAGAGGGTAAAACACAGCAGTGTGAGGTTCTCCTGCCTCTGGCCAGATCCATGGGGGAGGAAAAGGGAAACAGCCACTTTCTGTCCCATTTAGTTGCCACCAAACGTTGCACGAGTGAGCGTTAATGAGATTCCAGCGAGCAGACATCCCGAGGAACAGGCTCTCATTTGATCACGGGGGCCGGCTGCTGAAGCTGACCTCAGAAAAATGAGGAATATTTTATTAATTGAGGTCTTCCACATTTGAAAAAAAGCCTGACTTTCTGGCAAAGGAGACCTTGGAGCCTTCCATCTGCTTTTGTGAGCCTGCTGGGTGAGGGGCAGCAATTAAAAGCACTTTGAGGAGAGGAACAGTGTTTTAAAGAGCTGCAGGGAGCTTGGGAGGATGGAACGGGGGAAAGATGGGGGAGGAAAGGGAGTGGCTGTGTCCACTAGCACCCGCTGCTTCCCGTTGGGAGGTGTCACACGCCTTGGGATAGCAGTGTGAAGCAGGGATGCTCCTTGCTGGAGAAGGCAGGATCCCCCCCGGAGCACTGGGAGCCTCTGGAGGCAGCTGGATTTAGCAGCACTGAAAATGTGTCGCAGGTAATGAGCCAGTGAGACGCTGGTGTAGGACAAGGGAAGGCCAGCACAGGGTGTCCAGAGGCGTTTAAGTGCTAATTGTGTTCCTGGTGATTAACTGCTTCCACAGGCAAACCTCTGCTGTTAACACAGTCCTCCTTCTCCAGGAACCTTGTTCCCACCTGCTTGGCAGGGCTGGCACTTCCAAAGGAGTTTGGCCCCCCCACAGCCCACGGTTTCAGAGGAATTTTGGGACAGATCCCAGAGCCGGGTGCCCAAAGCTCGCTAGAAATCCAAGTCAGAGAGTTCAGCAGTGTCAAGCCCTTCTTTACAAATCTCCTGTGGGAGACCAGAGCAAGGCCCTAGGAATGCAGCTCCATCCGCTTTCCATGTGTCCATCCTCAGCTCCACATCAAGGAAGACAGAAGGAATTTTTACAGTGAGGTGGTGAGGCCCTGGCACAGGGTACCCAGAGAAGCTATGGCTGCCCCTGGATCCCTGCAGGTGTCCAAGGCCAGGTTGGACATTGCGGCTTGGAGCAACCTGGGATAGGGGAAGGTGTCCCTGCCCATGGATGGAACTGGATGAGCTTTAAGGTCCCTTCTGACACTAATGCAAATGACCTGTTTGTAACTAAAGGGAAGTGCTAGTGGGGTCTACACGACCTTCAGGACCTCCCCTCGAGCTTTTCCTGGCTGCTCTGGGGAGGAAGGCAAGGCAGAACCCCGGCTAAAAAAGCAAATGCAGGAATGGGGCAGTGGGAACACTGGGCATGGTCCTGGGAGGAGGCTGGCACAGAGAGGGAATGAGGCAGGAGGGAAAATTCAGCTTTCAGCAAAGGGAAATTCACAAAGAAGCTTTTCAGGATCAGTAATAAATTGAGAGGGGACAACAAGTCAGCAAAGGGCTGCTCTGGAGCCCAAGGAAGGGAGGGCAGGACCTCCCACTGCCTGCAGCAGGTTCTCACAAACTGCACCTGGAGACTCCAGTGCTCCCTGTGAATCCGTGGTGAGAAAACAGGCATGTCACAGCCATGGTTATTGGCCCAGATAATCCACATCCCTTTCCAAAGGAAAAAAAATCCTAATCCTCTCTCCTCCTTTCCCTATTAGCCATGTGCAGAGTTTATAATCCCTGAGCTCTGATGGTGCTGGGGGGCCCCACAAGTGGTGCTGCTGGCTAAAAAGGGATTCCTCCTCACCTCTTCTCAGAGGCCTTAAAAGAAGGGAAAAAAGGGGGGAATGAGAGGAGGTGAAGGAGAAATGAAAACCACAGTGAAACAAGCCCGTTTCACTGTTCCCAGCACTGGAAGCAAGGCAAGGAGCGAGCGCTGGCTCCGCTCCAGCACCGCGCTCTCCCGAACGAGGAGCGTGTGGGACTGGCAGCAGTTTTCCAGCCTAACCCTCCGCCACAGCAAACAGCGTGAGCTGGAACAATCCCTTCTGAAGGTGATTAATGGCAGGGAGCTGCTGGGGGGAGCTCAGCTGTGGCACGGGCTGTCAGGGGCAATGGAGGGAGAGGTATTTACCTTCCGATGGATCGCAGATGATTTCCCTCTTTTCTCTGGGCTGTTGTTCATAAATGGGTGTCTGAGAGTGACAGGAATCCCAGCCAAATGCACGGGAGGAAGGTGTTTCTGCCACTCAGAGGCTGGGCTTTGCTTAAAAGCAGCTGGAAGGATCAGGAGGGGACTCCTGCCTCCCGAAAGTTCTGATTTGCCTCAAGACAACACTGAATATGGGACTTGCTGTAGCTCAACACAGGGAGGACCAACAGAGGATTCCTGCCCATCAAGAAGTTAATATTTGGATTGAGAGAGGAGACCAGTGATGAGTGTGTGACTTTTGGAAGCTCATCACTGGGAGGTGCTGGTCTCACTGGGGCTGGCTGGGACAGGGCATGGAAATGGAACCAAGTCTGTCTCCCAGCACACCCTGTAAAGCCCAAAACAGCTCAAGTTCTCTCTCAGGGCTGTCTTAGCCCTGCCTTGCTGAGGGAACAATAAACCAAAAACCCATCCTGATTCTGGACTGAACCATACGGTGTCCAAACCTGCATTTCCCTGCTCTCTTTCCAGCCATTTCCCTGCTTTCTATCCTCTCTAAAGACCCGACAGAACCCTTCCAAAGCATTGCTGTCCCAGGAGTCACACCCAGCTCCTAAGCCCCTGAGGGTCTGAAGGACCCTCACACTGGCACCTCTCTGACATGGGCACCTACCTTTCCTGTCCGAGCCCCAAGGGCAGGCTCTTCTTCCCCAGGAAAGGCTCTCTCATCCCTAAACTCACCGTGCCTTGCAGTCCAAGCAGCCTGCAAAGGTGATGACATCGGATGAAGTCCAGCAGAAGCATGGATGGGCATCCAAAGGGCATCAAACCTCGTGGCAAAATAACCTATTAAACTCCAGGCAAGAGGAATTGCACTAAAATATCCTTGGAGCACCCTGATGATGACTCTGAGGTGAAGGGTTGGCTTTGTTTGTTTCCGGGGGCTGAGGGCAAGTCCTGGAGCTGAGTGCAATGGAAGAGAAGGGAAGTGTCATGGAAGGAGCGAGGTTACAAAAAATCAAAGAATCATTATCCACAAAGCTTCAAAAGCCCAGCCCTTGGTTCCTCCCCCACCCTGTGCCCTGTTTTCCCACAGGTTCCCCTCCACCCAGTACAACCTTGCTGTGCACTGGGATTATTTCTGGCCCTTTCCCAGTGGTTTGTGGCATTATTTCCGTATCACCTTGTTGGGATTGCAATTAGAGCCAATCTGTAACAGCCACTATCATCCCTGGGGGAGGGGGAGGTGGAAGCAGCTTTTCCAGCTCCATGTTTCTGCAGTTCCAGTTCCTCCAGCTGACCCTGGAGGTACAGGCACCCCTTGCTCATCCTGCTGAAGGTCAGGCAAGAGCATGAAATAGCCCAGAGGCCGGAGGGAAAATCACAGGAGAGTGATTGGGGCTCCTGGGAAAGGTGACGGGCAGGGTTGTTGTGCCAATCTGTGTGGGAAGGGCAGGGGATTGATTTAAACAGGGAAAATGATGGAGGGAGACAAGGAGGACCTTTTTACTCCTTTCACTGAGCTGTTTGACCAAGCGAGCTCCAGAAATTCCAAGGATATCAACCCCCAGCAGTTGGTTTTCTCTCCCAGAGCTCGCTTAATGTCTGTTACACGCTGCCCAACCAAGCAGGAAAACTTCGGATGTTCCCCTTCACTTCCTGCTCTGTCTGGGCAGAGGAAACAGAGGAGCACTGCTGGTAGTGACAGCCTTTGGAGCCTCTGGATGGAGAGCACAGAGAGCATGGAGCAGATGGAGCCATGCTCTGCCCTCCTGTGCCGGTTTGGGCCAAATTCAGGGAAACGTCCAAAAGGAACTTCTCCTCAAAGGAAGGCAGGTTATAGCTGCCCCTCCCCCACCAGGTTCGGGAAAGAAATATTCCTCAGAGGAATGTGAAAGAGAAAATAAAAACTATTTATGTAACAAACACACAGGAAAAGAATAATAATGCTAAATAATGAAATCTCTCGCTGTGGAGAGAAAACCTGAACGATTTTAGAGTCCTTCTGTGGGAGTGGTCTCTCTCCTCCTCGGAGCTGGGTCGGTGTGGAGCCCCCCTCCAGGCCGGGGGAAGGTCCCCCGGTGGGGTTCTGATGTTCTGATGTTCTGAACAAGTCCAGAAGAGACGAAAAAAGAACCCGAAGTCCCAGAAAAAACAAGGTTTAACTCTCCATCTCTCTCCAAAGAAACAGAACCGAAAAAGCTGGCTGGAAAGCAGGAAGGGTGCTTCCTCCACACTTCTCCCCACAGCAGAGAGACACAGAGGAGTGGTGACCTTGAAGCACAGACTGCTTTGAAAAAGTTCGTCTGGCCCTTTTTTTCTTTCTCTCCCCTCTCTCAGGCTCAGTTTAAAGGCACAGGAATCATGTCTGGGCATAGAGCAATGATAGGGGATACACATCATAAAGTCACCCCAAGACACCTCCCTGCAGCCTGGGTGCTCTGCCATGAGCCGGGAAGGGGCTGATTCCTGCTGGGATGGTATTTAAGGAAGGAAAACACTGGTGGTGGAGGAAGAGCAGTGATCTGTGGGGCTCACGGGCCACGTGGTACCCAGGGGAAAAGATTGGATAAGTGGGAATAACACTGTGGGGATTCAGTGCCAGAAAGGGGCCTCTGGAGAGGAGTGGTTTAGAAGGAATTGTAGTGACAGGACAAGGGGGAATGGCTCTGAGGGGGAACTGAGAGACAGTACATTTAAATGGATATTGGGAAGGAATTCTTCCCTCTGAGTGTGATGAGGTCCTGGCACAGGGTGCCCAGAGAAGCTGTGGCTGCTCCATCCCTGGAAAATGTCCAAGGCCAGGTTGGACGGGACTTGGAGCAACCTGGGCTAGTGGAAGGTGTCCCTGCCCACAGCAGGGGGGGAACAAGGTGATTTTTAAGGTCCCTTCCACCTCATTCCACGATTCTGTGATAGCTCTGGGAGAACATTTGCTGTAAGGAAAACAGTTGGGTTCATCTGCACTGGGATGTTCCTGTAATCATCTACACAAGAGAAAGTTCTTGGCAAACAGGAGGACATCCAAGAGCAGGGACATTCCTGGGTCTGCAGCCTCGTAAAGTCCCAGTTAACTCCCAGCACGTGGAGCTCACTCCCAGCACATGGAGCTCACTTCCAGCACGTGGAGCTCACTTCCAGCACGAGCCCTGGTACGAGCGCAGCACGTGCTTTGAATTAACCATGTGGTTGAGCACCAAGCTGAAGGAAAATCCATCCCAATCCCCGGTGCAGGGAATAAGAGCCCTAAGGTCCACCCGAGACCCTTCACTTGGCCCTGAAATCCTTGGGTACAGCAGGAGGAGGCTTTGTGCTGGTGTGCAGGAGAGCTGTGGAAACCATCACAGAGACCCTTCCTGGAGCAGTGAGAGGTTTCCTGGGGCTGCTCAGGGGGGTTGGGGATTGTGAATACCTCAGGGTCCAAAACCAGGGAGCTTTTTAACTTTGGCCTGAAAATGTAGATTTGCTAGAGAAACTCCTCATTTCAATCTGCAGATTTCCCAAAGCCCATGGGACAGAGATGAGGGAGAGGCAGACTGGGGAATGCTGGACTCCAGCCCCTGCTGAATCCCAGCCCAAGGCACAGGAAGATGCAGCCACTTCTCTCAGCCTCATCTGCCTTCTCCACACAATTAAACATGGGGGGACAGGGGGAGGAGGATGAGGAAAGCTCCTGACCCTGGAGATGGGATGGAAGGCACTGATGTGGGATCCTTCATGCTCGAGCCTGGTTCCAAGTTAAACAATCAGCTGGAACCTCCACACGGCTTCTCCAGGCAGGGGCTTTCCCCGAGGTGCTTTTCCACCTCCTGTTTTATGTGAAAGTTTTTGCAAGCCCTGCTAAAAACAACACAGAGGAAATGCCAAAGCTGTGAGGTGTTTTGCATTCCCCAAATCCTGTTCCTCACCCAGTCCAGCCTCCAGGATAACCCAGACTGATCCTTAGGATCCCCTGAGCTGTGCCATGGGCTGCCCTCATCCGTGGACTGCTGCTGCACTGCAGCTCCGAGCAGCTCCGTGCCCCAGAGCATCCGCAACAGCCTAAATTAGTCCAAGATTAATTCAGCAGTGCACGGGATGGAGAAAAACCTCTCAGTCCAGGCTGGCCCTGAGCACAGCCTGGTTTTCCACTCTCCATCACCTCCCCATCTCCCACTCACCCATTTCCCTCTCCGAACCAAAGGCAGAGGTGCAGCTCAGGAAGGAAAGGCACTCCCAGGGGATGGAGTGGTGTCATTTCTAATTCCAGGGGAGGTGACTTTTGGGAGGGAGGGGGAAGTGCAGAGGAGAACGATGGCAGCAGCTCCATCCCCCCCCCCCGCTTGTTGCCATGGCAACAGTGTGGGTACCAGCCCAGGGGTGCACACACCTTTCCAGGCTGCCTTCCAAACCCAGGAGCAGGGGTTGGAAATGGAGCCTTTGCATTCCCTGAGCTCTTTAATATTCCCCTGGAGTGGGTCATTGTCTCTCGTGTCAGGTAGGAGCCCTTCCCTTCCCCCTCCTGTTCCGCCGGCAGAGCACAATCTGGAGATAAAGTTCCTCTGACGGAGCCGCGGGGATGGAGGCTGTCCTGAGCCATCCCCACTGACTTTGCCAACGTGAGAATGTTGTCCTTCAGCAGCCAGAGGGTTGGGAGCAGGATGGAGCACACGGAGCTGTGGATTAATGCCTTCGCTTTCCAAGGTCAAACGTGGAGTTTTGGGGCTGAGAGTTCATTTGGTGCCTTCTCCGGGCACGCAAAGCTGGAGCACCCCCCTCAGGGGATGGTATTTCCATAGATCTTTGATCCACGCAGGTCACTGAATTCCTGTGCTCCCCCTCCTGCAGCTCCTCCCAGCTCTTGGAGCAGCACTGGGTGCTACAATGGGACAAACCCCAGAAGCTGGAAAGGGGAAAGAATTTTCCTAGAGAGGCAAAGAAAATCTGCGGATACACAGATTCTCCCTCTTCTGGTTTCAGTTAACTCGCTGCGAGTGAGCAGCACACTTTAGGGGTTATTTGTGGTTATACTTTCCAGTTTGTCTAAATAAATAGCTTGGTTTTCAAAACATAAACATGTGAAGTGGCAGGAAGTTTTGGCTTTCTCCATGTTTGTTTAGCAGCACAGCTCCTGCTGCCGTGAAAACAGGAACTCCAGCTACTTCTGTTTGCTGGGAAAAGACGAAGTGCTTTCAACAGGGAGAGGGAAAGGCAGCCTTTTAGCCCAGGATGGGTAAAAAGGAGGCATGGAAGGGAGTAAATGGAGCTTTTCTGCTGCTCATGGAATCATGGAAGGGTTGAGGTTGGAAAAGACCTCCAGGATCATCGAGTCCAACCTGCAATCAATGCCCAGCTTGTCACCCAGACATGTCCAGTTGTTCCTTGGACACTGCCAGGGATGGGGACTCCAGCACCTCCCTGGACAGCCCCTTCCCATGCCTGCCCACCCTTTCTGTGAAGAAATCCCTCCTGATGTCCAGCCTGAGCCTCCCCTGGCACAGCCTGAGGCCTTTCACTCTCCTCCTGTCCCTGTTCCCTGGGAGCAGAGCCTGACCCCCCCAGCCGCTCCCTCCTGTCAGGGAGTTGTGCAGAGCCACAAGGTCCTTCCTGAGCCTCCTGATGCTGCAAAATATCTCTGGGAGCTTCCCACCGCTCACAGCCACCTCTCCTAATCCTGACCCACTCCATGTTCTTACCCACGGAGACACAGGGATCCATCGGAGCAGGGATGGATCCAGAGGGCACTGGCATCCAGTAGAAAAGCCTGGACGAGTGATTTAAAAGAGTTCTGTGATGTTTATGGAGTTAAGGTGGGCTTTGATGACTGTCCACAGCCCATTCCCAGCGGGATTGTCTCACCAGGCGGATATTGGGAATGGCTCTTCGCAGAGAACAACTGAACCCAAGCTATTAACCAGGAGTTCTATCTGAAGGATAAGTGGAGCCTTGCTCCCATTCCTGGAGGATGGAATTTAGACACAAACAAACCCCTCTCTTCCTTCCCCCCCCCCAGTGCCATTATGGGCTAGAAGGAAGGACGAAGTACAGCACAACACTGAAGAATGGAACTGTCAGCACTGTCCCTGTTCCCGAGGAAGTCGTGTCTCCCACCTGCTGTCACCCCCTGCAAGAGCCCCCCAAAACCAGGGCCCAGAGCTGGGAGGACACTAAACTTCGATCTCATGACAGCTGGAAACTCTGACCTGTTTAAAGTCAGTGAAAGGGATTTTTTCAGAATTTAAAGCTGCAATTTTTTCCCAAATCTGCCCAAAATCTCACCCTAAGCCTTTTCCATCTTATTTTTTTTCCTACTTTAAAACTCTTGTATTTTGTTAGACCAATTTCAGCACTTTTTTCCTGACTGAGAGAGGAAAGAAACAAGACAATCTGGATGTGTTGGCTGTCGGGTGGGATTTATATTCAAATTACTCTCTCTCCCTGTGGTGTCCCCACAATTCCCATTGCAGGCAAGCTGAGATCCTGCTTTTTTCTGGTACCAGCCCCATGTGTGACGGGGGAGCACCACAAACCCTCTGCCTGTGACCTCAGACCCGAATCACAGCATGGGGTTCTCCTCCAAATTACCCCATCAGCCTCTGGAGCTTTGGGAAGGGCCATTCCCATGCACAGCTCTGGGTCTCACAGCCCAGTGAAGCTCACCCGGACTCACTGGGGACTCTTTCTTCTTTCTCCATGTCCCCACAGGATACAAACACCCTCAGGGGAACTTGAGTGGAGTTTAGGGACCAGGAGCACCCCAGTAATGTCCAAAGGGATTTTGGGGCTGGCCAGCTCTGTGGTCACTTCCTGCCTGTATCCCTTCATCTCCCTCAGAGGAATTCTCTATCCAAACGGAGTGAAGAGGAAGAACAGCCACAGTTCCTGTCTATCTTTACTGGGGAAGGGGAGATGCATATTTAGGCTCCCTCAGGTTGAGCCGTGTTTTCTGCCTCCCTGAGGATGCCCAAACATGGATGAATTTTGGGAGGAAGCTGCTGGGAAAGAGAGGGATCATGGCTCAGTCTCCAGGCTCAAGGCAGGCGAGCATGGAGTGACAAAGTCACCATAATTAGAGGAGGGAGAAGGAAAAGTTTCTCCATGGTGACTCCATGGCTTAGGAGTGCTCAGAAGAAAAAAATCCCGAGTGTTTCTAAACTGGATAACAAGCATTTCACAAAATCCATGGAATAAAACAAAGCAAATATCCCCGGAGTGGGAATTACAGCCCAGGATCTCTCCTCTCCCAGCAGATCCTTCACCTCAGTCCCTCCAGGCAGCGGAGGACAGAGAGTATCCCGGGCTGGGTCTGTGCACATAGAGCCTTCCCAGACTCTCCATCCTCAAGGAACAAAAGTTCCTCTCTGTACCTTTGTGCAAACAATAAATATTTGCAGGGACACGCTTGGAAGGAATCCTGCTCGGAGAGAGCAGCTGGCTGTGGCTCCTTTATTGCCACTGCTCAGCTGGGTGGAACCGGGGCTCGCTGGGCACTGACACAACTCAGCAGCTCCTGGAAACACCAGGAATTCACACCTGGGGCTCCTCACTCATGCTTGGAGAGGGGGTTGCTTTCACAGAATGATGGAGCTACCAGCAGCAAGAATAGCAGTGGTGACGATGATGATGGTGATGTCTTCATTTTGTTTAATTCCACCCATCCAAACACTCCCAGGCAGCAGACAGATCTTACTCTGCACAGGGATCACTCCCACCACTCCAGGTAACTGTCAGAGATACGACAGGTACGGACAAAGGAAAGGTAGGATTTTTAAGCAGGAACACAGTATTTTCCAATAATTTTTCATTTTTCCTGGGCTGGGGTGAAAAACAACTGGAACAGCTTTTTGTGGCCCTCCTCTTTCCCCCTGCTCCAGGGTTCCAGCCCATTTACTCTGGGTTTTACAGACAAGGAAATGATACCTCCTGTTCTTTCCCAACGTCCATCAGACCTCTCCTGAGCAGAATTTGGAGTCTCACATTTCCTGGGGAGCACTGCCTTTTTCATCTCCAGAATCTGGGAGAACACCTGACGTTCCAGGGACATACCAGACCTGTGTAGAAAGAGGTGATCCCTCCTCAGCTCTGCTCGCTGAGAAACTTTCAAAGAAAAAAAACCTGTGGCCTTTAATAAATCCAGATTTCTCTAAATGCTGCCTGCTCTGGCAGCCCTTGGAAGGCAGGGAATCACAGAATCAGGGAATCATTGAAGTTGGGAAAGATCTCCAAGATCATCAAATCCAGCCTGCAACTGATATCCCCATGCCCACAAAACCATATCAGCAATGTTATCTCATTTCTGAACACTTCAGAAGATCTGAGGATGTGAAGCTCAAGGACTGAAGGAGATCCCAACTTTTTGGTGTCCACCTCCTCACATCCTGGCTCCAGGAATGACCTGTGGGAACAACGCTGGATTTTGAGGTGTTGTGCAGAGTTTAGTCTCGAAGCTGGGGTAGTGTCAGCCATGTTCTCTTCAGGGAGAGAAACCAGCTCCACACCCAGACAGGACAATGTGAGCAAGGCTGCAGGAATCTGCTTCCCGTTTCCTGCACTGACATTCCCAGAAGGCTCAAGACTCCAAAAGATGCTCCTCACCTTAGGATGACCTGTGCCTCACCACTGATGACAGCTGGCCAGGAGTCTCCCAGTCCTTGCTGCTGAGTCCCTGAACACTTCTGCAGGGTTTCCAGCGGCCACATCCAGGAGACAGCCCAGCTCCCAGGAGAAAGAAATCCCAGGAGTAACAGAAACCCAGCAATGTCTTTATTTAACACCGCTGGACCATGGTGCCAGATCAAATACATGGGATCCACACATGAGTGATGGAGATGCATTCGGGTTTGGAGAAGGAAAGATCTGCCTTCCATCTGCTGGAAGACATCTGTCCACCCCTCAGCAGAAGCTGTGGTGGGGTATTTTGTTCCAGACAACCAGCCCTGCCAGCTCCTGCCACCTGCTCCCACGTACCTGCCGTTCCCAGAGCATTGGGAAGAGCTGCTCCTCCTCCCAGCCAGGGAAAAGAGCAGCAGCAGCCTCAGAGCAGTAATGGCCCCATTTCTCCTGGTGGAATTTGGAGGGTGACTAAGAGTGATGGCAGCTATCAGCTGCTAAGTGTGAGCAGCTGGACCAATGACATGTCCCAGCAAAATTCCAATGGTTTTTTATTTACGGACCCATGCAAACGGCAAATGCAGCGCTGGCATTTGCTCTAACTCTGGGTCAGGTCTGCTCTCTCCAGTCCAGCATCCCAACCACCTGCATGAGCTGGGATTCCAGGGAAGATGAGAAGTTCCCTGGTCCCTGCTGGTGGCAGGAGCAGATCTGTGGCTGCTGCAGCTGCCTGGGGCGGGTTCCTGCCCAGAACATTGATTAGAGATTAAGTGCTGCTTATCACAGTGCTTGGGCCCAGCCTGGTGACAGCAGGAGGAAGGCACCAAGAGCCCATGGGGGATTTGTCCCCTATTCTGGGAGGGCAAAGGGCTGCCGCTCAGATTCCTGCTGCTTCCTCCCCCATAAGGGAACAACCCGTTAGTGCTTCCTCCCAGGAGCAGTGCTGGAAACACAGGGAGAGCCCTTGCACAATGTGTATTTTCCATGGATGCACGCTCCCTTGCTGAGTCTCTTCCAAGCTGTCTCAAAGGGAGGAGGGATAAGTCTTGCTCTCTGAGTGGCTGCCAGCTGCCAGCCCCTCTGGCAGAGTGGGAAGCAGAGCCCTGGCACCTCAGCACCTCCTGAAAACTCAGCCCCATCAGGCCATGAGCAAACATCCCCACCCAGAATGCAAACCTTGGGATATCCAACTGCTGTGGCCAAGCTCCAGCAGGTCATTTGGGAACGATGCCCACCAAATCCCAGTGATGCTGCCTGTGCCTGACTCCTCTTTTTCCATATTTTGAACAGAGTTTGTGAAAACATGCATTATACAGCAGGTGTAACACACACAAGGAGACACTGGAGCATGAGGCAAAGAACGGTTCCCGTGTTGATTTGAATTCTCCCAGCCACACAGCCGCTCCCATAAATTCCTGTGACCGAGGGAATCTGTATTTCAAAACACACATTAGAAAAAATATAATTGAAATGGAGAGACCGAGATAAATTTGTGTTATCAGGTGCAGTTACCAAGGCAGTAAATCATTGTCACAGCATAAGCTCTTATCCATATTTCCATATTAACACCAAACTTGGACTCAGGGCTGGTGCTGCTGCACAGAAAAGGGATCAGCACATCCTGATGCTGTCTGGGGCTGGTGGCTGTCACCAGGGACTGAGCAGAGCCAGCGCCGTGTCCTTGTCCCACTGGGATCAGACAAAATCTGCGGCGCTGGGGGAGTGAATGCCCCAAGCTGTTCCTGTCCCAGGGCACCCTCACAGCTCATCCATGGAAAAACTCTGCACCCACAGGGGAGTGACACATGACTGTGACCCAGGGCGAGCTGGTGACCTTGATGGCAGTCTCAGCCTGCCCAGGGGACAGACAAAGAGCAGCGAGGCTCTCGCTCTCCAAGCTCAAATCTCCGAGCAATCCCAAAGGTTCGGCACGAAACTTAAACCTAAGGATCCACGCTGGCTGCACTCCCAGGGGAAAAGACAAATCCCTAACCCTGTGTGCCCTGGAATTGTGCTCCTGGTGCCTCTGAGCCCTCCAAGCCTTCACAAATACTGTCCCCCCCTTGTAATCCCTGTCACAGATTCTCCATGGCCCCTTCCGGAGGGTCCCAGCCATCAGCAACCCCTCTGCCACTTGCCAGGCCCCATCCTGAAAGACTCTGCATTGCTCAGGGAGGCTTGTGGTGTCAGACAGGCGTTCCACGACTGCCCTCCTTGCACCCCCAACCCAAAAAGGACTAAATTAAGGTCTCTGCCTGTGTGGGAATCCATTACAAACACCAATAAACAGAGCCAACATTTGCTTCTACTTGAGATAATGTTTTGGCCGCAGCTGTGCCTCTTTACAGGCAAGACATAAAACCTTGGTGAAGGCTCCCCAATAAACACCCTCATCTTTAAAGGACTTAAAGCCTCACAAGAAAAGCTGTGTTAGTTACCGACCTGACTGATACTCGTTAAAGTAAAGCTGAGATAATTCTTCCCTAAAATAAGCTGCCCCTAGGAATGCACTGAAGGAGCTCGGTCAGCGTCGTCATTTTTCCTTTCATTCCCTTGCTTTTTCTGGAAGAGGAGAACACACACATCTCAGCGGAGAGAACGCTGTAAAACGAAGAAGTAATTTTTGGGCAAACTGTCAAGGTTTCATTCCAAACCCTAAATCTTTTTGTTGAAACCCAATGGTTTTCCGGTAAAACCTGTTGGCTCCTGACAGGGATTTTTTTTTGTGCTACTGGGTCAGCACTTTCCTTGCATAATGTACAAGTAAATGACTCTTCCCTGCCCACATTCTGATGCCTCTGGAGGAATGGGATGCAGTCACAGAGTCTGTGCTTCCCGTGCAGGGCCTGTCCCCACTGAACAGAGGAGGAGAATAGTGACGGTACCAGCATAAAAATCATCATTAAAAAAATTACAACAGCTGCTCCTGCCCCTGGGTGCTGAAAATTCCACTACCCAGCCATTATCCCATCATATCCTGGTAAATCTGAAGTGCCAATCTATTCCTAGAGCAGCCCTGGCCTGAGCTGAGACAACCCCTATGATTAGTTTTATTCTGCCGAAACCCAGAAGAAATTGCAGGGGGTGATCCCACTGGATGAGCTCCCTCCATTACCTTCAGTCACCTCCATAAAATACATGAGGAGACTGCAGGAAGAGCTTTTTCCTGTCTGCAGCTTCTTCCCGAGGGGCAGTGGATGGGCAGCTCCATTTCTGCTCTCTGTCACCAGGGGCAGGACCCCAGGAACAGCTGGAGCTGTGTCAGGGCAGGGTTAGGTTGGATTTCAGGGAAAGGTTCTTCCCCCAGAGGGTGCTGGGCACTGCCCAGGCTCCCCAGGGAATGGGCATGGCCCCGAGGCTGCCAGAGCTCCAGGAGCATTTGGGCACTGCTCTCAGGGACAGGGTGGGGTTGTTGGGGTGTCTGTGCAGGGCCAGGAGCTGCACTGATGATCCTGTGGGTCCCTTCCAGCTCAGCCTATTCCATGATTCTGTGATTCCATGATTTGAGGTTGAATCTGGCATGATTTTAACATGATTTTTAGTGCTGAAAGTGGAATATCCATCCAGGGTGGGGGCGAAGACCTCTGGAGAAACCATGACCCCCTTCTAAGCCAACCCAGGGCAGGGGATGGGATACACTTGGAGTGTCTATTTTATTTTCCAGTGGACAGCAGAAAACCCTCAGGAAAAACCTCGGGAACTTCTCGCAGCAGAACAAACACATGGCAGAGGGTTCTTTATTTTTGATGGGCTGGACGAGGGCCAGAAGCTCCATCTGTTCTCCTACACCTCTCCATGCTGGAGCCAACCCACCCATTGCCCCTTTCCCTTCCCTTGGACTCTTGGAAAATTTATTCCCCTATTTCCTGCCTGAGTAGAAGAAGCAAAAGAGAAACTTGCTGATTGATTTGAGTCTCGGAAAGTCCCTGTCATCTTGTTTGATGACTTCATTGCAGAAATGAAAGAGGCAAGGGAAGAGCAATGTTTTGAAAACAATTTGGAGCAAGAGGAGGAAGGTGGTAGGAGGGGAGCCACGGGAAGTTGATGGCCTTTATTCCTCAATTCCCATGTAGCGCCTGGCTTGCTGCAGGCTATGGAGAGAAAGCAAAATTGTTATGATTCTTATTAGCTTTTATTTTATAAAGCCTGGCCCACGCTCTGTGGGGGTTTCCAGCTGGAGCTGCAAATCAGAGGCACGGCTGGCGCCTGCTTGGCCACCTCGTCATTCCATTAATGTCCCATTAATGTCCCACCTGGCCGCGGGGACCGGGGTCGTGCTGCCAGTCACGGGCCAGGTGGCTGCTTCGGGGAGCCGGTGTGGGTGGCTGCAGCACGGCCCTTTGTACCCTGCTGCTGAAACACGGCTGGCACACACCGGGAGCGACTGGAGCGCGTCACTCACCCAGCTGCGGGAACAAAGAGAGCGCTCCCTGCTCCCTGCAGAACAGCCAGCTTGGATAACAAACACCAGCAGAACGACAGCTCCCAGGGAGCCAAGGCAGCAGCATCCATGGCCAGGGCTCTTCCACAGCCCTTCGGCTCCCTGAGGGCCAAATAGGACCCTCTGGATTCTCCCAGCTCTGCTGTGCCCAGCAGCTTTTCTGTCCTGCCAGAGAAGGTTTCAGCCTGGAGAAGAGAAAGCTCAGAGCCTCTTCCAGTGCCTAAAGAGGCTCCAAGAGAGCTGGAGAAGGATTTTAGACAAGGAGGAACAGAACAAGTGGAATGGCTTCAAATTGCCAGAGGGCAGGGATAGATGGGATATTGGTAAGGAATTGTTCCCTGTGAGGGTGGTGAGGCCCTGGCACAGGGTGCCCAGAGAAGCTGTGGCTGCCCCTGGATCCCTGGCAGTGCCCAAGGCCAGGTTGGGCAGGGCTTGGAGCAGCCCGGAACAGTGGAAGATGTCCCTGCCCATGGCAGGGGGTAGAACAAGATGATTTTTAAGATCTCTTCCAATCCAAACCATTCTGGGATTTTAAAAGCAGGGTGAGGCCACGCAGAGCACCTGGAGTGTTCCTGTGTGGGTACTGTCAGTGTCTGTGCTCAGCCTTTCCTCAGTGTTTGACTTCCCAGCTGCTCCACACACCGGAGTGACGATTCCCCAGTGCTCCCACAGGTGATTTGAGGGGGGGAAATAACAAACCTAACAGCTCCATTATTTATTCCTTGTGTTGGCACGCTGGGAGGCAGCAAATAACATGGAGCACCGTGGTGGAAGGGGCTGTGTCCTAGGAGGAACACTGGCTCCAGTGAATTTGCAGCCTAAGTGGATGAGACAGACATGGGGTGGGAGAGGGAACAACGGCCAAAAAAGAGAGGGTTTTGTTCAGCCCTAATCTCCAGGCAGGAAAGGGTGGCTTTGTCAAGGAATACAGGGGGGATTTACACTAAAAGGAGATTCCTGTTGTGGGGTGGGCAGCAGGAGCTGTCCAAGGAGCTGTCCCCAGGAGTGTGGCTTTTGTGGTGCCACAGGCACAGCTCCCAGTGAAAGACAGCCTTGGGAGAACAGGAGTGGGGTTTTACCTCTGGCACTGGTGAGATCCTGCATAAAGCAGTGATTGCTGCTCCCGAAAATCTGCTCTTCCTCCCCTCCAGGTCATTCCAGAGAGCTGGCACAGAGCCCAGATTCCTGCACGGGACTTGCACACACCACTCCAGTAGGGAAATAGTCCTTATCCTAACCTAAACAGTGAGGAACTCAGCGGGAGCCAGAAATATGCCAGTGCTCCACTTGCTTTTTAGGATTAAAAAAACTCTTGAGAAGACACATTTCTCAGTAATCATTGCAGTGCAGGAGATAGGAGGCAGATTATGCTAATTGCCAGCAGAAGCGTAATGCTCAGCAAATCCCAGCAAATTCCAGTATGCTCCCAGACACATTCCTGCCTGCCATTTGCTCCTGTGTTTATCTGGGGAGGTTGCTGACAAAGGAGGGAAATTATTTTTTAGAGCAGAATTCTTGGATTTTGACTCTAAACAGGGCAGGAAGCAAACAGGCAACCTGCAGGGATTTCCTTCCAGCAAAGGAAATGCAGTGAGATTCCTCGGGACAATCCCCATTCTGTGGGCTCAAGGGAATGGCTCAGGGGGAGCCTGAGGAAAAGGAGATGTTTGGGGGTTGTAAGAGAAAGCTAAGCCCAGAGGATCAATAGCAGCACATTTCTATGTGATGGCAGCGCAAGAGGCATCGATCCCCGCAGGGAACTGAGCCCAGAGGGCTGGAACACAGGGAATGTGTGCTGTGCCTCCTGGGAAAACTGCTGGAACACAGGGAATGTGTGCTGTGCTTCCCAGGAAAACTGCTGGAACACAGGGAATGTGTGCTGTGCTTCCCGGGAAAACTGCACCTCAGACCCACTGCAAAGGGTTCACACAGCCGGATGGGGCTTGGTTCCAGCAACTCCTCTGTGAGAGGAAGGCCTGTCCTGATCCTGAGGGCTGGGATCAGGAAGCAGTCGGGAATCACCACAGCTGATATGCTCTTCTCCCAAGGAGGGAAAGCCTCCTTGGTGTGTCCATGCCAAGTCCCAGAGCTGCTGATTTAGGTGGGAGAGAGCGTTCGGGCAGTTCTACAGAAATGTTGGGAAAGACCTCCAAGATCTGTGAGCCCGGCACTTCTTTGTTCACCACTGAACCGTGTCCCCAAGTGCCACACCCACGAGTTTGCTGAACACTTCACAGAATTCCCAGTCACAGATTTCACGGAGTATTCTGAGTGGGAGGGGACCCACCGGGATCACCGAGTCCAACCCTCCAGGGAACGGCCTGTTCTGGGATCACAGCCTTGGTGTTGTTAGCTCCATGCTCACCTCCACCGCTGCCCTGGGCAGAATGTCTGACCACCCTTTTAGGGAAGAAATTTTCCCTGATGTCCAACCTGAGCCTCCCCTGGCACAGCCTGAGGCCATTCCCTCTCCTCCTGTCCCTGTTCCCTGGGAGCAGAGCCCGACCCCCCCTGGCTGCCCCCTCCTGTCAGGGAGTTGTGCAGAGCCACAAGGTCCCCCCTGAGCCTCCTCTTCTTTGGAGTTCCAGTGCTGAGCATCCCAGCTATCACCCCGAAATCCCAAGCCCAGAATTTGGTGCACAAGCACTGAGCTCCACCCCAGCAGTGACCCTGGTGTGACACAGGCGAGGCCTTTCTCCAGCCTGGCTGTGGCACCAGGGCAGTGCAGCCTAACCCAGCAGCTCCGGGGAGATGAGGGATGTGGTTACAGCCTTCTCGTGTCTGAGGCCCAGAGGCAGGGAAATGCATCCTTAACCAAGGGTGAAACGCCACCATCACACTCCGCTCTTTCCCACCGTTATCTGCTGCAGTCACACTGGGACTGACGCTCCCATCTCTCGGAGGAACTGGTCTACCTGATTGCTGATCTGCCTCAGGCATCACCAAACCAATGAAAGGCACTCCACTGCAACCCCCAGGGCCAGTTTTGCCGTACAGGGAGCACAAAGTCAGATTTCCATAGATTGGTGCTGGTTCAGTTCCAACGGCTTGGAGAGGAGTGACGCTGCCTCAAATTTAGAGTCATGGGATCCCAGAATTTGGGTTGGAAAGGAGCTTAAAGCCCATCCAGTCTCCCCCCTGCCATGGGCTGGGACACCTTCCACTAGCCCAGGTTGCTCCAAGCCCTGTCCAACCTGGCCTTGGACACCGCCAGGGATCCAGGGGCAGCCACAGCTTCTCTGGGCACCCTTTGCCAGGGCCTCACCCCCCTCCCAGGGAAGAATTTTTTAGCTCACACAATTTCTCTTTCTGCTCAGGATTCCCAGCTCAGAGCCTGAGCTGCCAGCACTGAGTCTCCTCTTCTTTATTAAATAATTACTGAACCTTCAGACTCCCTGAACAAATCTCCCCGGTGCCCCGTGTGATCAGCCGGAGGCTCCACCATGGATGGAAACTCTGGAAATAATGCACACCACCACCTTGTGCAGGCAGCTGCAGAGAGGATTTTCAAGGCGTTTCTTTCCAGAGGGAGAGATCCATTTCCTTTCTCATTACCTGGCTCTGTGCAGAGACACCAGGCTCTGCATCCACAAGCAGACCCCTCTCCTGCTCCCAGAGTCCCAGTTGCTGTTTAGGAAAGGCCACAGGTGGGTGTTTACAAGCACAAGACCACACACTCCTAACAGGAGAACAGATTGGGAGTCCTTGGAGGATTGCACAGGACAAAAACCTTTGGGATAGAAACTGATCCAGCAGATGGAGAGATGAAAAGGATGGGTGATCCCCCGATGCCATTGCTGCCACCAGGAATGTGTGGTCCTGCAGGGAGGGCCTGGGAAGACGCCTCCACTCTGCTTTTACCTCTAGCACACTATTTAATGTCCTCTGGGCCTTATCAGGGAGGCTCTAGGATCGTGCTGAAGTTTTTTTAACCCATGGAATTGGATTCAGGCTGTGAGGGGGGGTGAGGCCCTGGCCCAAGGTGCCCAGAGAAGCTGTGGCTGCCCCTGGATCCCTGGAAGTGTCCAAGGCCAGGTTGGATGGGGCTTGGAGCCACCTGGGACAGTGGAAGGTGTCCCTGGCCATGGCAGGGGGAGCGACTGGATGAGCTTTAAGGTCCCTTCCAACCCAGAGCATTCTGGGATTCCATGATAGGCACTAAGGTGAAATCAAATCAAATCAAACAAATTTTTGGGTGAAAGAAATAGAACCACCCAGGGAAAGGCAGATTGACTTTTATTCCAGAAAACTTATGGGTAATAGTGGAGGTGAGATGGGTAGTTCCTTTTTCAGACAGTACCTCTGTCCAGTGCCCTGCAACAGGGGACACTGACACTGTGTTGAAGTGACATTTTTATTTGCCGTAATTTAACGTCAGCTCCAAAGAGATCGGATTTTTCCTGGCACTTCGTATTCTGGCAGGAGAGTGGGACTGATGAGGTCTGATGCAAAGGCAATGAAAAATGTGAGAGATCTCCATAAAGAGAAGCAGTCAGCTTTAAGGTTCAGCTGGATGAACTGCTCCAAGGATTTATGGTGGAAGGCAGAGCTACGGCAGCTTCCGAAATCATTGCTGCAGTCACACACAGAAGGGGAAGGGACTCCAGCCTGGCTGAGGGCAGGGCAACATCCAAACCAGGCTCATCTCTCACGGCTCGCTCTGGATGTTTCCATGTGCAGAAATGACTTAGGAGAGTAAGTGCCACCACCTTTAAATCAGACCTTAATATCTCATTAATTACAGACTTAAAATCACAGAGGGGTTTGGGTTGGATGGGACCTTAAAGCCCATCCCATTCCACTTCCTGCCACGGGCAGGGACACCTTCCACTGTCCCAGGTTGCTCCAAGCCCTGTCCAACCTGGCCTTGGACACTTCCAGGGATCCAGGGGCAGCCACAGCTTCTCTGGGCACCCTGTGCCAGGGCCCCCCCACCCTCACAGGGAACAATTCCTTCCCAATATCCCATCTGACCCTGCCCTCTGGCAGTGGGTAGTCATTCCCCCTTGGCCTGGCACTACAAGTCTTGGTAAAAAATCTCTTAATCTTTCTTGAAAGCTGCTTTTATATATCGAAAGTCCTCTATAAGGTCTCCCTGGAGCCTTCTCCTCTCCAGGCTGAACAACCCCAGCTCTCCCAGCCTTTCCTCCCAGCAGAGCTGCTCCATCCCTCTGCTCATCCTGGTGCCTCCCCTGGGCCCTCTCCAGAAGCTCCACGTCCTCCCTGTGCTGGGCCCCAGGGCTGGGGCAGCTCTGCAGGTGGGGTCTCACCTGAGCGGGGCCGAGGGGCAGAATCCCAATCCCTTCCCTGCTGCCCACACTGGGGATCAGCCCAGCACAGGGCTGGGATCAGTACAGAAATCCCTGTCTTGGCCTCCAGACCCCAAAACTCCATAACACAAGACAGGGAGAAAAAAGTCTTTCCCTGAATCACAGGTGAGGTCCTGTCCTCCCAACACCTGCACAGACCTTGCAGGCATCAAAAAGCAAAGGGAATTGTCCCCAGGACGTTCATGGAGCAGAATCCTGTCACCCTTCCTGCCACCCACCCCTGTGGGGCCCCTGGGACACCCAACCTGGCTCACTTTGGTGAGGATACGTCTCAGGACCAGCTTCTCTTTTGGCATTTCATCACATTCCAACCAGCAACATGAGGGAAAGGGAAGAAAATCCTCTATTTTTAGCAGATAAAATGCAAATTTAAAGCATTACCTAATCCAGAGCATTTGTGGGACTGCACTTCATTGGTTGGCTGCAAAACCCTGATGTGGGAGGAAAGACAAAGGCAATGAGCTCCCCCTTCCCAATTCCAACCACACAGGTGTATCCATGCATTGGAATGAGGTGCTGAACTGGGCCAAACCAGGTTGGGGTTAATAGAAGTTTTACCAGAATAACACATTTTATTGATCTGCAGATGTGTAAATAATGATGGGAAATTATCCTGAAAGTTATCCTGGAAGTCATGCTGGAAGTTACCCTCAAAGTATCCTGAAAGCCCTTCTTATGCAGCCACCAATTTATACGAATGTCCCAGAATGCTTGGGTTTGCCAATCAAAAATTGGGAGCATGTCCTTCTCGGGAATTTGCTAAATTACCCATGGAATAGAATCATTTAGGTTGGGAAAGACCTCCAAGGTCATCAAATCCAATTTTTGCTCAATGTCCCACCTCGTCACCTAGCCCAGAGCTCTGAGTGCCACATCCAGGCGTTCCTTGGACACCTCCAGGGATGGGGACTCCAAACCTCCCTTCCAATGGAATACATCCCAAACTCACATCCTGCCCCAGGAGCTCCCTGCCTGGGGCTCACGTGTGGGGATAAGGGACAAATCCATGCCAAGGAGGGAAAACAACCCTGGGCAACCTGGGATAGTCAAAGGTGTCCCTGTCCACAGCAGGAGCTTGGAATGAGATGAGCTTTAAGGTCCTTCCAGCCCCAGTCCTGTGATTCTCCTCCCTCCTCCTGCTTTGGGGGGATGGAAAGCTGTCCCCATAGTGGGTTTAGGATCCCAGCCAGGGAGCTTCTCCTGCATCCATGGAAAGCAGCACAGGGGGTTTTGACACTGGCTTCAGCAGAGACAAGCAGGAGCAGGGAGGGGCTCTGGGGCCGGAGCCCCCCACCTCCACAGGGATGGTGTTTTGTACCTGGCAGCCCAAAATCGCTTCCAGTTAAACCCAAAACCCTACTCAGCAGCACCTGCCAGTTCCCCAAAATGTAAATTTTTCCAGGCAGACGATATTGATATGCACTGACATTCCACAGGGGGCTGGGGGAGTTGGGAATTTGCCAGAAATAGGCAGCTCTTACTTCTGCTTAAAACTCACTTTTCATCTCACATTCAATTATCAAGCAGAGAATGTATTTTTAGCAGCTGGCATTAGGAGAGCGCTGTCACTTTTGTTCCAGCCTGACTTGAAAGTTGCATTTATGGGAAGACTTGGAAGAGTTTGTGCCTTTTCCTGTCCCAAAACTGGGAGAGAGGAAGAAGGAAAGGCTTGGCAGGTGTCTCTAGACCCCCCAAAAGAAAAGAAATCCACGCTGAGGGTGGTTCAGGGAATTGGGGTCTGACGCAGAGCTGGCAGGGATGACAGAGAGACAGAAAATGAGGCAGCAGAGGAAGCTGATGGTTGACAGTGCCATTTTTAACAGGATACCAGTGCTCAGGATTCAGGCACCTTCCTGCCCCTGTTGCAGCAGCAGGAAGATGAAGCAGTTTGGAAGAAATCTGTCAGAAAGACACGGCTCTAATCCCGCTCTTGGAGGTCCCCATCCCCCTGACACGCAGTGCCACCACCCGCAGCCCCCCCCTCACCACGGGGGTCTCACCTGGGGGTTTGCCTTGCAAGAGATGGATGGCACAGGGCTGTTGGGGGAAGCAAAGGAAGTTGTTAAAGCCTCTTGTCTCCCTCTCCCTTTCACAATGCACCTTTTATTCCACTGGAAATACGAACCAGCCCGGTTAATGCTCGGGATTAGATTGGAAAGAAAGAAAACAAAAGGAAGCAGTTGCCTGGGTTAGGAGCGTTTGGAGCTGCCGTTGTAGCGAGTCTCTGCTTCTTGCCAGGTGTTTTGTTGAGTTCAAGTAAAACATCAAAGTCCATTATCTTCCCCGCCTTGCCCTCAGCTCCTCGAGCCGGCGCACAGCACAAAATTAATTTGGTTTATTCCAGCACACGCGATAGCCGCCTATCTTCCCGACTCCCTGGCTGCAAGGAAACAAATTTCCTCCTTAAGCACTTTCCACTTGACCTGCTCTTTTCTCCACGGAGAAAATTGAGGTCAGGGAGCTGCTGTTGCGCAGTGGCTGCCGCTCTCCCTGCGCTCTGTGGCCGACACAGGCGCGGGTCCCTGCCCTGCTGCCGCCGGTGGCTCCGGATCTCCCAGCTGGGGCTGCTCCCTGCTCCCTTGGGACCCTGGCAGATTTAGGAAAGCAATGGCTGCATTTCCCTCTTGGTCCAATTATTTTTTAAGCTTCTGCTGTGCTGCTGGAGAGGTCCTTTCTGGTGAGGCCTGGAAATAAGAGCAGAGCTGTGGTGGGGGCAGAGCTGGCAGGAGGCGTGGGGAGCAGTTAGTGGCTCCAGCCATCCCATTAACAGGCAGATGTGTGTGGGCTAAACTGAGCTGGAAATGCAACACGAGAGGAATCTGTGTCCACGTTTCTTTCCTCCTTTGTTATTTCTGCTTAGAAAAGCGAGCACAGACCCCCTGAGTCTCCCCACGCCCTCCCTGCCTGGCGCTGGGCGTGCCTGGAGCCATGTGGAGGGGATGGGAGGTCACTTCCAGCCCATCGGACAAGTCCTCAGCTTCCCTACGTGCTGGATCGGCGCTGCCAGGGATCTGGTACTGACTCCCATGCCAGGGTGGTTCTCCAGCTGTTTGCCATGTGCTGGATGGGCACTAGAAGCAGAGCAGAACCTCAGAGCCCATCCCCAGTGTCACCACACGGGCTCTGACACAGGCACACAGGGTATGGCCGTGCCAGTTCCGGGTGCCTGGATTCTCCTGGCGCTGCCACAGGGACTCCCAGCACCGCTGACACCACCCACCACCCTCACCTGCATCCCAGGGCTGCCCAGCGGGGCGAGGAGGGCAGGGAGAGGAGGTCAGCGCTCTCTCTGCAGCTCATCACACGCTGACTGACAGCAGCTCCCGCAGTGCCAGGCCCAGGCTGCTCCATCAGGGAGCACAATGTCCCGTCAAGCTCCTGCAGCCCTGAGGACTGCTTCTGGAGGACGGGGCAGGGATTTCTCCCTGCCAGAGCAACCCTCCTTTTCTCACTGCAGCCAGCTCAGGGTGATGGTGAGAGGGAAGTGGAGGTCCAGGCCAGCTCCAGGGGCTGAGGGAGCAGAGGCTGGAGCTCTGAACCATGAGAAGGAAGGTCAGTGACCAGCCCGTGGGAGGGACCCACACTGTGTGTGAAACCTGCCGTGCTTGCAGTTATTCCATCCCTGCAACCAGAAGGGATGAAGAGAAGTCCAATTTAAAAGCACAGATGTGGAGGCACTCTTTGGGTCTTCAGTCCCAGAGGGAAGAGTTTGGCCTTGGCAAAGAAAGGGTCCCAGTCCTGCATTTTCTTTACCCACCTCCAATGGATTCATCAGGTTTGTTCCATGTCCCACGGGCTCTGTGGAGAGGAAGCCGGGCCACCGTGGGAGCCCACAGTCCACCGGGTTAGGCCTGACAGGCAGAGCCAAGAGCTCCTCCAGGTAATTGTTGCTTCAGGAGCCCGTTAATGTGGATATGCAAATTCCTGGAGCACAGCAGCGCTGATGCCAGCTGTGCACCTCTAATGACTGCAGGGCTACCAGCTCAGCACTCCCATCACTCCTTGATTACCATTTATCTACTTCAGGGAGGTGCCTGGAGAACCCAAACATGACCAAAGCTCTGGGCAAAATCCCCGCAGGGCAGGTGCATCCCAAGAGCTGAGAGATTGTGTGGCACAGATGGGATGTCCTGGCAAGGAGCTGGGCTCCATGATCCTCATGGGTCCCTTCCAGCTCTGGGTATTCTATAATTCTATGATTCCCTTTGGAAATGGGCAAGATCCACCCCTTCCCACACAGAGGGGGGAAAACCAGGATATCATGGTTTCAGCATAAGAGAAAAATAAGGATAACCAAGGATGCATCAAGCTGAAGGCAGCAGACTTCCTGCCCAGTCCTTGGGTGATACCGCTGCATTTTACCTGCTCTCAAATAAACTGCTGTATTTCTGAGGTATCAGGTAAGCATATTTTTCCCTAATTCCCATATTTGATTATTGATTTCCAGGGAAAACTTCCTGCCTTGCCAGTACCCGGAGTAAGATACAGTGAATAATTCCCAAGAAATGATTTTCGGGACAAATCCCGGCTTTTCTCTCTGCTCCTGGAACACACACGAGCTAATTGTGGTTTCTTTTTGCTGGAAATGATTCCACACCTTGGCCGGTGATTTCGAGCGTTTGTTTTTCACCGTGTGAGCTGGTTTTGGGAAGAAATCTCAAAACTCATGTCAGTGCTGGATATTTGCATCCAGATGATTGTGAGTTGCTCTCATTGCCTTCCTTCCTCTCCTTTCAGGGCAAAACAAACCCACCTAGAAGCGACAGCCGGGGAAGCAGCAGCGAGTGGCTGCCAAATAGTTCCTGTCTGAGCTCTGAAGGATTTGCTGAGGCCACCGCACTTAGAGCCTCCCCAGCCACACGAAGGCCGTGCTGCCAAAGGCTAATAAAGATGCCTAAGTGGTGAGTGCATTATAATTACCTATCAGCTCGTTTGCAAAAGCACCAGCAGTTAAAAGGCAGCAAATGAAACGATCCCGGCCTTCCTCGGCTTCCCACATAATGAACAAACACATTGCCCATGGCAAGCTCACAGGAACAGATCTTTCATTACGATAAAAGAGTCTTAACCTTGACCAGCCGCTCTGCTCTGCCTTCATGGCAGTTGTTCCACAACTCAAATAGTTTGTTTTTCAGCCCTTTGATTCCTGCAAAATGCTACAAAATCAAGCATTTCTTATTCAATAGATGCACACGAGGCTTTTTCATATTTCTTCAGATCTTCCTTGCGCAGTTTAGAGCAGAAAGTGTCTGGCATAAATTCCTGATTGCATTATTAATGTGGAAAAGGGAACATCTGAAGTTAATCTATTCCACTAATGGGTGCTATATAATACATTAAGTCAGGTTAAGAGTGTGATATAATAAAGATCTGCTGGGTGAGATATTCTGAGATTACTGATTTAAGCATAATGGTTATTTTGGTCAATGGTTATAGATTTTTAATAGAATTCCCATCTGAGTGCTGGCTGAAAGGGGAGGAAATTGTGTTCTGGACCAAAATGAAACAACCCCTTGTAACAGTCCTGGGGCAGTTTTGGGCCACCGCCATATGAAAAGGATCTAAAGCATCCAAAGGAGGGATACAAGGATGGGGAAGGGTCTGCAGGGGCCACAACCAGGAGCAACTAAAGTGGCTTGGTCTGTTCAGCTGGAGAAGAGGAGACTGAGGGCAGAGCTCATCCCAATCCACAGCTTCCTCCCGAGGGGCAGCTCCCATCTCTGCTCTCTGGGACCAGGGACAGGACCTAGGGAATGGTTGGAGCTGTGTCAGGGCGGGGTCAGGTTGGATTTCAGGGAAAGGTTCTTCCCCCAGAAGGTGCTGGGCACTGCCCAGGCTCCCCAGGGAATGGGCACAGCCCCGAGGCTGCCAGAGCTCCAGGAGCGTTTGGACACCGCTGCCAGGGATGCCCAGGGTGGGATTACTGGGGTGTCCTGGGCAGGGCCAGGGGTTGGACTGATGATCCCTGTATATCTCTTCCAGCTCAGAATATTCTATGGATATTACCCCTTTTGTTTTCCCCAGAACAAGTTCCCTGGCGATTTCTAAAATCTTTGTATTAAAAGAATAAAAATGTAGATTTCAAGCATCTGATCAAAGGGATGAGAATTTCTTGGTGCTCACATCACTCAATTCAAATGTCAGCTTAGGAGGTGAGTGAGTCTATGGGCTGGTCTTCAATTCACAAGGAAAAGGAATATACAAGGAAAAGGAGTATACAAAGAAATGTATCAGCTGTGCTCTAAGACATTTTTTTCCTTTTTCTGTCTAGATCAACAAAACTGAACATATTTCACCCTGGAGAAAGGACCTCCTCCTGGATTCCAAAGGGATGAATAAGCAGATCCATTTCAAGGACTCCACAGGCAGCAGGATTGCCCTGAACACTGCGTTGCAGCTCCCATTTTTTCCTGCCACAAAAGCACAAGGTATCAGCTCACCTCAAACCAAAGGAAAAAAATGAATGTGATGCTTGGAGAAAACTCTTCTCCAATGCTGTATTCCTTGGGGATTTCCTAGGGAAAAAATCAAACTCGTTCTAAGGCAGGGTGAAACCCCCATGGGCTTCCCGAAAAACGGCAGGGAATGTTGGGTTTATTCTGTGCCAAATTTCCCCGTGTGGATCCCGATCCTTCCCTCTGCCCCCAGCAGAGCTGCAGAGCCAGGCAGAGGGAGGACAGATGTGCACAAAACCAGGGAACCTCGGGTTCACCTTTCAGTCGTTCCAGCCAAATGCAAGGCTCCCTGGCCTCTCCCAGGCAGGAATATTGTTAGGGATGAGCTGGGAGAGGCTGAGGTTTCAGCGCTGCCCTCCACATCCTCCACTGGCAGAATGTGACAGGGCTGTGCTGAGGGGAGCAGAGGGACACAGCCACAGGGGGAATCTGTGCGAAAAGGCACCAGAGACTCGGGCTGAGTGCAGGAGTCCTTGCTAACAGAGAGAATCCATGTCTGGGATTGTCCCACGGTCCCAGGATTGCCACACACCTCCCACTATCCCAGGCTGCTCCAAGCCCTGTCCAGCCTGGCCTTGGACACTTCCAGGGATCCAGGGGCAGCCACAGCTTCTCTGGGCACCCTGTGCCAGGGCCTCCCCACCCTCACAGGGAACAATTCATTCCCAATATCCCATCTAGCCCTTCCCTCTGGCAGTGGGAAGCCATTCCCCCTTGGCCTGGCACTCCAGGCCCTTGTCCAAAGTCCTTCTCCAGCTTCCTTCAGGCACTGGAAGGCTACAATGAGGTCACCCCAAAGCTTCTCCTCTCCAGGCTGAGCAATCCCAGCTCTCCCAGCCTTTCCTCCCAGCAGAGCTGCTCCATCCCTCTGATCATCCTGGTGCCTCCTCTGGACTCTCTCCAGCAGCTCCACGTCCTCCCTGTGCTGGGCCCCAGGGCTGGGGCAGCTCTGCAGGTGGGGTCTCACCTGAGCGGGGCCGAGGGGCAGAATCCCAATCCCTTCCCTGCTGCCCACGCTGGGGATCAGCCCAGGGCACATTTCCTTGTTTAAGGATAATATATTCAGAAATCATATATAGAAGTGGTTTGTATACGAATTTCCAATTGTTACTGGGCCAGCTGTAACGCCTGTGAAAGAAGTCATAAAATGTATCCAAACCAGCAGGAATTTGTTAAGACGCTGTGGGCAGAACTCACTGAATTTACCCCTGTCCTTGGAAGTCAGTCATCTGTGATGGGAAACCTGCACTTTCAGATGCATACAGTCCCTTCCTGAGTTAGGTGAGACAGACCCAGCCTTGCAGCCAAATCCACTATTTAGGAGCTCTGAAAGGGCACCTCAGGTGTATTTTTATTCATGGACAAAGCTCCTTAACCACCCATGGCACCTCTGGCTCTGTTCCTGCCACTGAGTGGGATCCCCAAAATCAGTTGTTGTTTGGCTTCATGTGTTGTATTGTCCCTGTGTATCTATGTGTCAGGGCCTAAAGGGGCTCCAGGAGAGCCAGAGGGGGACTTGTGACAAGGACCTGGAGTGACAGGACAAGGGGCAATGGCTTTAAACTGAGAGAGGATGTCAGGGGCAGAGATTAGGAAGAAATCCTTCCCTGTGAGGGTGGGGAGGCCCTGGCACAGGGTGCCCAGAGAAGCTGTGGCTGCCCCTGGATCCCTGGAAGTGTCCAAGGCCAGGTTGGACAGGGCTTGGAGCAGCCTGGGACAGTGGAAGGTGTCCCCACCCATGGCAGGGGGTGGAATGGGATGGTTTAAGGTCCCTTCCAACCCAAACCATTCTGGGATTCTCTGATTCAGTTTCAGTGCAGGTCTATCAAACACCCTGCCCTGTGTGGGGCTGTAATGACAGAGAGCCACTGCTCCAGGAATTCCTGCAGGCCCAAGTTAGGAGGCTCTCACCTCTTTTGGAGGAAAGAGGAAAGATCCGTCTTGACAGAGCCTTCCAGTCGTGAGACAACTCCAGTGCTACCAGCTGGTGGCTTCAGGCTGGTGACAAGTCTCAGTACTGTATGCTCAGCCATGAGTAGCTCCAACCAAAAGCTTGGCTGACTTCCCAGCAGTGTCTGCAGAAGATCACTGGCAGTCCTGTTAAGAGCTGCTGTCCTTGCCCTGGCAGATGTCCCTCCCAAGAGATGGTGGAACACAGAGTCAGGAGCCTGGATGTGGAACGCTGAGCCCCACTCTGATGCCAGGGAGGGTCCAACACGATGCTCTCTCCTCAAGTTTAGTCCATTTAAAAGCCCTTCTGGACACCAGTACCATTGACCTTCTGCCTGGAGCTAAAATGTTATTTCTCAGAGATGTTTGCAAGAGCTGAGCCCCTTCTCCCAACCAGACTGGGCCTCACAAGGCCCAACCTAGGAAACCTCTCCAAGCCTGTGCCTGGACACCCAGTGTGGTGTTCTCTGGTATAATCACTGGCACAGTTTGTGAACAGGGAGGAGAGCTCTTTCCGTGGCAGGATCATGTGGGAGAGTATCTGCTCCAGTGATATCACTGACTGGAGAGGGCTCGAGCTGGATCAGCTGCAGTTTTGACTTTGGATTTGCAACCTGCAAAGTAAACCAGGCCTGGTTTGGTGTTAGATTTAGAGCTGATGGAGAAAATCTCCCCCAGGCGCTCAAAAACAGAAAGAGCAAAAGGAGAAGAACTCCGGATCAAAAGGATGAAGGGAAAGCAGCAATCTCGTCTTTGGCCAACCCCCGTGCCCTGGGAAGCGATGCCGGGGGATTGGTGGTGCTCTGCACGGTGCCCTCGGAAGGATGCGCTGTCCGGAGCCAGGGCTGACATTCCAGGGTTGCAGAGCTCTCCTGCCCAGCCCAGCTCATCCCTCACCCGGGACATGTTTACCAGGCGCTGACAGCCCGATCTGGGAGGTGATTGATACTGATTGGAATTGTTATGCAAATACACTTTGCTACTCTCTCCCCTGCAGATTCTCCCCGGTTGTGATAGCGGCCCTTTTCTCCAGGGATTTTTTCCTCCTTTTTTTTTTAAAATAAGTCCAGGTGAGCTGGACTCCATGGCCTCAAACATCCTCAAACAGAGCAAATACTGTGACAAACCCCGAGGATGGATCTTTATCAGTGCCAGGCAACAGAAATGTCTCTTTTACTTTCTGTGTTCTCACCTCACAAGTTCCTTTGCAAGGATCTGTCACCCTCTGTTGACAGAGACAATTTTCAAAGGCATCAGAGCAACTTAAAGGCTCCAAGTGCCACCTTTAAAGTCAAATCCGGGTTTTCCACAAACATGGGTTTGTTACAAAGTGCAACACCACCAACAAAGCGTTGATTGAAGTCCAAATGAATCCCTAAGGATGCATCCTTAGGCTGAGCTGGGAGAAGGACACTGTAAAGGAGAAACTGGGAACAGCTCATGCCTAGAGATTAGGGAGCTGTGGGGCCCGGACTGTCCTTGTAACTCATAGACACCTGAACAACACCAAAATGTTATGTTTTGGTGTCCTCGACAGCCACCTGACTGCACAATGACATTAAAAAGGATTTTTAAAATTTGGGAGATATTCCCGCACTACTTTGCCACTTCTACCTGCCCAGAGCTGCTTTGGAGCCAAGAGAACACTTTTGGTTTGGAATGAAGAACTTTGCTCATATTCAGTAGGAACCGTTTTATTTAAGCCAGACTTTTGAGTTGAATGGAAACCAAAACATTACAGATTAGATTTCCAGGATGGTTTGAGTGGGAAGGGAGCCTAAATATCATCCAGTCCCACCCCCTGCCATGGCAGGGACACCTTCCACTAGCCCAGGGTGCTCCAAGACCTGTCCAGCCTGGCCTTGGACACTTCCAGGGATCCAGAGGCAGCCACAGCTTCTCTGGGCACCCTGTGCCAGGGCCTCTCCACCCTCACAGGGAAGTATTCCATTTAGCAACAGCCAAGGAGAATCTGAAGCAAGCACTGGAGCAGCTGGACTCCTGGGGGCAGCTCCAGCTGGTGACACCTGAACGTGTTGGTCACTGGAAGACTCCAGAGCAATTTGTGATGGCTGTGGAAGGCACTGCTTGGAAGATGATTGTTCTTAAACATCCTTATTCTTCGGTGACACCGCTGGAAGCAGGTGGGCTTTGGGTTGAAGGTGTATGGAGGCCACTGGCCATGGAAGCATCTCACTCTCCACAACTCTCCTCACTCGAGCTGAAACCCCAGAGAGCCAATTCACTGTCACGACAGACTCCAGGCTTCAGGCAGGGTGGTTGGAAATCTGGGAAAGGCCCTGGGTGTGCTGGCCCACTGGAACGTGCTGTGCAGGGAGGTTTGGAGTCCCCATCTCTGCAGGTGTCTGAGGAACGCCTGGACGTGGCACTCAGAGGTCTGGGCTGGGTGACAAGGTGGGTATCAGACATAGGCTGGACTCGGTGATCTTGGAGGGCTTTTCCAACCTCAGTGATCCTGGGATTCTGGGATGTCTCCTGCTTTCCCTGCTGTCTCAAGCGCTCTCTTCAGCCCTCACTGACCTTCACTGAGCTGCACAAACACAGCCATGCCTTGAGCTGTCTGCAAACTCAACAGCAAAAAACATTTGGGGTGCCTGAGAAGGGCAGCCACGAGACCCACCAGGACCCATAGGATCAGCCCTGTGCCTACAATTCCCAGCGATCCGCTCCTGCCTCCCCTCTTTAATCAGGCACCTTGTAAGGATGGGAAGGAACATTTACAGCCACACTCCTTCTCCTCCCGAGCAATCAATGGTTATTAAGTGCATCTTTGGGGTGGGGAGGCAAGGAGAGAGACAGCAAGGATTCACACTGCTCATCAACCCAGAGAGACTTCATTTTCTATTAGGGCTGATAAACAAGCTGGGAAAATAAATCAGTTATCTGCTGCTACCTGACAGGCATCACCAAGGAGCTCCTCGGAATGTGATACAGCAGGGCTGGGCTCCCAGTTCTGCTGGGGAGAGGCAGGAGCACCAACAGCTTCCCAAAGGGCTTTTCATCTTCCTTTTTGTGGAATAAAGCACTGGGAGGCTGATCTGCTGTGGAAGCACCCAGAAAAGGCATCCCAAACTCTGCCAAATGCCAAGCATGAGTCAAAAAAGCCTTTCAGGGAGTCAAGTGTCCCAGCATGGATCAGCTGGTGACAGGTCTTGTGCTGCCCAGGTGACATGGGAGGTGGCCAAGTGGTGGACATAGAGAGGAGAGGAGAGGAGAGGGTTGGAGAGGGTCAGAGGGGAGAAGAAAGGAAGATAGGAGAAGAGAGGAAGATAGGAGGAGAGAAGAGGAGAGGAGAGGAGAGGAGAGGAGAGGAGAGGACAGGACAGGACAGGACAGGACAGGA